>VZTU01005914.1:93989-218689 GCA_013400835.1 Zapornia atra | reverse complement strand
AGGTCCTTCTCCACAGAGTAGGAACCATTGTCTTTAGTCCTCATCCTTTTATAGCTCTTTGCTTGCTTTTAGCTTGCTAATTCTTACAAGATTGTTTAAAGGTGAACAAAATTGGTAGCAATTTCTTCCATCATCTTCATATCCAGTATGTTAATCAGCACTCAGTGTTGCTCATCAGTGTTTTACAGCCACTCATCAATCCTCACATCCTGCGTACTCTACCACCATGTAAAATATAATCAAGGCAGTACTAGTTACTTCTGTAAATCTACTGCTCCTACTTCATGAAAACATCAAAGCAGACCTGTTATAAGCACATTAAAAGCACAAACATTATTTTTCTTAAGTGTTTAAATGGCAGTGACCCAACCCAGCTTACTGTTTGCCTCTACAAACTTTAAAGGATTTTAAAATCGTGTTCCTTGTTGGCTGTCCTTTATTCCAGCTACATAAATTTAATTCTTTTGAATTTACCTTAGTCCTGTCACCCATCAATCATTCTACTTCCTCCTCCACTCACTGTAATTCATCAATGTCTTTCTAGGAATAAAGTGCTGAAACTGATAGCAGTGCTCAAGGAACGGAGTGCCTAAAAACCAGAGAGGATTGTCCAACTGCACACTTAGACTTCAACACAAAACATGAACATTTTCTCTGCGGAGAAGGACCTGGAGATCCTGGTAGATGACAGGGTGGCCATGAGCCAGCAGTGTGCCCTGGGGGCTAAGAGAGCCAATGGGATCCAAGGGGGCATCAAGAGGAGTGTGGCCAGCAGGTCAAAGGAGGTGATCCTCCTACTCTACTCTGCCTTGGTCAGGACCCACCTGGAGTGTTGTGTCCAGTTCTGGGCTCCCTGGGATAAAAAAGCCAGGGATCTCCTGGAGAGAGTCCAGAAGAGGCTGTGGAGATGATGAAAGGCCTGGAGCATCTCCCCTACAAGGAAAGACTGAGTGAGCTGGGGCTGTTTCGCCTGGAGAAAAGAAGACTAAAGGGGGGACCTTACTGATGTTTATAAATATCTGAAGTATGGGATGCAGGGAGAAATGGCCAGCCCCTTTTCAGTGTCTGTGGAGACAGGACAAGGGGCGATGGTTGCAAGTTCCGCACTAACATGCGGAAGAACTTTTTCCCAGTGAGGGTGAGGGAGCCCTGGGACAGGCTGCCCAGGGCTTGAGGAGTCTCCTTCTCTGGAGATACTCAAGACCCATCTGGATGCCGATCTGTGTGCCTGTTGTAGGGACCCTGCTTTGGCAGCGGGGGTTGGACCCGATGATCTCTGGAGGTCCCTTCCAACCACTATGATTCTATGATTTTTCAACAGCAGTGTGGTCAAATGTCTTCCCTGAAATGGGAAAGTCAGAGTATCCATCAGTATCTCAGAATTGCCTGAGACTTCAGAGAGCTTGATGGACAGAAGACACATGTTGCCCCAGTACCTGTGACAATTGTGTGCCTCGAATCCTCAGTAGCTTCAGGGAAATAAGATGGAACTGGCAAATCAAAGATTCAGAACCATCTACAAGAAGCACATCAAACAGCTCAAAGACAGAAGTCGCTGCCAAAGGACAGCACTGAAGCCAAAAGTTTAAGTTGGTGCAAAAAGCAACAGGAACAAATTGAAGGCAGAAACATCTACCAAGTGCTATTCAAGACAAGACACCAGCTTTACCATCGATTGCTGCATATTGCTGATTGCTGGAAGCTCTGTGAGTGTTTTGGGAAAGGATTAGTCTTGCTTGCTTTATCCTCACCCTCCCTCCTAAGCATCCTTTGCATCAGAGACAGTACTGGCCTCAGACAACCCCTGGCCTGACCTTATACAGACATCTCTATTTCATCTCGCTAGAGCACTGCCATGGACTAGCAATGCAGGCATAGGTATTGTGAAGGCAGTGAAAACAATAAAAAAGGCTTTTCCTGTCACTTTTCATTTCCATATTCTTTTGTCTCTTGATTTAATGCATCCCCACTTAGTCTCAATCACCATTAAGAACAATGTATTTTTTCAGGACCATCTGTGTCCCAAAAGTCTTCCGTCTAGATCAATGAATTCTGGAACAATGAGGTCCTAATGCATTGAAATAAAACATCAGGATTTTCTTTTTCAAGCAAACCTGCCATTTCCCAAACTGATTCTCTTGATGTCTTCAAGATGAGATTTCAAGTCTTTCATGCTCCATGTCCCATCTCTGTTGCTAAAGGAATCTTTAAATCCTTTCAATGAGCTCTTCACCCGTTAATTTACTAACCTAATTTTATTACAGAAATCATAAATTCAGAAAATTTAACATTAAACTGTAGTGTAAGACAGCCACTGCCTCCTCAGATAGGCACACTGTCCATACATCCTCATTTATGAGCTGCTCAGCCTAAGTCTACGTGACAATGTTCCCTCTATCACACTGTTTTCAAGGTTACTCAGTAGCATTACACCAACTTCAGACATAAATCAGTTTACTTCTGTAGAAAACTTCTCGGTTAAGTTTACCCCAAAGTTTCAAACACTTTACTAAAAACTAAATTCATTCCACACTCCCACCAACCAATCACTAGCACTAAAGTTGTTGGGTTTTTTTAAATTGCAATTAGACTTATCTAGACTATTTTATATTGCCTCATAACCCAATCTAACTTCAACAGCTCCTCTTGGTGTTTCAGAATCACAGAATTGTAGGGGTTGGAAGGGACCTCAAGAGATCACTGAGTCCACCCCCCTGCCAAAGCAGGTTCCTTAGGACAGAAAAGAAGGTTCCTTAGGACAGATGTGGAACTGTTGGAGAGGGTTCAGAGGAGGGCCACAAGGATGATTAGAGGGCTGGAGCACCTGCCCTACAAAGAGAGGCTGAGGGAGCTGGGCTTGTTCAGACTGGAGAAGAGAAGGCTGTGGGGGGACCTCATTGCAGCCTGCCAGTCCCTGAAGGGAGCTTATAAGCAGGAGGGGATTCAACTTTTTAAAAGAGTAGATAATGTCAGGACAAGGGGGATGGATTAAAGCTAAAGGAAGGAAGGGTTAGATTAGATATTAGGGGGAAGTTTTTTACAGAAAGAGTGGTGAGGTGCTGGAACAGGCTGCCCAGAGAAGTAGTGGATGCCCCGTCCCTGGAAGTGTTCAAGGCCAGGTTGGATGGGGCCCTGGGCAACCTTGTGTAGATCCAGGCCTGGAGGTTGGTGGCCCTGCCTGTGGCAGGGGGGTTGGAACTCTGTGATCCTTGGGGTCCCTTCCAACCCAGACCATCCTGTGATTCTATGATTCTATGACAGAATTTGCTCTGGTATTTTGCTACAGACAGAATTATGTCCATACAATCCAGAGTTTTAAAAAGAATTCCTGGAAAGACCAGTGATTCCTGGAAAAAACATGGGCTGTATTCAAAGATTAGGTTACAAAAGTGTAAATGTCTCACAGAATAAAGTCTACAGCATGCCTTAGTAATAAAAACTACTGACAGTATAAATAGCAAAAGAAACATTAACTGGCAGGTATGTAACCCAGCTAGGTTCACAAGTTTAAATGAAGCCAACATAAATTAAGCCACAAAACTCTGGAGCTGTTTGGAGAGTGCTCCCAAGAAGGGATGCATCCTTCTTGGATGGAGAGGCAGGAGCAATTGCCTTGAGACAAAAAACTTCTCATTGCTGTCCACCCTACAATCAAGAAAGATTAAATGCAATGCTCAGAAATGCCCATTCCCAAAAGCATAGATCATAACGTTACAGATGGCTCACCCTTTCATTAAGGACAGTGTCTTGTCACGTATCCATGGCTTACCTCCACTATAAAAAGCTGCTAGACACCTCTACTCCACCTTCATTACAGCTTGTTTTCTTATTTAATAAACTTTCATCAGCTCAAATGACTGGTTGTTATTAGCAGAGGTAACAGCCAAAGGATAATACTCCAGAGGGATATCAATGCCTGCAGTGCATTAAGTAAGAGCGCAGGGGCTGAGGTCAAGCACGTGTCGATGCAAATGAAGCAGTATTAGGTACTAACAGTTTAATGAAATAGGCTGCTTCAGATAATGGAAATTACAGGATAAAAAGGAGGAGATTGAGTTATTGATAAGTATACTAAGGGAAAGAAAAAAAAGATGTTTCAAAGGGAAAGCAAGCCCTTACTTTCTTTTGTTTTACAACCTAGCCTAGCAAGTTTGTCAAAAACCCAAAAGAGATCAGAAAACTGAAATTAAAAAGGAAGAAAGGAAAAAAAAAATCATAGAAAAGCAGTGAAACACATTGTAACAACAAGCAGCACCAATGCTTCTCATAGCAGAACTCACAAGTACTCTACCAACTTAATTCCTTAAGCTTTATAATGTTCCTTGGAGGCAGACAAATAATACCAATGGCCCCAAGCACCTGAGTAAAGGGGGGAAGTACAGTATGTTAAATGAATGAGCAGCAGACAGAAGAAAGCTCCTGATTTCCATGCTTACATGTGAATCACTAGAACATTCTCTATGCATACATTAACTTCAAAAACCCAGAGCTGCCTTCTTTCCCTGCCACATCTGAATGATGCAGCTGACAGAACCCCCAAGGTTTGCCCATCATTAAGAACTAATACAAGCCTGTTCCTTTAAGCACAAATACTTTTACACCTCAATAGGTAATCTGAAATGAGACCCAACCCTTGAGATGCCAGCACTGCAATTCCATTTTCTAGAAGGTTTCTTTGTGATCAATAAGGTCACCAATGACAAGACACAACGTTAGCCAGGAAAAGGCTCTAAGGGAAATTTGGGACTATTGGTAAAATAATATTTAGAAAGTCAGAGAGAAAGAGAATTTCAAGCAGGGCCAAAATTTCAATTTTGTGATAAAAGCATTTCCCAAACCACCAAAAAATCTCTTATTTCCATTTATGACCTTAATTCCAAAATATAAAACTGTTCCACAGCAGGACCTGAATCCCAGGTCTGCAATAAGAAAAGCAGAACCAAAATGAAAGACTGGTTTTATCGATTTTCATTGTTCCAGCAGAAAGGCAGACAGTAAATAAAATGCATACTGAGAACTGCACTGCAATATTATTTTTTAAATTTCATTATTCCAGGCTACTTATCCTCTAAGAAGCCTGCTCACCAGACAGTACCTTTAACTGAAAGACTCTCCACGCCCTGTGCTGATGAAAGCCACAGGTAGAAGCTACATTGATGTAACAATTAAAACTCTCCTCAAAAATGGTGACCGGGGCTATAAACATTTAATGCTTTTGGGGAACATGTTAAGCACTCCAAATTACTTTGTAGAAGATTAATATGATATCTATAGAAAAGTTAGGGGACACTGCTATTGAGTAGGATAGGTTCACAGAATCACAGAATCTCCTGAGTTGGCAGGGACCCAATAAGGACCATGGAGTCCAACTCCCGGCTCCACACAGCACCAGCCGAGGCAGAGCAGGGCACTGAGGGCATCAGCCAGACACTTTCTGATCTTAGCCCAGCTCGGGGTTGTGACCCCTTCCCTGGGGAGCCTGTGCCAGTGCCCGACCCCGCTCTCAGCACAGAACCTCTTCCTAACAGCCAACCTGACCCTCCCCTGGCAGCTTCACGCTGTTTCCTGGGGTTCCAGCCCTGGGCCCCAAAGAGAGGAGAGAGATCGGCGCTGCCCCTTCGCTCCCCTCGGCAGGAAGCCACAGACCCCCAGGAGGTCTCCCCTCAGCCTCCTCTTCTCCAGGCTGGACAACCCAGGGCCTTCAACCTCTCCTGGTAAGACTTCCCCTCCAGACCCTTCCCCATCCTCACTGCCCTCCTCTGGACAGTCAGTTTCCCGTCCCTCTTGTACTGTGACACTCAAACCTGCCCCCAGGACTTGAGGTGAGGCCACCCCAGTGCAGTGCAGAGAGGGACAATCCCCTCCCTGGAACGACTGACTATGCATTATGGGATGAGCAAGAAGAGGCCAAATATCCTCTCTTTATTCATNCCTCACTGCCCTCCTCTGGACAGTCAGTTTCCCGTCCCTCTTGTACTGTGACACTCAAACCTGCCCCCAGGACTTGAGGTGAGGCCACCCCAGTGCAGTGCAGAGAGGGACAATCCCCTCCCTGGAACGACTGACTATGCATTATGGGATGAGCAAGAAGAGGCCAAATATCCTCTCTTTATTCATTTCTGTCACCCTCACTGGGGAAAAGTTCTTCCCCAGATTGGTGTGGAACTCCCTGTGCTCCAACTTGAGGCCATCACCCCTTGTCCTGTCCCCACAGACCATAGAAAAGGGGCTGGCCATTTCCCCCTGCATCCCACACTTCAGATACTGATAACCATTGATCAGATCCCCTCTCAGGCTTCTTTCCTGAAGGCTGAACAGCCCCATTTCACTCAGCCTTTCCTCATAGGGAAGATGCTCCAGGCCCTTAATCATCTTTGTGACCCTCTGCTGGACTCTTTCAAAGAGATCCCTCTTTTTTGTACCGGGAAAGATCATTTTTGGCCAGCACTTCCTCTCATTAAAAAAAGATTTCAACTTCTGCCATGTTCTCTCTCACAAAGTAGTGCCCAGTTGTGCTTTACAGCCCCACAGTCAAAAAACATCCCACCCCAAAACCCCAGAAAAACCCTACCACTGAACCCACACCTTTTTGCAAACTGCTTTTGCATGCAGACAACAGAGCTGGTCAGCATCTCCAGTTTAGACTGGTACATTCCTGATACAAAGACTAGATTTCACAACAGAGAAATAACCTACAAAAAATTAACTCCATACAGCTCCTGCAGCATACAGAGCTGAGCAAAAACTACATTTAATGCATCATAGGGCTGCCAGTGGTGAACTCACTGTGCTTTAACTGTGCCACATCAGCACAATTGAAAATGACCTAATTGACCTGCAAACCAATCTCCTCTTCCATACAGCTGGATGCTGAGTGCATTTAATTCAACGCAACAACAATTACAGCCCCTGGCTCAGCTCTAGAATCTGAACAGACACTGCAAATTTGTAGTAAGAAAGTGGTCAGCTCTGAGAACAGCCTGATGATACTATTCACTGCAGAAAGCAGAGCAGGATATATACATTATTCTTCCCCTGACATAAGGAAACTGAAATAGAAGTCCTTAGCATTGAGAAAGAAAGAAAAGGTGGTGCTGGAGCGTTCCCTGGCCTACTTCTTGAGAAATAAATTACTGTCACTTGGGCTTTGGATTTTTTGGGACAAGGATAAGCAGGCTAAAGGAGAAGGATGTGCTCATGAGTAAAATACACATATACATCAGTTCCTGGCTCTGTAACACAAGTATGAAGTTAAACTTAAGTGAAGACTAGACAGAGAGCTCCATACTTCCTTCTTTCTACCTTCTTCTTCCTTGTCATCCTCCTAACAACAGCAGCACCAACAAAAACAAAAAAAAAAGGAACAAACCCAACCAGGAATAGCAGTTATCCTCCCTCCTCCTCTATGGATGTCTTTCTGCAGTTTTACGGTGGTTTGTTACCTGACACAATCCCACCCCAAAGGAACTGCGCTCCCCACACTAATAAATCAAGTTCAGAGTAAGTGTTTCATGGTCTATTGGAATGAAAAGGGTTTTTTTTAAAACTCTATATACTTAGATAAAGCAGTATTAGTTCATTAAAATTGCAAAGCTAGACACATAAAAGCCAGGAAATGCAAAGAAAGCAGCCTAGGCAATTTTCATTTAATCATATTATGATATGACCTTTAATTACTTGATTCAACAACATTTCTTCCTTCAACTGTTTTTAGCATTTCATCTCTCAGATTATTTAAACAAATGGAAAATATTAATTTCTCCCTATGGGTACCTCATGGGTCAACAGAAGAGCCAGAACAATTAGATCAACACCACAGACCTCTACAATACTTGAGTTAATTAAGTAACCAGACAGAGCACACTGCCCTTCAATACACAGACCAGTGCTCAGGGGAGACTGGACATGGAGTAGATTCCTCCAGCACGATGCCGCCTGTCCTTGCCCACTGCTGCCCATCCTGCTGTGTGGCCTCTGCTTCAAGTTCTGCCTTGCCTGTAGTGTTGTGTAGCTCATCTAAAATATCCCTTCCAGAAGAATCTGGATTCTTTCCTTCCAGCAACCAATATCATGCTTCCAAGCCAAGTGCCAGCTACACCCCGACCTGGCTCTGCCACCAGCTCTGCTCCTCTCCCTGTTGGAGAACACCCACTGTCTTTTCTTAGAAGCTGCTTCTGCATCAGAATTCCCCTCTCAGAATGTGATCACAGAATCATTTAGGTTGGAAAAGGCCTTTAAGATCATCAACTCCAACTGTTAACCCAGCACTTTCATGTCCAAACACTAAACCATGTCTCTCAGCACCACACCTCCACATCTGTTAAATCCTTCCAGGGATGGGGAATCCTCCGCATCCCTGGGCAGCCTGGTCCAATGCCTGACCATTTGTTCAGTGAAGAAATGTTTCCTAATCTCCAATCTAAACTCCCCGTTCCACAGTTTGAGGCCATCTCCTCTAGTTCTATTGCTGGTTACTCGGCAGAAGAGACCAACCCCCACCTGGCTCCATTCTCCTTGTTTTAGAGAGCGATCAGGTGTCCCCTCAGCCTCCTTTTTCAAGTCCTATGTTACACTTAATCACAAGGTTGGAAAAGATCTTTAAAATCAAGTCCAAGCGTTCCTGTCCTGTGCTAAACCATATCTCTTAACTACCTCATCTACCTGTCTGTTAAGCACCCCCAGGGGTGGGGACTCAGCTCCCTCCCTGGGCAGCCTGTGCCACAGCCCCAGAACTCTGCCAGGGAAGAGGTTTTCCCTCCCATCTGAGCTGACCCTGCCCTGGGGCAGCTTGAGCCCATTGCCCCTTGTCCCATCTCCTGTTACTTGGCTGAAGAGACCATCGCCCACCTCTCTGCACCCTCCTGGCAGGGCAGTGGAGGTGGGGAGAAGGTCTCCCTTCAGCCTCCTCTCCTCCAGGCTGAACACCCCCAGGTCCCTCAGCCACTCCTTGGAAGGTTTGCTGCTCTCCAGCCCCTTCCCCAGCCTGGTTGCCCTTCTCTGGACTCACTGAAGGACCTCAATATCCTTCTTGTGGTGAGGAGCCCAGAACTGGACCCAGCACTCAAGGTGCAGCCTCACCAGTGCCCAGTACAGGGGCAAATAAGCTGGAAATACACACATTATGTGTTCATGAGCACTCAATCATTACATAAAAGTGAACATTAATTTTAGCAATTTATCATGTGAAAAAATAGATCCCTTACAGAAAAACACACTAATTCACACTTCAAAAAATTATATCGAGAAACTGGATTTAATTGACAAATATTCAGTCTCAAACAGCAGTTCTACCTTTTTGGACCCTCCCAATTTCCCCAAAACTTCACAACTCAAAGGAGGTTGGAACTAGGTTCTTTCAACACAGACTGTGTAAGGTGCAATTACAGAACAGCAAATCTGACCCTACCATCTCTGCTCACCGGAGTGTGTGTTATCAAGATGCTGGAGGAACACAGAATGTGAATACATGATATTTGAAGCTCATCTGTGCTACTCTAGATGGATACAGAATCAGAAACAAAAAAAGCTGCCACTTAAAATTTTTAACTTCAGACAAATGTAAGCTGTCACAAAATACCTTTTGCATTGTGTTCATACTACTGGGAAAAGCTGCCAGTCTTTTATTAACGACTCTTCCCAGCATTACTCAGTCGCTGCACATTAGAACCAGCAGCTGGAGAGTTTTGAGTGATAATGAAACCTGTAACAAGCCATCTTCAGCCGTCTTTTCCAAACAATAAGGGAATTAAAATTTCAATTTAAATGCAGAGGTTTGAAACACGCTTCAGTGGCAAAATTACTTCAATTAATGTGAGTGGAATACAAAGAACAGACTGCAGAAATGCGATGCAGCAACCAGAAATTATGCCATTAGAGTGCCTGCGTCAGCCTAACACGACGACTGCAAAGGTCCAATTTCGACTGTAGATATCAGAAGGCTACAGGCAACAATATTAATCAGTGCTCCAATTTCAACGTGAGGGATACAAGCTCCTTGTCAGATCATTTTGGTTTTTTTATAAGCCATGAGCATCTGTTTACCTTGAGGAATGAAACAAAAGGACAGAGAGATCTATATACACTCTGCATCCCTGACAGTTTAGTAATTATTTTACATGATATTCATCCCCTAGAAAAGGAGAAAGGAATTATCCCGCAGCCAGTGAGTGATTACAACATCACGGTCTTGCAGGAGCAATGTTAACAGAAGATGGCAAAAGCCAATGAGCCTACAGCGATTTTTATCTGTGAAAAAGCTCCAAATGCAGATAGGTTCCTATTTCTTTATTACAGGTCCACTTCTCTTAAAATGAGAATTGCACGTGTCAACGAAAGGCTGAAATAGCATGTTCAATTTTCACTTGAGCTTCCTCAGTATTAAAAAACAACCCCAACAAACCCCAAAACACTGCCAAAGAAAACTAACTGCTGCTTTTTATATCCCCATCATTTTATTTCTTAGGAAAGATACTCTACTCTGGAAAAAAGCCAAAGAAATAACAAACAGCAGCAAGATATACTACAGAAGTCTGTACTTCAGTGAGGTCTAATATTGGCTGACTCTCATTGTAGCTCCAGGCAACCTTACCACATGCTCACATGTGTGTGGATAGAAGTGTGCATATAGAAATAAAACTGCCCATGTAAGATATCACAAGCATAACAGCCTTTAGAAATGGTTTGCAATATATATATACACAGAAATATCAGAAAAATGTATATAGAACATATATGTAAGAATGTGTAAGAAGAAAAAACCAATACTTATGATTTCTCATATTGATATTATATAAAATATATATGAAATATATATCTATGTGAAATCCTAAGTATTTATTATACATTTTTCAATATATATTTACATATATATGATTTCTCATATATATATCAGTACTTAGGATTTCTCATAGATATATACAGAGAAATCTGAAGTATTGAGTTTTTTATATATATATTGCAACCCTAAGTATTGATATATATATATCATATATAAAGGATTTTATATGTATCTAGGATTTCTCATATATGTATATGAAATAGATATAGATATATATATCAATACTTAGGATTTCTATATATATATCTATGAGAAATCCTAAGTATTGGTATTTGCTTCTTACACTTCCTAGCTTATATTCCAGATAGGAAATGAATTACTTTTCAGGAATTTCCTTCTAAGGAGGAAGTTTTTTAATTAAAAAAAAAAAAAAAAGAAAAAAGCACCAAAGCAACCCCAAGCAGACTGACAACTCCATCAGTAAGGGAAAGCACCAAGTGATTTAACATTTCCATTGATACCAGTGTTAACTCTGCATGCCATGCTTTTTGTGCTGAATACCCTAATTTACATCTACTTCATCTCTCCTAATCAAAACTATCAGCTGAACACTACACTACAATGTCCTACATCAGAAACCTGACAAAAGTTTTGGCAAAACCTGACTGCAGTCTTCTGGTGTGCACCGCCTTAAGCCATCGCGTTGCTGATCTGCGCTCAGGAATTCTAATCAGTTTTATGAACATTTTATAAAGTGACATAAACATTCCACTCTACATTATGCAACAGAAATGGACATGTTCCCCATGGCAGGCGGCTTACAGTGTGGTAGGAAAGATCTAAGACAATAGATTGAAGCTGAGTGGTGAGGTTAATGTGCCAGAGGGATGGGATGCCATCCAGAGGGATCTGGACAGGCTGGGGAGTGGGCCCAGGGGAACCTCACAAGGTTCAACTAAGCCGAGTGCAGGGTCCTGCACCTGGGTTGGGACTTGTGGGTGAGAAACTGGACATGAGCCACTAATGTGCATCTGCAGCCCAGAAGGCCAACCCCATCCTGGGCTGCATCCCAAGGAGTGTGGCCAGCAGATGGAGAGGGGGGATTCTGCCCCTCTGCTCTGCTCTGCTCTGGGGAGACCTCACATGTAGTGCTGTGTCCAGTTCTGGAGCCCTCATCACAAGAAGTATATAAGGCTGTTGGAGCACATCCAGAAGACCACAAAAATGACCCAAAGGCTGGAGCACCTCTCCTATGAAGGCAGGCTGAAGGAGTTGGGCTTGTTCAGCCTGGAGAAGAGGAGGCTCCAGGGGGACCTTATAGCCCCTTCCAGTCCCTGAAAGGTGCCTGCAAGAAAGCTGGGGAAGAACTGTTCCCAAGGACATGGAGTGACAGAATGAGGGGTGATGGTTTTAAACTCAAAAAGGAGAGATGTAGGTTGGATATTAGGAAAAAAATTCTTCAACAGGACAGTGGTGAGGCACTGGACGTAGTGGAGGCCCCATCCCTGGAGATATTCAAGGTCAGGCTTGATGGAGCTCTGAGCAAACTGATCTAGTGAAGATGTCCCTGCTCACTGCAGGGAGTTGGACTAGATGACCTCTGAAAGTCCCCTCCAACCTTACACATTCTGTGATTCTATGAATTGAAAGGACAGGGAGGATCTAAGGAGAATAGTGACCAGATTCTAGAAAGATGACTGCACCACTTATAGCATGAAAAGAGAATGTGAGCAACAGATAACAAGAACAGGATGATGGAAGAGTTAAGTCAGAGAAGAGGATGCAACAGCAACAAAAAAAATCCAGAGAGGGTTAAACGTGCCACCAGAGAGGGGGATGAGGAAAATAACACCAAACTGTTGAAAACGTTTCAGAGGGAACAAGGTAAGTTTTAGAAAGTCATATTTAAGGTAAAGTGAGATAAAATGGAAGGAAGGAAATTAAAGTTCAAGCCTAGGCTCTAGGAATACAAACACTAAGATTTCCAGCTGCTTACCCTGTAGAATACCGGCTGGTTAAAAAGGAGCAAAGAAGCACAGCTAAGAGCAATACAAAGGACAGTAAAGCACAAAAAGCCAGTAACAAAAGTAAGCAATGAAAATATTTCTTTAGAGGCACTCTCTGGCAGACAGAAAGAGGAATACGAACAGACATACTTGTATTGCCCTCACTTTTGAATCACAGACTGGTTAAGGCTGGAAAGGACCTCTAGAGAACATCTAATCCACCCTCCTGCTCAAGCCTGGTGACAGTCAGCTGCTTAGGATCACATCAAGTCTGGCTTTGAAAATTTTCCATAGATGGACACTCTGCAACCTCTCTGGAGAACCTGTTCCAGTCTTCAACCAGTCCAACAGTAAAAAAGTGCTTTTTCTTACATTCAGAGATAGTTACCCACATTTCATTTTGTGCCCACAGCCTCTTTTCCTGTCACTAGACACCACTGAGAAAAGTCTGGCTCTGTTTTCTTTTGGCCCTCCCATTAGACATTTTATAACCACTGAGAAGATCTCTCTGAGGTTTCCCTTCCCCAAGTAAGGCAGTTCCAGCTCTCTCAGCCTCTCCTCACATGTGAGATGCTCCTGTCTCCTATCTCTGTGATACTTTGCTGGTCTCAATCCAGTAACATCACCTCTCTCTTGTCCTGAAGACCCCAGAACCGGGCTCAGCACTTCACACATCAGGACTGAGTAGAAGGGAAGGATCACCTCCCTTGTAAACGTTTTAATTAGTGGTAGAAAACAGTTCCAGGAAAGAAAGGACTGGAGCCTGGTGAGAAACTGTGCTTGTTAAGTTGAGAAACAAGAGAAAAAGAAAAAAGGTTGTTATTAGAGGCCTCCAGGAAACTTCAGCCTCCACCACAAGACTGGAATGGAAAAGTATGCTTATAAAAATGGAATTGAGGAGGAGAAATACTTGAAAGGAAGGAGGACAAAAGATGAGAAAAGAGCTGGAGCTAAGAAGAAAGGATCAAGCGTCCTGGTAAAAGACCTAGAGGAAGACAGCAAGAGGCAAACACACCTAAATGGTGAAAGACAGTCACACACACAAACACTCCCCAAAGAGCAACCAAGTTGTGAGTGCATTCTGTGAGATGAAACAGGAGAGGAAGAGGGTAAGTTGTTCTATAACACAAATGGGTTTGAAATCCCTGATAATGTATAAAGACAGACAATAATACAGGCAGGTGTCAGGGAAATTAATTTTAAAAGCATGCACCAGGTTACAAAAGCAGAAGGTAATCCTATGTGCAGATCAAATGGGTTACAGAAAACATCAGCGTGCTTCTGGTGGGTACTGACCCAGCACAAGGCACCACATCTTACCAGCATGTCCGTTGCATTGAGGTAGTGCTTGCTGGCCATGCACTGTTCCAGCTTCTGAGGCACTTGCTTGATGTTTTCTATCTCATCCAGTAAATTCAAGACATGTTTGTGCTCGATCCCTTCAATCCACAGCTTGCGCAACTCATCCCGCTTGCAATGCAGCAGCATCTTGCAGGATAGCAGGTTCTCCTTTACCTAGGAGCAACACATCCAAAGAGTAATTAAATCTGTCCCTGTAACTGGCACTTCTAACACTGATCAGCCCTTTCCCACATTGACTTTATTAGGAATTAATTAAGAGCCTGGAGCATCTCCCCTGGGAGGAAAGGCTGAGTGAGCTGGGCCTGTTCAGCCTGGAGAAAAGATGACTAAGGGGGGGACCTTATTAATGTTTATAAATATCTTAAGTATGGGACACAGGGGGAAATGGCCAGCCCCTTTTCAGTGGTCTGTGGGGACAGGACAAGGGGTGATGGCCTCAAGTTGGAGCACAGGGAGTTCCACACCAATATGTGGAAGAACTTCTCCCCAGTGAGGGTGAGGGAGCCCTGGGACAGGCTGCCCAGGGGGTGTGGAGTCTCCTTCTCTGGAGAGATTCCAGCCCCATCTGGACACCGACCTGTGTGCCCTGTCCTAGGGACCCTGCTTTGGCAGGGGGTTGGACCCGATGATCTCTGGAGGTCCCTTCCAACCCCTATGATTCTATGAATTCCAAAAATACTACAAGGCTACAACCAAATCCAAGTTCATTAAAGTTTCCCATTATTCCTTTGGCTGAAGGAAAACACATAGTACATACATTTAACTGTGAAAGCAGTTCTGGTGTGTATTTTCAGCACAAGTTATGAACCACTAGTGAAAATTTAACTCAAGTAGCAGAACATGAGCAAACGCAGGATCCTATTAACTGTGACCAAAGCCTTATTTGTACATTTTCCAAGAAATCAATTCAGTATTTTGGCATAGAGCAAGAATTGAATTTTTCAGTGAAAGCAAATAAGCCACTACTAATTTTTCTGCTGTAAACATTTTCCATCTGCCTATTAAATCTTTTGGCACATCTCCTCCTTTCTTGGAGTTTGGTGTCTGTTTCTGGAAACACAAGATCTAAGAGTACAATCATTTCCCTCATCTCGTGAGCAGTACCAATTGTTTTTTGGAAAATATGGTTTCACTGGAACAAACAGCAGTTAAGGTTCAATATAGTATTTCCATTCTTTAGCAAGGCCACTACATCACCTAAAGAAATACCTTGGTGTTTGCCATTCAGTTTGTTTTCAAGCCTCACACCATTCTCTCCAAGTGGCAAAGTCTCTCCTCTTCTACCCCATTTGGGAAACATCAGGAGCTTTTCTTCTCCATTCTTTTCTGCTCAAAGGCACAGCCTGCATTCCCTTCTTTCAGGTTCTCCCAATATCCTCTGGTAAGGTCAGTATAACCTAGCTCTTCTTGCATAATGCAAATCGCTAATACATATTAAAATGTGGAAGCAATTAGCAACACAGCTTCACACATTGCTTTCACACTATTCTTGTTTTTGTGATAAGTTATGAATACTTAGGGTCCAACCTTTTCTCAGGCTGAGCTCTCACTGAATTACACATGAAGAGAGACTCTCAGAAGTAGGCCCTTCAATTTATTTTTAAATAATGAGCCTTCAAAGCACTCCAGAAATCCCACTTCAGTTGCACGTTCTCCTACCTTGTCCATCTAAAGGCAGTTTAAAAAAAAATACATGTGAAACACCAAAATACAGACAAGTAGTAAATAACAATAGCTGCATAAAACAGCCTGGAGTCTGAAGGGACTAAGATTTCAATACAGTCACACTGCACTCGGAAATGTCCCTCTGAAAAGAGCACAGAAAAATCCCCAGAAAACCTAATGTAAGAGTGTCCTAAAAGCAGAGGCAAACTAAAATGCATCCAGAGATTGTTTCAGACTTAATCCCTGTTTAATGTCTTAATTTAAAATGTTTCACTGGCTTAGCATGCCATCATCAGCAGACTGCTGTTCCATAGGGCCAAATCAAGTCAGCCAAACAATCACAGGGCTAGGAGGAATCCCACAAAACGACTCCCCATCCTTGCAAGAGAAAAGATCAACTACATCTACATTTGGGAGCAGGGAAAGGAATGAACAACATTCCTTCTGTTGGAAACTCCCCTTGGCGTGCAGAGCTGTTTCTACTTTATAATTCCATTTTACAGCGCTAACACCTCTAACACTAGATTCAAAACTAAGCCTTTCCCAAAAGGAATTCAGACAAGAACTGACTACAAAAGGACGAGGCACAGAGGGATCTTGACTATCTATCACTTCCACAATTCCTAAAGCAAATAAACACCTGTGCGATCATCTACCTTCCAGCAGAAGGAAACATCAAAAGAAAGTCCGATAGTGTAATAGAGATTGATGAGAAACCAGATCTGGGGCCTCTCCCATGAGATTAGGTCAAAACTACTTCAATACATATTGACCAAAACTAATAAGAAAACTTAAATATCAAAAGGTCCTTCACCCTTATAGTCATTTTTCTTGGTGGGACCAAAGGTCACACCCCTATATGTTTGTTTTGACCTCGGCAAAGCTTAGTACACTGTGTAAAAATAGGCCACTGGCTACAGTTTACTTCAAATTTAGTGCAATTGATCTCTGCTTTCAAAGTGCTGAGCTTTGTACATAAATCCTAGAATGAACTCTTAGCCTTGGAAAGCATCAGAATGGTCTCATTTTCTTTGAAAATGCTAAATGAATTTTAAAAGCCAAAAGGGTCAGTATGTAGCCTGAGAAGGGGAAAAGCTGACTGCTCCTAAAGCGAAAAGGTTTTAAGCTGAGACCCCCACTATGGTAACGGAGGGGTGGCTGTGGGTAAGGAATAAATAAATATAAATTTGGTGCCTAGTTTGCAAAGTTTAGGTACAGCAAACTACACAGGAAGTAAAAGAGAGGAGACAAAAGCACTAATCTCCGCAGGGAGAGAGCAGATGGAACAAGTCCACAACAAAGAGTGGCAGAGTTATTTACTGGCACGCTACCGAAGCGCGAGCACTCAAAACACAGCAAGATACAGGGGCACAGAGTTCATGTACATTCACACAACAGAACTGAGTTTGGAAATAACACCAAAATTCATATTCTCTGAGCGAAAAGCAAAGCTGATGAATCACCCAGACTATTCAGGAGGTGGTTGGAGGCCAACGTATCAAAACACGAACAGATGAGATGGAAAGGTGTGAGCTTAGCAGCCCTCAGATTTCAAAAACCTGATAGCAACATGCCCAGACAATAAACGAACGGGGGGCACGACAAAGCTTCGTGCCTCATATCCACCTCTCCATTTGCTTTTTAATTATTTGTGTTCTCAAACCACAGAGAGATCCTACAGAAACTGTGTTGCTACTAAGAGACAGCTCAGGACCACTGTATTAGGAGTGGTTTCTCTGCTCCAAGCCATGCCACGGAACAACATGCAAAATCAGGCTAAGTTTGGAATTAGTGGGTAACAGTGCTTCCCCAATAGTTTTTAATTAAGTTCAGAATGATGACAAGTAGCTGGGTAAAGAGAGAGAAATAAAAGGTTACAGTGGGAGTTTAAAACATAACGCTACCAATTGAAGGAAAATAGACAGGAAAAAGATAGGGGAGTCGCACAGATTTGTACCCAGAGTACAGGCTATCAAGTGGCTAAGCCACAAGCAAAGCTCTAGACTTCACCTGCTTGATCTTGTTGCGGGAGTTGGTGATGCGTTCGGTGATGCTCTGGTAAGTGCGGATCGCGGTGGTAAGCTCGGTGTAGTGCTGGACAATGAGTTCATCCAAATCCCGGTCACACGTCTCATAAGCTTCTTCCAGGCGGCCTTTCTCAGACTCTCGGTCCTCAACATCATCACTGGTAGATAAAGTCCTAAGGACAAAAGGGTTACAAAGACAGGGATGTTTTGAAATTACCTACAAGGACAGGGAATCTTAGCCAAAAAAAATGCACTAATCTGCTGCAAAGTCTGATGTATAGACAAAGGAGTCTATACATTTCATTGAGTGAAGTTCAGTTCTGGTCAAAGGGTCTGCCCAGTATTCAGTAGAGAACAATGTACTTAAATAAAATAAAAAACCCAAACATTAATATTGTGGGTTATTACTTCCCCAATTTTCAGGTGCTTCAGAGCTTTTTTACTACTGGATCTATGAAAAGGGAAAGTTTTCTACTAGTTATTAACATGGGCACAGTATAACATATGAAATATATGCTGATTTATTATTCCCAAAGAACTCTAAAGAAGAAATCCTACTTTGGACTCAGGGGCCAGAGGAACTATTTGTTAGGAGTACTGCAGTTCCTACTACTTGCCAGACAAAAGTACACTAGGAATATCACAAGTATATAGAGAAATCTATCAAGTCTACCCATGTCCATCTGTTTTCATACACCAGTACCTTGAAGCAATCTTATGGGCCCTCATTTACCCCTTTCATGTATTTTAACCACTGAGTAACAGCACCTAGCAAGATTTTAAGTGTTTGTTTAATCAACAGCCAAAGAAACACACTATATCCTACAGTAGATAGCAGCCAAAAAGTTGGTTTCTGAAAAACAGGTCATTCTGAGTTTTCCTCTTCCTTTATCCTTGGAAGGGGAGCTACGGTCCATACAGCTTTCCATTTTAAAACAGCAATGTGAACACTGAAAAAGTATACTTTGTGGTGAAAAAGAGATCAGTTATAGTAGATGCAACCTAAACACTGGTATATCACAACTTAAGCGTCAGCAGGGATGAATTCTGTAGCTCTACTGACAATTTCTGAACCACTTTAAAGAACTTAGGATGGAAAATAAGTAACTATAAATAAAAGCTGGAGAGGGACTGATGACAAGGGAATGTAGTGACAGGAAAAGGAGGAATTCATTTAAACTGAAAAGTGGGGAGATTGAGATTAGATATTAGGAAGAAATCTTTCCTGGGGAGGGTGGGGAGGTTCCCCAGAGAAGTTGTGGCTGCCCCTGGATCCCTGGCAGGGTTCAAGGTCGGGTTGGATGGGGCTTTGGGCACCCTGGGCTGGTGGGGGGTGTCCCTGCCCATGGCAGGAGGTGCAATTAGATGGGCTTTGACATCCTTACAACCCAAACCAGCCTGGAATTCTATGATATTTAAAAAATAGAAATCACTGCATGTAAACTGATTTGGATCATATGCTTGAACATTATGAAACAATCACAACTTCCAAAAGAAATCCAGAGCATTTACTTGCCAAAAGTGAGATTTCTTTAAAATTACCACTAGTAGAGCATGAAATAACAGTCTCCATGTATTCATTTAAATATCACAAAAGTTCAAGCCTCTGAACTGAGGCACATACCTTAAACAGCATGCATGTTACACTGAAAGAGTATAAAAAAAATAGTGAGAGGCTAGAACCACCATTGTTTCCAACCCTACAGACTGTGAATAAATACTCCACTAGGATTAAGAGAGGATTTTGTGAGGGGGTTTTTTTCCCCCTGTCTGGATTTCTTAAGCTATTTATACAGCAAAGGTCAAACAGTTGGAAGGAAACAAAAAACCCACTGGTGAACACTGCTGCTGCTCTCTGCTACCGTAACAGCTTCTGCTTTGGATTTGTTAAAGCAATGAGGTCCAGTTGAACTGAAACCAGTATCTCCTGCTGTCAAGTGAGAAAGAAAATAAGAACTTCCACTGCAATACCTATCACTTCTCTACAGGAAAAGTTACAAGTTGAGAACTGCTTGAAGACCTTTAAAAAAAATAACAGAGAGAAACCTATTTTCTTATGGTTTCTTTAAGAGTTATTTTCAGTGACAACAAGCAGGACCCAAGAAGGGTTAATATTTGAGAAGATTTTTCTGAATCTTTCAATAGCTTTAGAAAGGTAGTAGGAACTCAAGTGCAGCAGCTCTTCTCAAATAAATGTAAATAACCAACTTAAACATACAAGAAGCGTTCCCTCTCTCTCAAAAAGTCAACAGTGACATACCCAAAACTTCCAGTTCACTACTGTTTCTTCCCTTGAAAGAAAAACAACAGGCTGCACCACCTACTCAAGGGCTCCATCTTTAAGGGTAGGAAAAAAAGAAGAAGAAAAAAAGAAAAAAGCCATTTCACAGGGGATCCCAATCCCAGAAAGAGCAGCTAAGAAAACTCAAGTGAGCAAGCAAATCTGTACTACCATATGGAACACGGCACGAGAGGAGGACAAGAGCACGTGTACGCTTGTCCTGCTCAACTTCCAAGGAGGACAGAGGAATGAAAGCCAAAACATATCCTGCAACACCCTAAGAGACAACAATGTACCCAAGTGACGTATTTTATTTTACAGTTTTAACATGCCTTTTCCCTTTCAGATGGCAGTGGCAGAAGGCCATAACAGATACCACATGGCAATGAGAAGATCCTCTTTCTTTTGTTATGCCTCAGACTATCAGAGTGTGTTCCTCACACCCTTCTCCCCACTCCCAAATATCAGGAGCTGCACATTTTCCAGGGGATGAGGGTGCATCTCTCAAATGAAAAAACAGCAGAGATGAGGATGCCCCTCCTCATACCTCTGGCAAAGCAGCTTCTCCAATGTATGAAATTTATTTGCAGCATTTCAAGTTCCATGCATCAGGGTAGCTACAGAAACAGGAATGCTTTCTAATGTTATTACATGAATATTCTACTCCCAAACATCTCTCAGATGTGTCTTAAATCACATTTGCACCAAAAAAATGCTATTTTTCTTCACTTGTACTCTATGCAAAGCACTCTAATAACATGCAGAAAGGACCTGGAAAGTAAGACCAGAGTGGGTTGAAAAACAAGCCTGGAATTAAGAAATCTGGGTTACAGCCTCTGCTCTAGTGATTTCTGACCATGCTTACAGCTCCTCAACACTGCAGCCTGCATCCTGACACTAGACCGTGAGCTCCACACAGCTCGTAGCTACTACAGACTCCCCAGGCAAATATCTGCATTTCAGTGGAACAGGCTGAGCAGGGAGATCCATGTCCTCGTGGCCCCGTTTCTCTTTCTCACCTGAGGATACACAGCACTGGTTCCTCAAAGCAGCAAGCTGCAATTACATGCACTAAGTACAACTGAAACACTCCAATGCTGCTAGCAGAGGTCACGTAAACACTTCAAACAAAGCAATGTAGGAAGATGTGCTTGAAAACAAAGCTAAGCATACAGTTAATGCAACAACACTAAACATACAATACTCCTGAGCTGCAGTGAAGTTTGGGTTCAGGCTGTAATAGATAACTAGAAAGTATGAGCGTGAATGCATTTGGCAGTAAATCATGCTCCATTAAGAGCTCTTGCAGATGAATACTCTGCCTTTGTAAAGAAGTGCTTATTTTTGCTAGAAGAATGTTCTTCAGCACAGTTCCACTGGACACGAACATATATCCTTTTTAAGAATTGACATATTGTTTGAGTTTGAAGCTGAACAATATTGCTTGTCTCAGTAGTTAATGAAAACATCGATTCTCTCTAACCTGCATTATGGATTGCAGGAGAATCGTGGATTGCTACAGACACTGTAGAAGCAGAACCAAATTGGCCTATATCACAGACTAGAAGAGTTTTGAGTTTTAATTAGACAAAATTCAATTTCAAAATTCTCCATTTGCCAAAGCTGTTCAAGCTTTGGCTTGAATCCATCTGTAATACCAGTGGTTTGCTACAGAAGTTAAAGATCCTTCTACAAGGCTTAAGACTGTGTCACTGATATCAGAGCATGTCACAAGTCTTCCCTGCTGCTTCAGCAAGCACCGTCCCAGCTCAGGCCTCCTAAAAATATGGATGTGTCTAGAATCACAGAATCCCAAGGGTGGAAAAGACCTTTAAGATCATCAAGTCAAACCATCCCTGTCCTGTGCTAAACCAGATCCCTGAGCACCTCATCTCCCCTGCTGTTAAACACATCCAGGGGCGGTGACTCAACCCCTCCCTGGGCAGCCTGTGCCACAGCCCCGCAACTCTGCCAGGGAAGAATTTTTCCCTCACATCTGATCTGACCCTGCCCTGGTGCTGCTTGAGGCCATTTCCTCTTGTCCTATCTCCTGTCACCTGGCTGAAGAGACCATCGCCCACCACTGTACAACCTCCTTTTAGGGTGTAGCCTCACCAATGCTGAGTACAGGGGTAAAATCATTAAGTAGATTCAAACCCTGCTGCCCAATTGGTTTTTTCCTTGTGATTGAGTTTAACTGGTGCTCTGCATGAAATGACTGTTTTTCACTAAAAACACTAAACATTTGCACAGCCAAAACATGGATGTTTAGGAAGCTGGAGAAAGGTCACAAGACAACCTGTATCTTGCAAACCACAAAGCATGTCAAAAGAAGGATAAAGCTGGCATAGCTGGAAATCAGAAGCTTTTATAAGATACCACAAGCTTATTGCTGCTGAAATGATATAATGACAATGTCTAACTAGAAGTATCAATTTTAGCTGTCATTTTGCTACGTCTCTCCTTAGACATATAATATACATTTACTGCCACCTTCAGCAGAAATAAGATGCTCTGGAGGGGGGAAACAACCCATCTGGTTGAGCACTACATGCTTTCTCACACACCTTCTCACACAGTCTGAACTTCAAAGACCTCATCTTTCAAACCCACAACACAGCAAGTAGTAGCATGAAAATATTGCCAAGCCACGTTAAAAAGAAGAGTAATGGGAATATAGAAGTCTTAAAGCTCCAGTCTATCCAACCCACCCTCAGGAACCTCAGCAGCACATGTTGGGAATGTAGTTGATAATTAAGTCTTTTTCTACACTTACAGTTCTCTGAAAAACAAGCTAGGTATGCAGTGGTAGCCCAGAATCCAACAGGATGAGCACAAGACAAAGGAATTGCTCTGTTGCTGTATAAAACTTTCCTATGCCCATACTTGATGAGTGCAGTTCTGGTCTCCTCTCTCTTCTGTTGCCCTTGGAAGGGCAACTAAAAGGGATGAAGCAGCTGTTCTCTACAGAGACGCTGAGGCCAAGACCCTTCAGCTTGCAAAGAGCTGAAAAGACATCTGACTGAGGTCTGCAGAAGTCAGAAACAAGATAAATAATGTAAATGCAAAACAATTTTTCACCAAATCAGGCATTCCAAGAGCTAGTGGCACTTCTTGAAACTACCAGGAGATCAGTTTAGAAAAGGATTCAGCACACTTCTACTACAGATAGTGAACTCCTGAACCTCGCTGCAGGATTTGAGGCTCAGAGCATCAGCACGTTCAGAAAAAGGACTTAAATATATTCACAGACAACAGGTCAAAACCAATACTGGAAGAAACTATAGCTGGAATGTATCACAACATCCCTCACCCAGCAACTGCGGACACTAGGGAAATATGGAAGCACTAGGCAGTGACAAGTGGCCATGCCTGCATCCCCTCTCTAACAGTTTGTATTACCTCTCTTGGAGACAAAGTACCAGGCTAGAGAAGCCATTAATCTGCCTCAGCAGAGCATTTCTTTGGTCTTATCCTGTGGAATATTCCAGTAATTTACATTACCCAAAGTGAGTAATGTTCTGGAGGTGATGTTACCTGTCTCCTGCATGTGTCAGTACCAACACAGAGCCTTCCCTTCACCCTAACAGGATATTTCAGCATCCAAACCTGTGACAAGCCAAGACAACTATGATCCATTCTCACAGAGTTTCAGGTGAAACCACCGTGCTGCCAGGCAGCAGGAGAGAGGAATGAGTTACCCATTTTGGTGAAACACTGCTTAGGACATCCCAGGGATGCACTCACCAAGGCCAAGACCGAATTAATACACTGCTACCTATCTGTTACCTATTTTCTGGGATCCTAACCTGCAAGACTGGAACTCAATAGAAATTTCAGGCTCAGTCAGCTGCCATGTTCCAAGATTTCCAGCTGACTCTGTTGGACACACCAGCTGGGAAATCTTCCCAGAATTAACACCTGTATTGGGAACCCCTAGCTTTCTTAATTACCTGTTTTGAGAAAATATTGTGGAAACAATCATCACTAAAAACATCATACTTGTATTTTGATCATAAAATTTACCTATATTTACATCTTTTTAGTCTATTCTAGTTTAAAACATTAAAGGGACCAGTTACTATGCCAAAAGGGATAAATAATGACATAATTGTAGAATATTTTTTGATGGATAGGATAAAAGTTTAAATCACAACCCAAGATCCAAATGGAGGTAAAAAAACTATCAGAAACTGGGTGGGGTTTTTTCCCCTTTATTTTACTGAAAGACCAGCAAGTTTCAGATGTGCAAGGTTGTCATTCTAGGACTTCGTTATTTCCAGTCATTATGGGAATGTGGATTAATGGCTGGAGAACTGAAGAGCATGTGTGATCCATACCACCATTATGTACTGCAGAACCTTCAAAGAGCACTCTGAGAAAAGCAAACATACTCCTTAATATAATAGCAATATATAAATTAGAGAAAGTAAGGCTGTTTCAAGCCAAACTGTCAGAAACGTGTGCTATAGAAGAATGCTTCTTTTGATTCTTTTTAATCATATTAAAACTATTCTCAAATAGTAATTTACTTTTTTTTCCCCCCACCAGGGCTGTGACATGTACATTCCTGCAGCATATTCAAAGGCAGAACAAGTACCTACAAGTGCTTACAGTTGTTCTGCTCACGTTCTTCTCAAGTCACCGTTATCAATCAGCTGAGTCTCCCCTTTACCTACTCAAACCAAAACTAACACACGACCTTCTCTTGACTCCAATGGTTCATTACCATGTATTTTCCTCTTTCAAAAACACAACATTAAATCCTTGAAGTCTGGCAGTATCTGTAACTACAGAAAGGAGCTGTGTCACTTTGAATCTGAAACATTACCTTGTATACCTGAATTTCCTACCTAAACCCCTTGGTACAAGGAGCTGTTTCTTTTTCTTGCTCTGCACAGAAAAAAGCCAAGCAAGGAATACTTAATATTCTTGAGATTATATATGTGCCTGCTAACACTGCAGAAAAGTAAGCCAAGGGCATCTTTGCTTGTTTCAGTTCTATTAAAATGTGTGGCGAGGAAGAAGAAAAGTCAACACACTGTTTGCCAAATAGAAAGGATCAAAATTGTTTGGGAAAGGAACTTTGCAGAAAGAGCTTTGAAGGGGGAATTACAAAACAGGACAGGATTATGAAACAATAATAAATATACATTAGCTTTTTAGAACTCCCTGAAAACCAAAAGCATTCAAAACATATGATAAACAGAAGGAACTTCAATTTAGATACCGTGTACATGGAGGTTATGAACTCAGTGGGGATCTCCTGTAGGGTTCCCTGATCAGTTCATTTGGGTTTTTCATTTCCATTTTTCTAAATGAGAATCCTCCTCCCCTGTAAGATACCTGTAATTTGTACTTGGCAGCTGGATGGCTGCATATGCCTGTCTCATTAGCAAGAGCTCAATAGGATTAGACTAATTCCAACTGGATGTTAGTCTGTTAAGAGACGTTTTTTATGCTACAGTAAAACAGGAATTCATTGAGCCAAATCTCATTGACTTTTGATTTTACATAGTTAAAAATAGAGATTACACAAATGCAAAATGCTTAATTCACTGGAGTCATTTCCACATATGGAAGGCAGGATGGAGGAAATGATCAGACACAATCCTGAAATGTTTTTATCATGGGATGTACAACATATTTCATACAAGAAAAAAAACAAAACAAACCTTGCCATTTCCCCTGAGGTCAGTGAATTTACACTGCAATTAGATTAATAAAAAAAGTCCACTGGGACTATTCATTCTGGTAGAATTTAATCTGTAGGTCACCAACATTTTTCATCTCTGCTTTCCATCCTCCAACTCAAACAACTAGCACAGGGAGTAGGTGGAAAGACTTTTACAGGAGTCCTGAAGCACTGTCATTCTGCAGGATGTCCAAAGCCTGCTTGCTACAACAGTTCACATCAAAGATAGGAATATATAGTTTCCAAAGGTAAATACATAAGAAAATGTATTCCCATTGATCAAACTTAATTGCCATCTCTACCACTTCTGCCAGAGGCTGTACCTTTTGTGGTAGTTCAGCACTGAGCAGTGGCTGAGCACCACACACTGCTCACTCATTCCAGGAAGAGAAAGAGACAGAGCTGCCATGAGTTGGGATAAGGACAGTTTACTGACAAAATCACTGTGAATATAGAAAAATAATGGCTAACTACACTCACACCCAGTGATAATACAGAGTACCTTACTGACCCAATGATTACAGAGTGCTGCCTGAGGAAAGGACTTACCAATCTCACACCCCAGCTGCACTCAGACTGTCCTAGAAGCACCAAGCCCATGCCCCTCCCCAGACAGCTACTTTCATGGGGAACTGATGTCAGGTGGTGCGGAACAGCCCAGGCAAACTCAGCTCACCTGGGAAGGTTCTGGCCTGGTCAGAACCAGGACACCTTCCAGAAAGCTGTATGAACTGCAGCTCCAGAAGAGTGCTCCTTCCTTAGCACCACCAATGAAGGAGCAAAGTGTCTTGGACATGTTGGTACAACCAGGATCCAAAAGTAAGTTCAAATCAGCCCTCATCTACTGCTCTGCAGCAGTTCAACAGACTGTAGCCATCAAAAGTCAATGTGGAATTCAAAACACTAGCAGACAAGATTTCTGACTTAAGGATGCTTACCTATAAATGCTCAATATGGTATTTAGAAGCAGTTGCAAAACCCACTTGGGTCGTTAAAACTTTCTTCTCTCCACGGGCCTCAGTCTCAGCACTTTCTTCTGAACTGCAAAATGAAATGTTTCTCCCACTAAAACACTAAGGAGCTTTGAGAAAGTCACACATCTCATTTTTATAACGCAGAAAAAGCTCCAGACTATAGCTATTATACACCGTAGTAAATACATACAGTGCTTTAAAATGCAACACATTAAGTAGGGATAAAAGCGACTTTCCTCCAAGAACCAATGTAATTGATCTGGTCCAAGCAATAACTAACACCAGCAGACTCTGTAGACTTGTTACATAAACAAGTTATTTTCACACTACAGACTTAGTGTTGGCTATTTATTTGTGTTTTGATAAATCAATGTTTTTCATAGACCTACTCAAGGTCCACAGATGCCTGGACTGCAGAACTACCACACCATCTCACCTCCTCTGTAAATTCACTCCTACAGTGTGATGCATTAATCTAGGGAGGAAGGAGGAGAAAATTAAAGCAACAAACTCTCCAGCATTCAAAGAACAGAAGCAAAACAACAGGCAGATGATGTAAAAGGACAGAAAACAAGCCATAATTTCTTCACAAGCTAATAAATTTCTTTCATTGTTGTGAACTGAAAAAAACATGATGTTTACTAAGCTATTCAACAGCAGAAGAAAACAAACATCATTGTACTACACATCATGTGGCACAACAGATAACTAGAGGAGCACAGAAATGCTTTATAGAGATGATCAGCTGAAAAACTATGAGGCAATTCACCTCCCTTCATAACGTGCTATTTTTGAGCTACAAACACACTCCAGCTCCAAAACAGGATTTAACATCACAGCTCCCAGCACCACAGAACACACACCACACACAGATTAATCTTTATTCCCTGTAACACCCATGTTCCCACAAATGTGTGCAGCTTATCTGCACCAGCTACTACAAAATAAGCTTTGATGTGAATGAAATGCACAACTTCTTCACTCAGTTCCCATATCAACAATCTTAGCACAAATGGAGAATAGCCATCAGGGTAGTTACAAAGAAATGGTTTTTCTGGGGCATCCTACAACATTCAGCAGGAAAAGCCTTTGCAAAGCCAGCAACAGGCATCAGTGTAGGTACTTTAAGCAGCCAAGGAGCTCGGGCTAGTGATATGTGCTGCTGAATCACGAAATTTCAGAGGGTCAAAGAATTTTGTTCACACGTAGAGACATGTACAGCAAACATGGAGATACTGGGGTGCCCAAAGAGATCTGCTCATCTTCCTCTCAAAGGGATTTGTGTATGCATGAGTCTCCTTCATCTGCATTTTCAAATTAATCTTCCTGCATATGCTGTCACAGAATTATAGAATTGCCTTGGTTGGAAGTGACCCTTTAGATTATCAAGTCCAACCACCACCCTAACCTGCCATCCACTAATAAACCATGTCCCTCAGCACCACATCTAATCACCTTTTTAATCCCTCCAGGGATGGAGACTCCACCACTTCCCTCGGAAGCCCCTTCCAATGCTTAACAACCCTCTCTGGGAAGAAATTTTTCCTAACATCCAATCCAAACACTCCCTGGTATAATTTCATGCCATTTCCTCTGGTCCTATCACTTGTCACTAGGGAGAAAAGGTCAGTCCCCACCTCTCCACACCCTCCTTCCAGGTAGTTGCAGAGAGCAATTAGATCTCCCCTCAACCTCCTCTTCTCCAGACTGAACACCCCCAGTTCCCTCAGTTGCTCTTCATGACATTTATTCTCCAGTCCCCTCGCCAGCATCATCACCCTTCTCCAGACACGCTCCAGCACCTCAGTGTCCTTCCTGTAGTGAGGGGCCCAAAGCTGAACGCAGCACTCAAGGTGGGGCCTCGCCAGCACTGAGTACAGTGGGACAATGACTTCCCTAGTCCTACTCACCACACTGTTCTTAACACAGGCCAGGATGCCATTGGCCTTCTTGGCCACCTGGGCACACTGCTGGCTCATGTTCAGCTGTCTGTGGACCAACATCCCCAGGTCCTTCTCTGCCAGACAGCTTTCCAGCCACTCTGCCCCCAGCCTGTAGCACTGCATGGGGTTGTTGTGCCCCAAGCGCAAGACATGCCACTGAGCCTTGTTGGGCTGGGCCCATTGATCCAGGTCCCTCTGCAGAGCCTTCCTGCCCTAGAGCAGATCAACACTCCTGCCTAACTTGGTGTCATCTGTAACTTTACTGAGGGTGCACTCAATCCCCTCATCCAGGTCATTATTAAAGATATTAAAGAGAACTGGGCCCAACACAGAGCCCTTAGGAACACCACCTGGTGACTGGCTGCTCACGGGATTTTACTCCATTCACCGCTCTCTGGGGCTGGACATCCAGCCAGTTTTATACCCAGTGAAGAGTACACCCATCCAAGCCAAGAACAGCCAGTTTCTCTAGGAGAACACTGTGGGAAACAGTGTCAAAAGCTTTGATAGAATCCAGATACACATCCACAGGTTTACTCTCATCTGCTAAGCGGGTCATCTTATCATAGAAGGAGATCAGGTTGGTCAAGCAAGACCTGCCTTTCATGAATCCATACTGACTGGGCCTGATCACTTGTTTTTCCTGCACATGCCTCATCAGGATGATTTGCTCCATAACCTTCCCAGGGACTGAGGTCAGAGTGACAGGCCTGGAGTTTCCCAGGTCCTCCTTACAGCCCTTCTTGGGGGCAGGCATCGCATTTGCTAATCTCCAATCAACTGGGACCTCCCCAGTCAGCCAGGACTGCTCACAGATGATGGAAAGTGACCTGGTGAGCACTTCCACCAGCTCCCTCAGTACCCTCAGGTGGATCTCATCCGGCCCCATAGACTGTCCTAGTAGTGCTGCTCAATCTGAGGCATCAGAGAAACTCCTCTGCTTTATTTTCCCCTCTTTTTTATTCTACAAGGGCCAGTAACAAAAATAGGTCAATCAGAGACAAATCCGTGAATTTCTCAGCTCCAAAGGCCTGCAGTCCAACCCCATTTTGTTCTGCAATGTGTCGAAAGCCCTTACACCTCACACAAGCACCAGGGTCTTCAGTACCTGAATTCAGGGTGCAACCCACACCAGTCCTGCTTCATCTAACACCCTGTAGCTGCATTTCCTTCACTAGATTAGTTTTTCTACCAAACCCGGCATTTAGTTTCTCCCGTTTTGTGCTGTGGCAAAAGAAAGTTAACAACCTCAAAACTATCCATCTACTGGCATCAACATTGAAACTCCAGTAGGAATCAGCTTGGAGACTCAGCAAGAATTTCTGGTCACACTGAGAAGTCCCATATTTCCTCACTCAGATTGTTATCAAGGGCTTTTTTTTTCTGTTTTCCAGGGCAGATGAGTCATTTCTTTTGCCAGCCCACTCCTAGTTTCCTACCTGCCCAATAAAACGCCATGCAAATTAGATTAAGGTCAATTTTAAGAGAAAACTGTTAACATTAATGAATAATAAATGTTTAATTTCTGCAAATTTGCTTTTTCTGATGCTTCCAGCTAGGCTGGGCAGATAACTGCCTGCCTATTTTACCTACCCTAAAGCCAGCCCTGTGAAGTATGATTACTGCTAAGCTACAGATAGTAAAAGGAGTGGTTAATTATCAATTTCTTGACTAGAAAATTTGTTTCACAGGAAGCACACTGTAGTAACAGTACGTGGGCATTATGCTTCTGTGGCTTTTTTTATTAAACAAAAGGGAAAGAACAGATCCAGTGCACAAAATGCAAATAAGCCTTTCAGAAAATTAATGCTGACTCAGCACCCACGGCATTCTAGACAATTCTTACAGTGTTCAAGTCCCCACTGCTTTTGAGCACTGCTGTAGGTGTTCAGCATCTGTGTGTCCCTGTAGAGCCCCTCTGCCTTGGCGCACACTATTAGAGTGGACGCGTGCAAATATTAATGGTTACAGAGAGAATTGATCAGAATCACAGAATCATAGGGGTTGGAAGGGACCTCCAGAGATCATTGGGTCCACTGCCAAAGCAGGGTCCCTAGGACAGGTCACACAGGTCGGTGTCCAGACAGGGCTGGAATATCTCCAGAGAAGGAGCCTCCATACCCCCCTGGGCAGCCTGTCCCAGGGCTCCCTCTCCCTCAACAGGAAAACGTTCTTCCACATATTGGTGCAGAACTTCCTGTGCTCCAACTTGAAGCCATCGCCCCTTGTCCTGTCCCCACAGGCACTGAGAAGAGGCTGCCCATGTCCCCCTGTGTCCCACCCTTCAGATATTGATACCCATTGATCAGATCCCCTCTCAGGCTTCTTTTCTCAAGGCTGAACAGCCCCAGCTCATTCAGCCTTTCTTCACAGGGGAGATGCTCCAGCCCTTTAATCTTCCCTGTAGCCTCCGCTGGACTCTTTCGAAGAGAAGCCTCTTTTTTCATATCAAGGAGCCCAAAACTGGACACAATACTCCAGGTGGGGCCTGACCAGGGCAGAGCAGAGGGGGATGATCACCTCCTTTGACCTGCTGGCAATGCTCCTTTTTGGATCCCATCGGCCCTCTTAGCCACCAGGGCACACTGCTGGCTCATGGCCAACCCGTCATCTACCAGGACCCCCAGGTCCTTCTCTGCACAGCTCCTCTCCAGCAGGTCATCCCCAGCCTGTACTGATACAAGCAGTTATTCATAACTGATGCACAAGTACAGCTTGGAAACCTAGCAAGGATTTTTCTTTACTCCTGGATCTGGTTTCTTTAAGCATGCAATTCACTTGCCTTCACTCAGTGTCGCTTCTTCAAATGAAAACATTCATTAAAGACAGTAGGAAACTCCTACCAAAAACCAAGGCAAGCCAATCAAAATGAAATATTTCTCATCTGATCAGGAAAATGAACATTTTAGCCAAGTGTAATTGAACAGAGTGCTGAATCACTGGGGGGATCCAGCAAGGCTCCAATTTTAACAGCAATCCACTGTCAGCATTCTGCCACCTGTTTCTACATTGCTCTGTACCGTATCTTACGCCTTGTTAGGCCTCCTGGTTCCTCACTTTAAAATCCCTTTGATGCTACAGTAACACAGACAGCTTGTGGCATCAACCACACACAACACACCTTGGCTTAAAGCTTGTCTTGGGGGAAGCTAAGGCTACATTCACAAGGGTGAATATAGCCCCCAACTTACAGGACTCGCCTATGCTGTAACCTTTTTCTCCAGTAAAAACAATGCTGGAGATCTGTTCTAACAGATGAAGCTTCCTCCATACATACTGCAGCCTTAAGCAAAACCCAAACTTTAAGGGATACACTGCAATCCATCCCTTTCAAATGAATTGGGTGAGATTTTCAGTTTTTTACAGTTTAGCTAACAGTTAAACAATAATTCTTACTGTCTGTTTTCACAGTCTGTGGATAAAGAGCACTGGGCAGATGCTAAACATCAGTATTATAAAAATTCTCCTGAACTTTTGTTTCACAACATATCATATATATTTGCATCACTCTGGACAGAAATTAATAGCACAGGTTAAGATAGTAATAGTATTAAAATTTCCCTTTAAGATGCAAAATTAGAGAAGGAAGAGGAGGGTATTTCTTTATTTAGTCTCCATTTTACACAGTACCAAGGAGCTAAACCACAAACCAGAACACAACTACCCTCTGTAAGGTACACAAAAAGAAAGAGAAGCACAGCCTTAGCCAACACAGACAATTTCTGCCCAACAAAGGATTTGTGGAGTTAAACAAAGCAAGCAGTTGCTAGAAGCAACAAATAATCATTTAAGCAGAGCACTGTGGATGTCTGGAAAGACCAGTCTCCTCTCTGCAGGAAATAGCTGCAATGTGCCAAGGAGACTTCAGTATTAAAAAGGGAAAAAAAGGGGAAAAAAAGCAGAGTAAAAAGAAACCCATTAGAATCTAGTTACTTTTCATAAGGCACCTCTTGCTGATGACCGTGGCCACACACCAATTACAGCATTAGCTTTCTCGTTTGGGTTTAAACTGTTGTGATCATTACCAGGCAGTTCGAGCACACTAACCCTCAAGGCCAACCACACAGCCACCCCACTGAGAGTCACCGCGCCGACCGCCAGCGCCAGCTCTTTGTGGCAGGAAATCTAATAGACAAGAAACAACAACAGGTGAATAAAAGATAAGAGGTCAGGATGCAAAGGAAAGGGAACAAAATAACCAAGATGAGAGAGAGCATCTGTCCACATCTGAGCTGTCCAGCAGAAGTAACCGTAACCCATTCCTCAGACGCTGTCAAGTTGCAAATGATCGGAGGAATTGCAGCAGCGTGTTTGAAGTGCAAGTTCTTGGGAGGATCAAGTGTTGACTTCAGAGATGTAGGGAAGATGCATGAAAGCCCTCTATGAGAAGAAAAAAACTGTATGATAAAAAGCACTAATTTGTTAGTACCTTTTCCTCGCAAAAAGGCTGTAGAGGCAAACAGAATGTTGCACAATAGGTCTGGTCCTAATAATTTTCAAGACTGAGCCTTGGAAAGAAAATGTCAAGCAACACCTAAGATCAAACATGCATTCTGAAAATGTTTACTGGAGGCACCTTACTATTAAGCCTCTGAATTAATCACAGAACATTAGGAGCTGGAAGGGACCTCGAAGGATCATCTAGTCCAACTCCCCTGCCAGAATAAATTTTATCAGAATAAAATGCATAAGGAAATAATAAAATCTGGTCCTTTTCAAAATGTAAGGGTTTCTTTGGTTGAGTTTTTTTTCCCTAAGCATATTTTTATGGGTGTTGAAACAGTCCTCTATGGGAAAAGAGCCTGTTCATAGCAGTTCAGCAGGTTTTCTGCCTCCCAACTGCTGTGCTGCAGTCTGTGTGCCAGCCTGCAAGACCTTATAAGCAGCTGTGTTTCAGCAGGGCTCAATGAAAAAGTTTTCTAAAGGACCCTGGGACAAGAACAACTGTACTTCAGCCCACTGTCTGTTCTACAAATTTGAAGAGGTTCATTAAACTAAATGGACTTTTTGAATTTTATAATTGAAAACTGTTTTCTTAAAGACAAGTCCCAAATGGGGTGATCTACAGCTTGCAGCACTATTTAACCTCAAAGCATATAGTCTGACAATATGTCTCAAAACGTCTGTGAAGTCTCATTGAAACCACTGTAAAAAGTTGGTTCCTTATGAAATTAAGCCAGAGAGGGGAAAAAAATACCCAAAATAAAATCAAAAGGTATTTAACAATTTAACTCAATAGCAACACGTTGAATGTTTTCTCCCTGTTTTCACAGGTTAGTTGATTGTTCCAGTGAAAGTCTGGATTTGAGGAAATGAATCAAAGTGTTCAGAAGATAAACTACTCCCTTCATGGAGACAATGAGGTGCTGGAAAGAAGGTAGTCAAAAATTACGCTGTACAAGTCAACAGGCATGGGAAATGGAGTATATCACTGTAAAACAAGTGGAAAATTATAAAGACTCTTCCCCTTAAAAAAAAAAAAAGTGAAATCCTAAGGACAGCACACTCCATCCTCATAAAAGGGAGCACAGGGTACCCAGATTCCATTGTGCAAACAAAGGAATAACTCACTCCATCGCTTCAAGAAGTGGCAGAACTGAGTCTCTTCAAAATGCTGTTAAACACACAAAGTAAACAGAGCATTATAAAACATTTTCCTCCTCTACTTACATTCCATTAATCTTTCATGCCATTTACACAGTTGGTTAGAGCATTTTCCACAGAAGTTGATGATCTTTTTATCATTGAGGACTTGCAGATGTATGTATTACAGCTGCAGGGAAAAGGCTGAGCAGCCTGCAGCCATCTAAATAAATATCATCAAGGAATTCTTTATTTTGCTAAATTAACCAACCCTTAATCAAATTTCACCACACCAATATAATGATGCAGGTACAGCCAGCAATGAGCTGATTTCTGAAGCAAAGACTGGACTGCAGTCATTTAAGATGATGAGTTCAACAGAAGAAGTCACACTCCTTCAGATGTCTCCAACAGCAGCACATAAAGATAAAAAACCTTGAAGACACCAGCTGCACACCACTGTCCGTCCTGGAAAAGAGTTGCAGACAGACCCAGGAGATACCAGGACCAAGCTGAGTGCCTCCACTCTGCAAGAACCTGCCCAGGATTACCTCCATGTACAGATGACCACCACCTTTTTGGTTTTGTAACTAACTTCAGATCCAAAAAGCCAACACAACTCTTACATGAATTAGCACATTCCCAGGATGAAACCAAAGTCCTAAGGCGCAGTATTTTCAAATCTGCAAGAGAAGAGGTTGGACAGTGCTACTCCGATCATAGAACCTCCTGAGCTGGCAGGGAGCCATAAGGCCCATCGAGTCCCACTCCTGGCTCCACACAGGCCCAGTCAAGTCAGAACAGGGTACTGAGGACATCGTCCAAATACTTCTTGCCTTCAGCACAGCTCAGGGCTGTGACCACTTCCCTGGGGAGCCTGTGCCAGTGCCTGACCCCTCTCAGGACAGAATCTCTTCCTAACAGCCAACCTGAACCGCCCCTGGCGCAGCTTCACACCATTCCCTTGGGGTCTGTCCCTGGTCACTAAAGAGAGGAGATCGGCACCTGTACCTTCACTCCCCTCAGCAGGAAGCCACAGACAGCCACGAGGTCTCCCCTCAGCCTCCTGTTCTCCAGGCTGAACAAACCCAGGGACTTCAGCCTCTCCTCATAAGACTCCCTCCAGACCCTTCCCCATCCTCGCTGCCCTCCTCTGGACACTCTCCAAGATTTTCCTGTCCCTCTTGTCCTGCAGCACCCAAACCTGCCCCCAGGACTCAAGGTGAGGCCACCACAGCACAGTGTAGAGCAGGACAGTCCCCCCCGGACCAGCTGGCCATGCTGTGCTGGATGCACCCCAGGATAGGGCTGGCCCTCCTGGCTGCCTGAGCACACTGCTGGCTCATGAGTAACTTGCTGTCGATGAAGGTTCCCAATCCCTCTCTGCATGGCTGGCCTCCAGCATCTTATTTGCCAGTCTGTATGCATACACACCTGGATGGTTAAAAGATGAAGTGTACTGAAGGAGCCTTTGGCCACCCTGTCCTATGAACCAGCCCTTGAAATCACACCGCAACAGAATAGCAGCCTTCCTGAATCAGCAAGAGGCTTATTAACCTGAAGTTTTTGATACCACAGGGGAGCAAAGAGCTGTTGGAGGCAATGTTTTCAAATGAGTTGAAACCACAGAACTTGTAATCATTTGTTAACAAACCCAACTATTTCCACTTCCTAGTTTTGTAAGGGTAGGCTAAACTCCAACCCTGCACAGTGCATTGTCTAAAATAAGAGCTGAAGAATAAAGCACCTCGAGCTCTTACCAATGCACGGTCACACACATTGCCCTTTCCCATATAGTTGTGCATTCACATATGAACCCTCACCTATTGTTTCTACTCAATGTAACCAAGTATCTGTATCAAACTAAACCCAACACTTGCCAAATATGCATAGGTTTTATACAAGTGTCTCAAGATCATTTCAGGAAAATTTATAGTTTAAAACCATATTCTGCCACATACCATTTATTCTCAATGAATTTCTGAGCTTCTTCTCTTGTAGAACTGCAAACTTACAACGTTGGAAAACACCATTAGCAATAAAAGCAGTTTTAAGAGACCATTACAGTACCTCCAGATCAGAATAACTCAGCTTTATTTTTTGTAACAGCTATTTCCCAAATGGAACAGCGAGGGCAACAGCTACACATCTGTCTTCCTCACTCTACATAACAAACTGGGGTATCAGTTCTATTGCTTCAGACAGAAAGAGAAGCCCAAATGCCAGGTCATTAGTAAGAACCCATTTAACAAGTTCACTGTAAATGTAATGAAAATAATGGCCAAAAAGCATCACAAAAAGAAAAAAAAAAAAAGAAATCCACTTGTGAAAAAAANTCTTCCTCACTCTACATAACAAACTGGGGTATCAGTTCTATTGCTTCAGACAGAAAGAGAAGCCCAAATGCCAGGTCATTAGTAAGAACCCATTTAACAAGTTCACTGTAAATGTAATGAAAATAATGGCCAAAAAGCATCACAAAAAGAAAAAAAAAAAAAGAAATCCACTTGTGAAAAATAAAATATGTTCAAGGCTTTTTGCCTGTAATTTCAGCTTCTGCACACATGAAAGCAGGAAAGGCATTATATCTTGCCTCACTTTTAGTTCTCCTTGACATCTGTCGTACGTGTTTGCCCGTGTGAAAGCTTAGCACGAAGATTTCAATAAGGTCTTATGGAGTCACTGCTAAAGTTTGTTTTCTCCCAATTAAAGCAGCTATTAAAGGCCAGTTTTAAAAAATAGCAACCTTTAATTGGAAAGAAAAACGCCTAACAATAAATAAAAGGCAGACACATTCACCAATTAAAAATCTGACAAGATCTCTCAAAAAAATAGCATTTGCTAAATGCCAGGTTGCTTGTTTCAGAGTACAAAAGCTGCTTCAACCAGCTACCAACAAAACAAAAGGTTAAGAAAAATCAATATACATGCACATGTTTGTCCTCTGAAAGATAAAAAAAAAGCATTCCTGAAGTTGTCCTCCAGCAGATAAGCAGAATTTTCTCCATTCTCTGCACTATTTTTTAAAAAGACATTGCCAAAGCCCATGTGATCAGCATTAGACATCTACAACAACCTCTTGGTCTCCAGTGACAACATTTTGACCTTTTATTTAAGGAATTTGAAGGACCTTTCTCATACGTGAAGGAATTAGCACGTTTTTGAAGTGGGCATGCTGAGGCATGAGTGCAAGCACTGCACTTTCCACAGTCCAGAAGCATGGAGACAGAAGCTGTAAAGCCCTGAGATACAATACCCTACCTGAGAAGTCACAGTCCCAGCAGCTACATCTTCTTATAGCCAGTAACCACTTTTTCTCAGCACTGTGAGGACAAGGGTAAACTGAAGAAACTCTCATACCCCCTGAAGGCAGAGACAAGGGCTCTACAACAAAGGTGGGTATTTTCATAGCAGACTTTGCAAAGATTCATTAAGCTTCCAAAATGATCTTTACTTTTAAAAGATGCTTTGTTAAGAACATGCCTACACTCCAAACCCTCTGTTACTCCTTTAGCAGAAACAAGAGGGACGCTGTGCCCAAGAACTCACAGAATCACAAGGCTGGAAAAGACCTTTAAGATCAAGTCCAACCATTCCCATCCTAAGCTAAACCATATCCCTAAGTACCTCATCTACCCTTTTTTTAAACACATCCAGGAAATGTGTTTAACTCAGTGTAACTCAGCATCAGCACTGCTGACAGCGCAACTATGCTGCCTCATAACACAGCTCCTCCAGTAGCTCCTGACATTGTGGAAATGAATCAGTCCAGTCCTGTCCTGGGGCAGTACTACACATCATTCATCAGCATTCCCAGAGGAGAGACTGCATTCCCACAGGACAGACAAGGCACCATGTGCTGCTCCATTCACTGAATACAGTTTTGTAACATCCCAGGAAAGCTGGTGCCCTCATACTCCTGTAACACTGGGCAGGAAACACAACTGCAGCAGAGCGCTATAAAACATCCCACCTGTGAGCTGCAAGCAGGTTTTACATCAGTAAACAATCTGAACTGCTGTTCGAACAGCTTTTGGAACCAATAAGATCACAGAATAGAATCACAGAATCATTTGGGTTGGAAAAGGACTTTAAGATCATCAAGTCCAACCGTTAACCCAGCACTGCCACATCCAACCACTAAACCACGTCCTTCAGCACCACATCTCCACATCTGTTAAAACCCGCCAGGGATGGGGACTCTACCACTTCCCTGGGCAGCCTGGGCCAGTGATTGACAGCCCTTTTGATGAAGAATTTTTTTTGTAAATAACCAATCAAAACTTCCCCTGGCATAACTTTAGGCCATTTCATTTGTCCTACCACACAGATCCCAAGAGAAGACCCGAACTGAGGGATCTGTTATGTGGACCTGTTCAAATCAGAACTATGGGGCAGCACAGGCACTAGACATCTGCACCTTGTGGTTTAGGAGCCAGAAATTACCCCTCTAAGCCAGATGACCTTAGTGGGATTATCACTGCTGGTTCAGCTCAAGCACCACTTTTATTTTCAGTTTTGTACCCAAACTAGTGAGCAGCACATCCCCTTCTGCTCAGCAAACAACGTTTTCCAAATCAGCCCATAGTTGAGGCTGCCTTTTTTCTCTATTTTTGGCAACAACAGGAAAACCAAGGTGAATGTGATCAGTACCCAAAGCCCATTACAGGAAATAACTCCCAAAGAACAATTGTGTTCGCCAACACAACAGGAAAAACTGACACTTCACAGGGACAGAAGAGAGGTCAAAAATAGGATGGACTTTCCTGTTGGGTCTTCCTTCATCTCAGAGCTTTCTGCATTCAGAAGCAACACCGTAGTGACTAGGGACAACCCAACATTTGCAAACACTACAGAGACTCTGATGAACATCACTAATGAAAGCTACACTGACATTTATACAAACTCTCATGAAGCAGAAGCACCCTGATTTTAGACCAGAGCTCCAGTTCATATTAAATACCTTTTCTCAGTTGATTCCACAACTGTTATAATACACTGAACTTTATCAAGGATCTGGCCCCAAATTACAAAATATCAGAATCACAGCATGTTAGGGGTTGGCAGGGACCTCAAAAGATCCCTCCCCCAACCTCCCCGCCAAAGTAGGCTCATCCAGATTAGGTCACATAAGAACACACCCAAACAGAGTTTGAATGTCTCCAGAGAAGGAGACTCCACAACCTCTCTGGGCACCCTCATAGTGAAAATGTTTTTCCTATGGAACTTCCTCTGCTCCAGCTTGCACCCGCTGCCCCTTCTCCTATCACTAAGAAAAGCCTGGCTCCATCCTCCTGACAATCCCCCTTTACATATTTATAGACATTGATGAGGTCACCCGTCAGTCTCCTCCAGGCTAAAGAGGCCCAGGTCCCTCAGCCTGTCCTCATAAGGAAGGTGTTCCACTCCATCACCTTTGTGGCCCTGCACTGAACTTTTCAAGGAGTTCCCTGTCCTCCTTGAACTGGGGTCTCAGAACTGGACACAATATTCCAGGTGCATTCTCACTAGGGAAGAGTAGAGGGGTAGGAGAATGTCTCTCAACCTCCTAAGCACCCCCCTTCTAACACACCCCAGGGTGCCACTGGCCTTCTTGGCAATGAGGGCACATTGCGGGTTATGGTCATCCTGCTGTCTACCATGCTGCTCTCCATCAAGACTGTCACCAACCTATACTGGTACCTGGGGTTGTTCTTCCCCAGATGCCAGACTCTACACTTGTCCTTGTAGTTCATTAAATTTCTCCTGCCCAACTCTCCAGGCTGTCCAGGTCTCATGGCCTTCTGGTGTGTCAGCCACTCCTCCCAGCTTTGTGTCATCAGCAAACTTGCTGAGGGTGCACCCTGTTCCCTCATCCAGGTCACTGATATTTAATGCTCCCTCTAAAAGTGAGACACTTTTTCTCCTGGAACTGCTGTGAAATAAGTACACGAATCCCTAATATCAGATGAATGTAAATTATTCAGTCTCTTGCAACAGGGAGCTACTAAGCTTGAGTAAATATCAAAAATTATCCCTTCATTAATAAAATAATTCCTATTTATAAAAGGCCTTTCAGCTTCACATTTTAAAGCATTTCACAGACAGTCACACTAAATAGATTTTGCAGGGCTAAACAATGTTTCTTTTTGAAAAACATAACTGCCTTTGCTATAACCAAGTAAAATATTGGAATACATGAAGAAGCTCTTCTGGTTTTGTTTGTTTACAGGAGAACAACGTAGTCAAAGTTTTGCTACTTTTCACAGACAGTTTCCCTTTACAGGCTTTTCACAGAGCAACAAGAGAGAAATAAATAGCCTTCTAAATAAACAGGGAAATGCAAGTGTAAAACCTCAAGGATTGGCAGAAGACTACACATAAATGTCTGGGAAATAAAGCTATCAAGAAAAGAAAACTTTGCTACATTTCAAACCAACTGCCTGCTGTTAAGATTTGTAATATTTTTCTGAAGCTAAGTAAAATTATAGGCAAGATACCCTGCCAGGTCTAAATTTATTTACAATGGTATTTTATGAGCATACAAACCAGCCAAAAAAATTCACCTGTTGCTTCACAAGTTCATCCTCTCTACAAAAATAACACACAGCAGAAAGCGATTTCAACTCCTTTCCATGCTGTTTGCTTTTTGTACTTGGCTAACCCTAAGAAATATTAACCCAACACTTTTTTCTTCCTTTGCAATCAGTTCTACTTTCAGGTTTTCATGGTCTGCCTCAAGGTGACACTTCAAGCTCCGCAAAGAATCTCTACATCCAAACGAAGTTCTAATTAAATTCAGGATGTTTAGTTATCAGGCTGTTCTACTGAACAATTTTCACTTCACAAACTTAATAACCTTAATGTAACATGTAACATTGGACCAGTGTTACATGTATCAGTAGTATTGCTGATGACACCAAGCTGAGTGAAGTTAATGTGCCAGAAGGATGGGATGCCATCCAGACACCTGCACAGGCTGGGGAGTGGGCCCAGGGGAACCTCACAAGGTTCAACTAAGCCAAGTGCAGTGTCCTGCACCTGGGTCGGGACAATCCCCATTATCTATACAGGTCAGGAGATGATGGGCTGGAAAGCAGCCCTGAGGAAAAGGACTTGGGGGAATTCATGGGTGAGGAGCTAGACATGAGCCACCAACATGCATCTGCAGCCCAGAAGGCCAACCCCATCCTGCGCTGCATCCCAAGAAGTGTGGCCAGCGGGTCAAGAGAGGGGATTGTGCCCCTCTGCTCTGCTCCGTTCTGGGGAGACCTCACCTGCAGTGCTGGGTCCAGCTCTGGAGCCCTCAGCACAAGAACATGGACCTGTTGGAGCGTGTCCAGAGGCCACAAAAACGATCCAAGGAGCACCGCTCCTACGAAGACAGGCTAAAAGAGTTGTGCTGGTTCAGCCTAGAGAAGAGAAGGCTTCAGAGAGACCCTATAGTGGCCTTCCAATCCCTGAAAGGTACCTATAGGAAAGCTGGGGAAGAACTTTTCTGAAGGGCATAGGACATGTGGTGATGGTTTTAAACTCGAAAAGGGGAGATTTAGGTTGGGTATTAGGAAAAAGTTCTTCCCTCTGAGGGTTGTGGATCCCTGGCCCAGGCTGCCCAGAGAGGTGGTGGAGGCCCCATCCCTGGAGACCTTCAAGGTCAGGCTTGATGGGGCTCTGAGCAACCTGATCTAGTGACAATGTCCCTGCTCACTGCAGGGGAGTTGGACTAGATGACCTTTAAGGGTCCCTTCCAACCTAACGCATCCTGTGATTCTATGATTTTTAGACAAACATGATTTCTTCCTTAGAGAATACAGTAGCATGAGCTCACTCATTTTATATTAGAAAGTAAATAAAATGTCCAGATTTATGAGAGATATAAAAAGAGTCCCTTTAAATAATCTTGGAAATTATAGGAATCATTTAAAAAAGCAAAAAAATACTACAGGAATTGCTGCTGCAATCAATGCATGTATATTATTTATTCTTCCACTGTCTACAAGTAACTGTATTTCCTGTAAATTAAAGTTATCTAGCTACAATTTACCGTCTTTGCCTTTCCAATGCTTATAAACTTGGAGTTGATAAAGAAACAATATGCACAGCACACCTTAAATCCACAGTTTCTCCTTGCCCCAAATAGGAGGTGTAAACTCCCAGTAAAAACTACAGGTGAGAACCCTGATTTTTTTTTTCAGGTTTTCACAACTACTCATGTCTTTATTATGCAAAAGGTCCATGTGAACTCACAAACAATTGCACCCTGGTGTGTAAGCGTAGATATAAAATTTGGAGGAACACCACCCATTTTACAGTCATGTATTTGGTTATTAAGTTTCTCATTCCCTTCTCTTTCAACAGCTGTTACATATAAAATAAAAAGTACACTCCTAGGTACAGTCATACCTCATGTTTATATGAAGTGATACAGATGTGTACTTTTCTCCACTGACATACATACATACACATAACTCCAACCTAAACAAGCCTGGTTTTATGACAGTTTTTCTTACAAAACTAATGAACCACATACACTTGAAACAGAAAAGACAGATGCCACAGTCTGTGCTGAGCATTCCCTTTTATTCATTGTTCTGTGTGATTCTTTGTTGCCTATTACCATACAATTCAGAGGCTGCAGTCATGACCCTGGAAAGGCTAAGCAGTTCTGTGAACCAGCTGCTTTTCTCAGAGCTGCCACCTGCCTACCTCAAGTTTTGCAAGATCTGAAAGACTAGTTTGCAGAATACTGAAAAAGAACCAAATTTCATCCTAAGCATTATCATTCATAGAGGACTTTAAAAAAATCAGATCATAACATGTCCTAAATACAGAACTTTGCTACAATAACTTCTCCAAAGTAACCCAATGAAGTCAGTTTCTGGCAAAGGCATTGAAGTAGGAACCAAAGTTTCAAAGTTCATTAAAGCTCCCAGTATCTATCATACCAGTATGATTGCTTGCTGCTCACACACGCTTTAGAGGGTGCACATAAGGCCAACATCTAAAAAAGCTTCAGTGTGGGAAATCAGCTGCCAATCCCCTGGTTATAAGCAGCAGAGATTTACAAGCAGTAAAGGCACTGAAGGAAATCAATTAAGTGAATGCAGGTCCTTGCTTGGGTCCAAGTATATCTCAGAATCATTCTCTAGCAGAGGAGAGCACAGGAATAAGGACAGACAAAAATCAATAGCCTAAACATGACTAGATGCAAGTGCCTTCTTTCAAACCCCCACAGGATAGACTCAGGAGAAGCAGTACTTTTCCCACTACCACATCCTGAAACAGAATGGGTGTTTGCACGCAGGACTTGGTTCTTACAACTTTTCCAACCAGCTGTATCTTAGTCACTGCTGTGTGCTTGGGGATGGGGATAAACCATGGACTACATAGCAGTAAGAAGCAGTCTTGACTCTCCCCTGTATGCCACTAAGCTAGTGCCAAATGCGGGGCTTGCTCCTCTACCCCAGGACACAGTANGAAGCCCGGCCAGGGGAGGTACCCACAGCACTGTAGGGCCCACACAAGCTCCTGGGCCGCCCCTATGGGCCCATGCAGCGCCCAGGAGCGGCCCTGCCGGCGGGACGGGTGGCTGCGGAGCGGGGCCGCGCCGCCCCTACCTGATGACAGAGATAAGCAGCCCCGAGGGGTCCTTGCTCTTGCTCATGGTGCTCCGGTAGCGCCCGACCGCCTCGCCCGCCGCCATCTTGCCCCCTCCCGAAACACAGGTCAGCCACCCGCGCTGGCACGGCGCAGCGAATCAGAAGAGAGGAGGCTGGCGACTGATGGCCTGTGACCCAATAGAAGGCGGAGAGGGCTGGGCGAACGGAACCAGGCTGCGATGCAGCGAGCGGTGGCGCCGCCGCGGCGCCCTGTGGGAGTCGTAGTTCTTGTGGCGGCGGCTCTGGCCTGGCACCGCCTCAGCTGGGAGGTGGTAGAAACTCGCCTTCGACGATACAGTCGCCCCTTTGAGAGACAGATAAAAGTGATTAAAAAACATACATCAAGGCAAGATGCATCTGCAAAGAGGGCTGCGCTCAAAGGACTTCATTTTTTCTGGAAGCAGCAGAAAACAGGGTGGGAGCGTGAGGCACCAAAGCCCCCCTGAGCAGAGCCTGGGTGTGCCGCCTCACACCTCCTGCCTGCGCTCAGGCCTTCGCTGGGCTGAAAGGCTTTAAAGGATTTAAACGTTTATAGCCTTTAAAGTGAACAAAATGCCCTTGGTACTTTGAGTAACGTGTCCTACGAACTAGCTAATGCTAAACACTAACTGCGTGCCACGGCCCCGAGTGGATTCTGCTTGCGTGTATGGCTACTACACTGAAGTGTCACAGCATTTAACATCTTTAAGTTACTGTGTTTAAAAAGATAGTTTTCCTCCTGGTTTCCCCTTGAAGATGTTGAGGCGAATTAAGCTGAAACAGCCCAGGTGATCTTCAAAGTCAGCTCTGAAAGTAAGCCTGATGAGTCGGAGTTTTGCATTTGAATTGCTGTTTTTGCAGAGCTGGGGGTGACAAGTCAGAGGCAGCTCACAAACTGTCTGGAAAGTGGCAGGTCTTTGATGCATTTACTGAAGGTCAACTTGCTTGTAGCCTGACTTGCCTTATCGTTTACATGCTCCATCTCCTGCCACAGGATCATCTTCCTTAGAGAAGGAAAGGTGTACGCTGCCATGGCTTGCTTGGCAATATCAAACAAGTCATTTTACAACCGCAGCCTCACTTTCCCCATTTGCAGATAAGACATAACGATACCTCTCCAGTCAAGTCTTTGAGAGCTTGTGTTCAAAGAGACCCAGGTTTGTTACTGCAGGGCCAGGAATTCCTTAGCAAGAGCAGTAACAGTCAGGTACTAATAGCTCCTGGGTGTTTCCTAAAGCATGTTCACTCCATCATGTCAAAGACACTACTCCTGTCTGCTATTTTGGAGTTGTTTCTTCAGCCCAAAGCTGCATGTTAACGATTTTAATTGCATGAAAATTGCTGAAATCTGTAGGTAAGTCAACAGTACCCATTTGCATGAACTGTATTTGAAATATAATTGGAAACATGGTATTCCTAGGGCTTATTGGCAAGGGAAAGATTTCAACAGTAGCTATTGCAGTAGAATCTCTTTTTATTATCAACGGATGTATCTATTATCATTAACAGAATGGCAGAATAAGAGCATTGGCACTTTAATTCTGAAATAAAAGATACTTTATTCCTGAATAACCAATGTGTTTTCAGAACAGAATAATTACTCCAAAGTAAAGTGATTTTTATCTCCGAATAGGGTGTGCACTTGAAGTGTGTTCCTGTATAGCTGTTCTGCTCCATTTCCCCTGTGCAGGCAGGCTCTCAGCTCTACAATTTGGTATTCAGCTACACAGAAAAAGCTCATCTTCGTTGATTTTCTGGGCAGGTTTGCTAATGCCTTTGCTCAAGGATGGTGATTTGAATGGCAGGAGTTTTATGCACTGGCTGGAGGGAGTTTTTTCTCAAACTGCCGACTTGCCAATATTGTTTTTTTGTTAATTGGCAATTCATATTGACTGCTCTCTACCGGCATGTCCTGGAGATTGCAGTGGGGATGAAATCAATGTGTCCTACCTTTTCATTCCTGACAGCTACAATAATCACCTCATTTAGGAGGAACTTCATCAGGACAAACAACAGCAAATCTCCCCCAGAACTGTAACCTTGCTGACTTTCAATCCTGAGCTCTAATTGCTAAACCACTGCCTTGTTTCATTTACAAGCCCTTTCCCTTCACTCTCACCCCAAACACAGCTAAAGGTGTGAATTTTTGTTTTCTTTAAATGAAAGCAAAAAAACCAATGTAGCAGAGGCTGATGCAGCACATGAACACTGAGGTCTTTCTTCATTAATAATATACAATACAGTGAGGATGAAGGGTTATGAGAACAGCATTTTTCCCTTACACAGCTTGCAAGAAAGGATGTCAACTTGAAAACTGATGGATTGGAGATCAGGCAACAGAAATGTACTATTCCTTTTCACATTTATTTTACATAGTGAGGTATATCTAGCAAAATGGTTGGTCCCTTGACTACCCAAATCAAAGAAAGTCAAAACTGACCAAAACATTTTCTTGATAATGAATTAACCAATTTCACAACTTGTTTGCAAATATTAGAGTGGCTCAGTAAAGGATCCCCCAAAACCAGAAGGAACTGGGAAGCAGAGATGTTTTCACTCCTTCTCCCCACCCCTCCTTCATAAGGAAAGAAAAGGGCTTGGTGTGGAGGTGAGCACGTGCTCTGCTATTTCTCATCCACTGGTTCAGTTTCCTGAGGGACCACCATAATGGCAGTGAGCTTTTACAAAATGAAGCCTGAGTAGGCACAGTAGAACAGTTCTTTTACAGATATGGCATATTCCCTTTGGGAAAACTTTTCAAACACCACTGGCAAAAGAGCTCCTTTCCCCATATGACATGTGTGATACTGGGGGATTGCTTTGCTTTCCCCCTTTCCTGAGACATTTTTCCCTGCAAAGCCTTTCTGCAATTTATCCACTGATATTTTCTAAGTGTTACTTGTGAATCCCTAAATCTAAGAGATTTACCATTGCTCGCTGCTGATGCACAACAGGTCTCTCATCCACAGGTTTAACATTTTAAAAAATACCATATTTTACTTTGTTATTTCATTTCCAACATTAGTAGAAATGTCAGAGAAAAGGGTTCAGCTCACACCAATATCTTAAAGGTGTAATTGCCTTGTCTGTAATGCGTTTATATTAGTTATAATGAAATTACCTTTGACTTGCATCAGTGTAAATAGGAGCAGAGTGAAGGCCACAGTTTCCATCTAAGACTGTAGGAGCAATTTTGCTTGTACAAAGCAAGCATAATTCATTTGGCATATATCGGTTTAATAACATATATTACCTGTTCTTGCAGAGCTTGTCACCCTGACATCAGCTGCATCACACTGAAATCAGTCCCTGGTCAAAGAATCAGGTCCCAGACCCTCACTTCTTACAATAGAACTAATTCTGGTTTTCCTATGAAGCTTTATCAGGCTTTACCAATCTGCCTGAATAAGAACTGAATTAAAGTGTGCCAAAACATCAGGCTTTGGCCCCTATGGTCAGTCACTTGTCTGGATGACCTTGTTTTTCCTATTTACCATTATGTAAGTCTGCACTAGAGGTGGTTTAGGTTGTTTTCTTGACTTTCCTGCATGACAACAGTCGCTATCTCTTCCGAGCACGTAGCTGCCATCAATTCTTTCTGTCTCAGCTTGTGAATATGAAGTAAGCAACCCATGGGGCAGCAGCAGAAGTTGCCTGGTGTAATGCTGGGAATCAAGGCAGAGATATGATTCAAATGCCTTCTTATTGTTTTTTGCCTCCTGACATTTCCCAAGTTGCACTGTGTACTGCGGCTGCACGAAAAAAAATAGTAACTAAGATTAAGCTAAGTGGAAAAGTACTGCTGCTTTTCCAATGTCAAAGCCACAGTACCTATGGTAATGCAACCCCTGAAGGAAATCAGAGCAGAAGTGTGAGGTGTTTTTCTTTATATGCAGGTAAAATACTGTGAAAGAAGATGAGCTGTTCTTCTGTGAACCATATAAACCTCCCCCCGCCCCGCCCCAGATTATTGGGGTTTATTTTCCCACCTTTATTTTACTTATCTTTACTAAGAGAATGCTGGTTTTACAGTTTGCAATCCATAACAAAAGAGAGGCAAGACTGAACCAGACAATTTGTTCATTGGTGACCTGATTCAGATCTGGCCAGAATGATTTATGTCAGAAAAAGGGACAGAAACCCTGTAATTGATTCCATGGAATAATCTGTTATTATGGCTTGTTTTGTTAATTGATCTCATTCCCTGGGATACAGTAAACAGCAAAGTGCTAGTGCAGCTTTCTAATCTAGTTACACCTTAACTCAGTTACTGAGTCATGTGAAGCTTGAGCCCCAGAGCCTGCATTCACCTTCCAGGAGCTTGAACACACTCCATAGCCTTCTCAGCAAAGCACATCTACACTTTTGCATGAAGGATTTTTTCAGAGACTTTTCTGGCAGTGGCAATACATATAGGAGGAATATAAGTTTTTTCGTCATTATTGGGTATTGTAGATGCACCAAACCTTGGGCTTAGGAAGCCTAAATGTAACTTACCAATGGTGTCTTCAATCTTATGTCCAAGACGAACTTCCCATTTGATGTCCAGCATCCAATTGTCCTCAGATATCTTGAAATCTTTGGCCCATCTCTTGTTCAGGTGAATGGCTGCAGGCTGTGTGTTGGCTGGTTGAAATTAAAATTTTGAAGCCTTATCTTCATTTGGAGCCATGGAAAACCTGAGATGTGTCAGAGACAAACACCACCATTCACATCCCCACTCTCTCATGCTTAATTATGCTTTTTTTCCCCCAACTCTTCTGTAAGGAGGTCTTAGATCCTATCCACAGGCTTCTCATTTTAACCCAGCTCCATTAAGTTCCCCGTATCTATCTGACCTTTGGTCTCCATGTAATTACTTGTGGATTTGTTGGGCATCAACACTTGCCTCAAGTGATATCCAAGCCACCAAGTTCCTACAGTTTAGGGGAAAAGAGGTGGCTGGATAGAAAAGAAAATCCAGATTTCCTGCTGGCACTGAGCGGGAGGTGGAACAACTTGGTTCATCTGTTTCAGCAAATTCACATGGGAGGGAGAGGTAATGGATGCCTCAACCCCAGGAAAAACCCTTAGATCAGAGCTCCACCTTATTAAACCATAGGCAGCCAAGCATGACATACATTGGAGATAAGACTTCATAAATTCCATTGCTCACAGAAGTATTTCGTCCTACTGAATACGGCTTTGGATATTTTCTGGTTTGTGTAACTAGCAGCTTCAGGCAAGAGAAACAACACAAACTTGAACTGAAGTAAGTGAAACTCCTGGTACCAGCAACACACTCTTGTATTTTCAAGAAAAGCAGCAGTGGTATCAATCCTTCTGAAATGAGACATCAGACATCCAATTTCAAGGCTTCCCTTGCAGAAAATGGGGCATAAGTTTCAGCAGCTGAACGGTCCTTTTGGCCTCAAATTTAATTTACTATGAAGTGATATAAGGGAAGGATAATATGACAGTTGTTGTACTTCTATAACACTTCTGACAAAATAAATATATTGCTGGAAAACATATCATAACTCCCATTTTACAGGAGAAACTGTGACCCAGTGATACTAAAATCAAGCATGAAGCAACAAACCCCACTTACCTTACAAGCTCAAAATTCTGCTACCAAGAAGGAGGGGGAGCTGGAATGATCTATATTCAGTCTACAGTTAAACATATTCAAAGGACAGCCACACTGAAGGACAGTACAGAGTGTCAGTGCCCCTGAAAGGGCTTTGGACAACATCGTCCTGCATGATAGAAATCTGAGCCTCCCCACTCTTTGACCAGCACCTTCTTGTCCTTTTCATTAACACAAATCACTGAGGAAAAGTGTTTCTTTGGTGGAGTTTATGTATTAAAATCCCTGCAGGCTTTCTGCAGTGTAATACCCCAATACCAGAGCAGCAGCGTGCTTCAAATGTGCATGATAGCAATGGAGCTATATCCATCAAGTGTTGCTGCTATATTCTTTGGCAATGTTCTCTCCCTGTTGCCTTTGAGGATGCCAACCAACTCCTTTGGTGTTACTATCCTGACTGCTGTTGCTATCCCTCTCACTGCCCTGGCCTGTGTGATATGCTCAGACCCAGCACCACAGCTTAGGTGGTGAAAGGCTGACATTCCCCTCACTCAGAAACATTAGCACCCATCACCTCAGAATTATTCCAGTTTGTTGGGTGAGATGAGTCCTGAAGAAGTGGTCACTGGTTTGACTCAGGCTGGACAAATCTACAGTATCTGAAGCAGCCTGGAAATTCAGACTGGAAATTGATAGTAACCAATCTACAAGAGGGCAGTGATGGTAACTCCCAAATATTTGGTGTTGTGAAGTGTTTGTGGGTATGTGAGGATGCTCAGAGAGCTACAGGCACTGCAGCTTTGAAAGCATTGTGATAAAGAGCTAACTGAAGCACCAAATCTACAGGAGCAGACTTAAATCAACTTTATTGTACAGCAGTGCTATGTGGGCACTGACTAAGGCTGAAGATAGATGTCTTTAATTTTTCCTGTTATTGTCAGCAAGAAGGACAAAATCAGCAAGACAGATACTTGCAGATGAACCCCTCAACTCCATCACCACTAGTGCAGGGTTTGAGACAGACATGTTAGGATAGGAGATCTCTGCATCTTGCAGTGTTTCACCAATGATTTTGCAGTCACCAAAAGACCTGACAGGGGATTAAGGGGTGTCAGTGGCAAAGAGCCAGTCCATTGTAATAACCTTAAGAAAGTGGGGTCCAGGTGGCCTTTGAAACACAAGAACAATGTGCCTCTTGGAGATGTGCTTTATGATGTTGTAGGAATTTAAGCTGCAAAGTGCACTTGAAAAGTTCCTAGAAATGGTGGTATAACTATTTTCCAAACAATGCAGCAAAGGTTCTGCAATTCCCATTTCAAATCTGGAGGGGTACTTAATGCTCAGCAAGAAAATGAAGTCTAATCTACTGTCCATCTATAAAATGAAATGTAACACAATAAAATGAACTAAAAAGGTCCTGTCATCTGTCCTTTAAAATGGCATTGGTGTGACTGGTGTTGGATTTGTAAAATCCTCCTTCAGGAAAGGCAAGCCCTACCATCCACGCGATAGCGGGTTTTTCTATGAACATTGTGAGTTTGGAGAAGAAAAACATTTCGATGAGTTTCCAGCTTCAGGGATGTGGTGAAAAATTAGGTCAGCCCAACAAATAGATATCTGTCACAAGCTAATAGATATGTCACAACAAGTGCTGAAGACAACCATTCAGGTCCTGGAGACCATTCAGCTGTTTCTTTTGCTATGCTTCATCACTACTACCCTCCATTCCCAATTCTTCCCCAATTCATCTGCTGCCTTTCCATTGTGTCCTCTCTTCCTTCATTTTCACATTTAATTAATCCTTTCCACTAAACACCATTGATATTTTAAAAATTCTAATGGCACAAATTTACAAATCATCTCACCACTGGTGTCTGTGTTATATCCTTTTCCTTCTTAAACTCATGTGTCTCATCTGTTTAAATTATAAACTCATCAGGGCAGAGGCCACACTTTAACCTTAGCATAGCAGAGATTTATGTAGCATAATTAAGCAGGATAATAAAACACACCTCAGTGAAGGTTGAAATGTAAGTTGTGGAATTTACATTGGTTTCATTGCTCTTAAGATGAGAGGTGAACACTATGATGACTTGAGTAACTTAGGCCAGGGGACTTCACGCAGTGAGTCCTGCAGAAACCTACTATGCAGAAAGCCATGCTAGTGGGCTACTCACCCAATCCCATAACCCACCATAACCTGTTCCAACCAAAGTTTCTCCTTTCTAGCCAGCCTCATTTCAGTGGTCTGTGGAGTCAGGACAAGGGGCAATCGCTTCAAGTTGGAGCACAGGAAGTTCCGCACCAATATGCAGAAGAACCTTTTCACAGTGAGGGTGAGGGAGCCCTGGGACAGGCTGCCCAGTGGGTATGGAGTCTCCTTCTCTGGAGATGTTCCAGCCCTGTCTAGATGCTGACCTGTGCAAGCTGTCCTAGGGACCCTGCTTTGGCAGGGGGGTTGGACCTGATGATCTCTGGAGGTCCCTTCCAACCCCTACAATTCTGTGATTCTGTGATTCCTACTAAAATTGTGGCCCATGTGTCTTGTTTCAATTTCTCTTGCCCTGGCCTTCAGACACTTGATCTTATTATGACAGAGTATCTCCAGACCTCAACCTTCTTCTGTCCCTGTGCCTGCAACTCCTTCATGCAACTGTGTTATCTGATATGAAGAACATTGCAGGCTAAATTACAGGGTCTTCATACTCTATATACCACTTCCCCAGCAACAACTTTTTCTGGTGTCATAGATAGTCACAGAAAATTGGGGCTTTTGCTACAACTGCGTGAAACATAAACGTGGCTTTGGAGCAGCAGGATGCAGGAGGCAAACACTTTGCATCTCATAACCAATGCAAGTGTCTGTGAATATCTCTGAGCTTTATCCACATGTCCAGAACCTGCACGTCTCACTGAGAAGCAGGATGAAAAGAACAAATATTCATGCTAGATTTGTGCTTTTCTGAAATTCTTCTTATTAATAGCAAGATAGACCCATGAGTCACCATGGGATACCATTCCCATGGGAGCAGACTGGCCCCACCACAGCCATGCGCGGGGGCACACAGGGGTTTAAACAAGTCAGCCATGGATTTGGGCATATGCTAAGAGTTTAAAAGTGCAGAAGAGTGAACAGCCTTTGTTGGTGTGCTTTCCTCACCGAGGTAAACAGGAACCAGAGAAGATATAACACATACTCACTTTCATTTTTCCAAGGGAAAAAGCAATAAGTGCGTAGCCCTGGGTTATGAACATCGTGATCGCTCAATCACAGTCTCAGTGACTGGCTGCAGTCATTACAAGCTCAGTAAATTTTGGAACCTTTGGAAAACTACTGCCGCCTTTTCAGTAAGAAACCATTTGTCTGAAGTGGTTTTAGCTCAGTGGGTTCAGAAGTCGCTGAGATGCAATGGCAGGAAAAGCCATGGGGGTAGATAGATTCCTCAGTGTATTTCTGCCTTCACTCCTTAGAAAGACAACATGGAGGTAAGAAGGGGCTAGAAGATCTATGAGCATTTGATACCCACCACAGCTTGAAATATAAATCAGCATGCTGCAGAATGAAAAGAAAATCCAGAGGTTTTTTCTTTTGTTTGGCTTCACATTTTCCTTGTGTTTTCATGCTCCTCCCAGACACTCAGCTCTCCCTAATTGGAGAAAAAGCAATACAGAATACAGAAACCAGTCTGGAGCCACCAAGGATCACCAGGCTAGCAGCAGGGGGTAGGGAGCCTGGCACACACTTGAAGCCTCTTTAGAGGTCAAGCTCTCTCCTCTATATGGTTTCCCTGTGTGACTTCAGGCATGAAAGTGGACCTTGGGGATGCAGCAGAATTCTCTTCATCAAAATCTCCGCAGGCTCTGTAAGTGCTTACATTTTCACTGGTAACTATCCCTCAATACATGAAGGTTTCATTTTGCAACTCAGAAGCATCTTTACCCCAACAGAGCTCTTCACTGCCCCTGTTCTCACTCAGAATGAAGCCATTTTTTTTCTCACTTAAAACACCTGGTGTTAAGGTACCTTTTACCCATCCAATGCATACCTAGATGACCATGCATTGTCTGCTGACTGTCCAAACCCCTGTTGAAGGAAGAAGTGGCCTGTCAAAGTGGAAGACATGTGGTAACACAGCAGTTGGAGTGCTCATCCCTGCACTGAGCGGTGTTCCAAACCCCTTGCCTCCTGTGGAACATCCAACCCCACACTGACATCTGCAAGGGCTCAGAAGAGTGAAAGATGTTTTCTACAGTACCAGGCTGAAGTTCTTTGAATTGCAAAACCCACCCAAGGAGCTGATTGAATGCTGAGGGCAGTAGCTTAGACTGAGCTACTTCAGGCTGGGCTGCCATCAGCAGCTGAGATAACTCATTGCAAGCTAATCTAGAAGTCTTTGCCTGGGACGCACACAGCAGCAATGCAGATGTCAGGGTTCAAGAAGGGACTTGTGCTATCCACATTATTAAAGAAGAACAGGGAAAGGATATGAGCATGCCTTCTTATACACCTCATCTTTTCCTTTACAATAGCTCCCCAATATTTAAATCAGTTGGGAGTTTGGGGAAAAAAAACCCCAAAAAACAAGCACAAAAACACCACTTTTTTTTTTCTGCAGTAAAACACACCTGCTTGACATCCCTTGTAGTGAAGATCCTACCTTGCCTGTGTTAATTGGGAGAGCAGAAAGATAGTAGCATGTATTTTCACCAGGGTATCGTGTCAAAGCAAGCACAACAAATTAACATAAAAATCAAGATCTCACAGAATCACAGAATCATAGGTGTTGGAAGGGACCTCAAGAGATCATTGAGTCCAACCACCCTGCCAAAGCAGATTCCCTAGGACATACTGCACAGGTCAGCATCCAGACAGGGCTGGAATATCTCCAGAGAAGGAGACTCCACACCCCCCTGGGCAGCCTGTCCCAGGGCTCCCTCACCATCACCAGGAAGAAGTTATTCCACAGATTGGTGTGGAACTTCCTATGCTCCAACTTGAAGCCCCTTGTCCTGTTCCCACAGACCACTGAGAAGAGGCTGGCTGTTTCCCCCTGTGTCCCACCCTTCAGATATTGATAACCATTGATCAGATCCCCTCTCAGGCTTCTTTTCTCAAGGCTGAGCAGCCCCAGTTCTTTCAGCCTATCCTTGTAGGGGAGATGCTCCAGTCTTTTAATCATCTTTGTAGCCTTGCATGTAAAATTCCAATGCTCCAAACTCATGCAAGTGTCAAAGGAAAAGAAAGAAAATTCAGGCCAAGAACGAGGGATGAAGAAATCCTTGATTAGGAAAGTGGCACTGGGGGCCTGATGAAAGAATGAGAACACTGCCAGTGCACGAGGGAGCTTTGAGTTAAACACCAAGACCCGACTATCAAAATATGGACAGGTGAAATTATAAGACAATGAAACCCAAGCACAGAATAATATTCTGCTGGGGATTGTTTTATTTTGCCTCAAGGCCTGAATTTCAGATTGTCTCTGCCTGAAAATCCTTTACGCAAAGAAGACCTTTGGCAACTCATATCTGGATTTGGGATTACAAACCAACATTAATCTTTGGGGACTGTAAAACTCTTTGTAGGCTAACCTTCTCCTGCCACGTGGAAATAGTTGGGAAGTGGAGAGTGGGTTTTGGAATATGTATCCAGAGCCTTTTTTATAATGGAAACATTTATGCTGCAATCAGAGAGTGCTGTAGACCGTGTAGATATATGCCTGTGAGCGTTTTTAATAGCTATCTGGGGGGACAGAAAGTAGGAGAGCATCCACAAGGTGATGCTCCTGTCAGTCGCAAACCCTTACTGAGACAGAGCACACAGCATCCCACACACTCAATTAGTGCTCGTGATGATTGGCTCTATAGGTTAAAACAAGAGGCTGGGAACTTGGTTTCTGGAAGATCTTGACCCAGGTGACTCCAAAAATCAGCTGGCAGAAAGCAGTGGGATCCTTAAGAGGAGGCATCTTGTGTAGCTGCAGTATGGGGGATGGACTGGCCCACATGAGGCTTTGGAGCTGCAGCATATGGCCAGCAGTGTGGAAACCTCTGAAGAAGAGACAGGCCTGCAGGAAAGCCTGGGTCAAGGAAGTAAGATAATTGCTTGACTGATTTTACAAGGAAGAAGGAAGATTGCAATGTCAGGGAAAGACTCAAACTGGACTCATGTATCACTCCCTGCTGTATTGAGGGACAGAGCCAGCAGACCACCAGGAGTCCTAATCATTTGCTGGTTTAGGAGCTTAGCTCAGCTGTCCTCCCAGTGACTGGTCAAATGGCAACAGGGCCAGGAAATGGGCTCCATGGGGCGGGAGGCAAAGCTGCAGAGTGAGACTTCACTGGATAGGGTAATTTCGGAGCATCTGATACACTGGTTAAGTGGCTGTGGTCCTTTCCCACCTTCTTTCCATCCCCTTCCAGATCATTCCATGACAGTTCAATAAATTCCTGTGTTTGCCTCACAGAATCAGTATCAGCAGTGGATGCTCTACCAGGAGCTGAGTGCATTGAACATTTGTCTCACTAGTCACAGCACACAAGTCCCAGAATGAAGGTTGAGTCAGAAGATGGATTTCAAGAATACAAATGCCATGGACAACTCTGCCAGCATCAATTCCTATTTGCTGACCTGTTCCATGGTACAGGGTCCTGCTCAAGGGAGAGGGAAGTTCAGTACCAATACACTGCTCACTTCTGCTAGAGAAGTGTTTTCTTGCTGGGAATAATGAATGACTTGAGCCAAACTGTGGCCAGATGGTTCCAATCAGTGGTTGTGTATACCAAGATGTGGGAGAGCAGGTCAGTCAAGCCCCCTGACCCTAATATTGTCTGTAGAAAAATAATCAATTTACAAGGCCAGGATGACTGACCTGTTGGCCGTGTTTGTTGATCCAAGACATAATGGCTCAATAGCTTTAATTATTAAAGCCAGTATAGACAACCATTGATCCTTCCATTTAGTGCCATCTCTCCAGCCTAGATCTCAGGGGTTTAGAGCAAGGGTGTTTGCAGGGAAAGAGAGAGAACAAACCACCACAAATGGCTGATCCATTGACATCACCTCAGTTTTGGATCCCCATATTGGAAGTCTGGCTCCCCACAGTCCCTCTATTGCACCTTCTCAGAGCAATCAAGCGATGACCCTTCCCTGAAAACACGAGTCCCCACTTTTAAGCTAACAAGACACTAAAAAGACCATTTATAGAGTTGACCCAGATCATCTTTTCTTTCCAACAGTTCAAAAAGCAATCGGCGTAGAGGACATTAATCGAGTTGGCGCCAAGAGGTAATTGAAGACAGTAATTACTCAGTTTTTATAGAGCTGGAAATGTAATAAGGATTTTAAGAAAGTAATAACTGAAGCTTTCTGCAGAGAGATCCCCTGGTGCATACAGTTTAGCTAAGGGCCTATCTTTTTGAAAATACATTTTCTTGTAGTTATTACATCACTGTCTTGCTGGGACATCTCTCCTGAGCCTTTGTAAATGTAATGGGCTTTGCTAAATCTGAATACACTGTCTCTCTGCATTCTGAGTTACTGTGTCAGATTGACACATCTAATGCAGCAATAATGCAGGTAACAGAAAACACCCATATATATATATATGTATATATACACTTTACCTTCTCCCAGCTCCTGTCTTCTCTGTTCAAACCTGGCAGATTTCTGTCAGTCACCCAAGTTTTCTTTCTGCTTTGGAAGCCATGACAAAAAGGATCTGATTAAATTTCCCAAAGGCACATTCAAAGCTCACATGGAAGCTACTAGGCTTTGTGGTCAAAAGCTGATGCAAATTTTCCTAGCAGGCTCAAAGGGCATTTCATTTTGCTGTGCATTTGCTTGCTTAAATCATAAGAACCTGCAACAGAAAGAAAAACTGATGAAATGGCAAATTTATCTTCACTCAAACCTGATGAAATTCGGCAAAATCTCCCCCTTTATGCAGAGTAGTCTGAGTTCAGCTGAGGCGTTTGTCCAATCATCCCCTCCTTCCTGGGACATCTTTAGGATCCATCTCATGTTGTGCCCCAAGGGCAGGACTCATGGATCCTCTTCCTTACTTGGGTACTGATTCCTTATATACTCTGAAGAACCTACATTACCCTGTGCATTTGTTTCTTCACCCTTATTTACTTTTGCCTGAATTATCTGCTTACTTCTTTGGGACTGGACTTGTCTCTTTCTATGAAACTGTACTCCCCAACCAGTCCATAGCTGTCTTGAATTGATGAGTTGTTCCTCCATGTCATTGTTGAAAGAGCAAAGAAAACAATCTAGTTGCCCTCACCACAAACCAGTCTAACTTTCTGTGGGGCAGAATTCATGTTCCACTGTTGAGGTCTGGTCAAACAGACAGATGGACATGCCTGATGTCCATCACGGTGACAAGAATGTCCACCCCAGTGAAATAAATGTTTGCTGCTGTCTCTCATGCTCACTCTCTGAAACATTTTATCCCCTCTAAAATCACATTGCCCAGTATGATTGGATGAGTTCCTTGGAAAGTGAAGGTCCAAAAGCAGCATGTTTTTAAACACAGTGCAAACATCTAGTTGAAATCTTAAATTTTCAGAGTACCTACCCAAACAATAAAATCACATAACTCATCTCTGCATTCAGAGGTTCCACGGTTTCTTAGTTATGACCAATTTGGCACATTTGTTGTGTATTTACACAGTACTTAAAGTTCCATATGAGCAGGCCCTCATCTGTAATTGTTGTCTGCACTGAAAGTAATAAAACCCCATACTACTCCTTTAGGTCTTTCAGCTTGATTACAAAAGCAACAAAAAAAAAGAGATACTGTTTTCAGCTAGAAACATTGAGTGGAAACTCCTGTTTTTGTGAGATCCATACATGAAAGTTATGCTGAACGTGCTGAGCTCATTTCCTATTTCCTTATAGCCCCCATCAGCTGTAGGAAGAGTCAGATCCAATGTGTCAGGGATGGGCTGGGACAAGACAAGCATTGCCCCTTCAGAAAGTCCAGACTTGTCCCTTGAGTTACTGATGGAGACTGTAAACTCTTCAGGGCAAACATGCTCTGAGTTTGTTCAGTGATTTGCACAATGGTGCTGGCACAAGGAGGCGTTGCTGTAACGAGAAGAGGCATTGGTCTTGGCTGAATTATCTACAGCTGATGGGTGGAAGTGGAGGGAGGTGGTGAAAGATGGTGTGATGCCCCAGGCCCACACAGAATTTCTTATATTCCTGTATTATGCTGTTGCTACAAACATTTTGTAGATGAGCTGATGGTTGCATTAATGACAACCATGCCATCCAGCTCTGATGAACCCTTACACCGAGTAGACTGAGGCACCTACAAGGTTTCACTACCTAACACAAATTGCTGATAGCTGAGGGGTGTGCATCACATCAGTCCCCCAGGACCACGATGGGGGCTGTTGGTGCCAGCACCTAAAAGTGTAAAAAATAAATGCACTGCACAGTCCTCCTTTGTCTGATTCCTGAGGATACCACTGAAAAAAAATTGCCTTCACCCATCTTCTCTACTCATACACAGGATCCAATTCCTCCCCTGCGCGATGGCATCAGAAGTTTTTCTACTGCATCCTGACACTACATGGATTCTTTTAGAAATGTTTTAATGTATATTCCTGCTGCATCAGCATTCAAATGTTCTGAGCTGGGAGGGTGCATTCCATCATGCTGGGAGGTAGCTGCAAGAAGCCCAAGTCTGATGACATCATTCAGGTTATGTCTGGTTCTGGCTCTCCTCCAAGTGCAGACAACTCAGGGTTCAGTGGCTTTCTGGCTCAGATCTTCGATGAAACTTCTCTCATGACAGGTCTATCCCCAGTAACTTCTTCCTAACTCAGACCATTCCCTTCAGAGAGAGAAATCTTCCATGATTTTTGCTGGGATGGCATCCACCTGGACTACTTCTTAAATGGTTCTGATTGAAACTCTTCCCTGCCACACAGCCAGCAAAGTTCTCTGGAGCTCCAGGAAGATAAAATTGTATTTGAATTAATTGCCTGTGGTTCTAGATGCAGATCTAGATGCAGAACTTCCCAGCATTTTCTGCATCACATAACTCATCTCTGCATTCACTCGTTAATCTCATTAATTTTGATTAAAATTTAGTGGGATAGTCTAAGACCTGCTATTGACCCATTCTGGTATATGCTGGAAATTTATTCAGGTCAATTAGACATCTGCGGGTTTCATATTCAAAGGCCATGACATATGTTTGCTCAACAGGGTACAGCAACAAGGAGAAACTGCATTTGCATCTTGAGCAAGGTGGCCCAACGGTGTATCAATATCGTTTTTTAATGAGATTTGCTGGCTTTCACAAGCTTGAAAAAGTGTAAATTTATGCTAAAATGTCAACAAATGCCAGTCAAAAAAAGTTCTGTAGCATTCCTGAATGCAAAAGACACAGAGGGATACAGTGAGTCATTTCCAGGAACTACATCGACTTGCATTTGGCTACGCTTGCATAAGCTAAAAGCCCCTTGCTGCTACACTGTCAATACTTTTTGCCCACTTCAGAGGGAACCTTCTAGCTTGAGGAGACCCATTTCCCCCATACACATCATACTCATGTCAGTTCACATTTTTTGAAGATGTGAGCTTCTAGTGAATCACTCCAAAACTGCAAGGTAACAGTAAAATATGTGGGTGCCCAGAATATGCTATTGTTTGTATAATTGAATCAAAGAATGTTTTGGGTTGGAAGGGACCACAAAGATCATCTAGTTTGAGCACCTCTACCATGGGCAGGGACACTCTGGTGGTTTGACCCTGGCTGGAGGCCAGACGCCCACCAAAGCCACTTTATCACTCCCCTTTTCAGCTGGACAGGGGAGAAAATGGCTAGTGAGAGGCTCAGGAATGGAGATAAGGACAGGGACAGATCATTCCACAATCAACATCATAGGCAAAACAGACCCAACACAGAATAAAGGACAGAAGACTCTCTAATTGATGACCCTGCCCTGCACCCCCAGTGACACCAAAGTGGGGTGATGAGAAGTGTGGCCAGATCTTAAAGCACCTCCCTCCAGCCCTCCCTTCTCAGGAGACTGCACTTTAGTCAGGATTTTGCTCTCTTCTTCCCCCCATTGTGGCACAGAGAGGGGCAGGGACTGGGGAACTGGGGGTTTGGGTCTGTTTCTCATGAGATGTTTTTCTTCTTAGCCAAGGGTGTGTGGGGGTCATTCCTCACCCCCTTCCCCTGCTGCACCGTGGGGTCCCACCCATGGCAGACAGTCCTCCATGAACTTCTCCAACATGAGTCCTTTCCCACGGGGCTTCAGCTGTGTCCCAGCTGCCCCAGCGTGGGTCACTGCTATGGGGTGCATTCATAAATCACAGAATGTCTCTCAGTCTCTCAGGCCCAGACTGCTCCAGCCTGGTCCTCCATGGAGGCACAAGCTCTGGCCCCCATTCTCTTCTCCAGGCTGAACAAGCCCAACTCTCTCAGCCTGTCTTCACAGGAGAGGTGCCACAGCCTCCTGATCATCTTCTACTAGCAGTGCATTTGGGTATGATATAGATAATTATGCTGCTGGGTAAGATACAGCTACTAAAGGCCATTGTGTAGGCAGGTGAGCATAGTATATGTTTTAATAACTATTCTCTGCAGAGATGATTTGGGTTATCAGTTGTGCCTGCTGAACCAATGCAGGTCTCCTGGCACTGGAGCTTTCCTTGCACAAAGGAAAGTTATCATGCCATGAGATGCTGATGTCCCTGAAAACAGATATGTGTGTCCAGTCCTGAACACCCAATAATCCCAATGGAAAATAATCTTGAGGCAGAAGGACACAACACCACAACAACTTTCCCAAGGTCAGGTCACAGGGTTCTGGCAGAGCCAGGGAGAGAATCCAGAGGTTCTGAGTGCCCCATAGCACCAGGCTCACAGGGACTCTCCCACTTACTTCAATGTATAAAGTAATTGCAAACATACAATCTATAGTTGTGCATGTTAAAAATGTAAAAATCTATAGAATATTAATGCAACACCCTTGAAAACACATTGGCCATTTCATTCCTCAGGGTATTGGACAGAGGCCACTGTCCAATTGACTTGAATGTTTCCAGTATTTCTAATTTATTTGGTCTAAAAAGTACTTTTTTCACCAGTTTAGCTGAGTAGCCCTTCTTTGCCAGTTGTCCCAAATGGAGAGTGTTGTACACATTTTACATAATTAGCTAATTTAACCAGCTAATTTAACATTAATAGCAAATCTGTGAGTTGAACGCTAGCAGATGAACTCATTAAAAAGAAAAGAACTAGTGCTTTCTCCATTCTTTCTTTTTTTTTTCCCTTTAGTTTTGCACTCTTAGCAAGATGCTCTGGGGAAATCAGGATTTCAGGGAAATTCAGATGATCAAATAAATAGGGTTTTATTGATGAATTAAAAGGGGATGCATCAGAAAGTCAAAAATCTTTTACAGAAAGGTAAAGACCTCATTGGTCCTGTTTAAGAAGGACCCAAGACTAGATGATCCCAAACAGGCTTTTATTTAAATTTATTGTCATTTGTTCCACAAGGGTCTCATAGTCTCCTGAAGTGCTGCACACCCAAACAACTTCTTCAGCCCTGAAGCATGCTGTGAACATTGATTAATTGCAAGATATATTTGAGGACATTAACACGATAGCAGTACTGGCCGTTTGATCTCATTGCTGTTTTAACCCTCTGTTAACAGCTGAACAACTCAGGGTGCTCAAATCAAGCATGATTCTCACCAGGAGGGAGTTCTGCCTCACCACCCTTCTCATTTGGCTTCCCAGCTCCCTCTGAGAAGAAACCCTTTCAGATAGTACTACAAGTCTCCCTGTCCCACATACCCTTCTTCTCTCACATCCCATCATGCATTTTTCCCACCTCTGTACTCCAGATCTCCCACCACGTTAACAGAGAAGACAGCCAGGGGGCATAAGGGAAGCTCTGTGATGGAGGCACACTACCTAAGGGTATTCCAGGAAGAAAAAGGATGGAGAGGAAGAGTTAGGGGACATAAGAAAGCAGGGACATTCCTTAGGGAGCCATGGGATAGGATGATGTGAACAACCTCCATTTTGTTCTCATAATTCATCATTAAGAAGCCACTTGTTGTAAAATCAATGTTATGCAACCCTCTGAGGCCCTCACATTAGTGTGACTAAGGACACGGGGATGTAATGATCTGCTTAGCCAAAGGCTTCCAATAACACTTCATGACTTCAGATACTGGGGTTGGACCAGGTGACTTTCAGAGGTCCCTTCCAACCTCAACCATTCTGTGATTCTGTGATTTCTTCTGTTTTGCTGGTGTCTGTAAGATGGACACAATAATATAAGTGACTAGTTTGAATAGATGGGAGATCTGCTGATGCTCAAGATACTCAAGTAGACCAGCCATGCCATGTGAAAAACTCTCTACTGCCTCTAGACACAAGCTCTGCACCTGAACTGTGTCAGGATGGACACACTAACTACTGTTGTGTCGGTGTGAAGATGTGTTTTCTTCCAAGGGACTAAGGCACTTCTGAAGGCATCTTGGGTGGGAATACATGTAAGAGGTTTAAGGGTCTCAGGAGGAGATGCACGAGTGGAGGGTTGGAAGGAGAAGGCAGCTCTCCATCTCACTCCATGATGCTGATAACAAACCAACACACTCAAGACAGCATCTCAGAAAGTTGGTAATCCAATGAGAAGTGACATCTGGTAGAAAGCTTTGCTTCTCTCCAAAGCTGACCCAAATCATACCTCATTCCTTCAGCTGGTGGTTCCTCTCTTGTTTAGAATACTATTGGAATATCCTTGCACAACTTTGAAGCTAAATTAATCCTTGGTTCAGCGCATGTGTGTGTATGAATAATAGATTTTCTGTGCTAAAACTATCAAAGGCTCTGGCAGGCAGCTGCTCAGCTCCCTTGGGCAAATATCCTAGAAAGGAGCTGCAGCACCAGACCAGATTTGCATGTTTGATGCATTGCTGTGTCTCAGTTTCAAAGGAGCCAATCTGTTGGGTCTTAGTTCATTGCACGCCTGTTGAAGCCTCGGCGCTGGGCTGCAGAGCGGTAGCAAGGGTGGATTTTGTTTTTGAGATGGGGAGAAATTTGTCTCTTTGAGGAGTGTGATTTCTATCTTGATTAATCTAAAAGTTCTGGGGGTTTATGCTGAGGGGTGCAGGGGGAAACATTTTAAAGAAACTTGGGGAACAGTATAGAGGAAAGGATAGAATCTGCTGGAATCACTTTCATACCAGCAAATCAGCTATGCTGTAGGCAAATGCTGTGCCTCAGTGGAGCAGAGACAATTTCAGGTAATTAATGTTCTTCCTTTACCAGCACTGGGAAAATCACAGACTTTAGCAGGAGATTTATACAACTTTATGTCAAAGCTTAAAGCAGCTGTGGAAAGGGGGTGATTCATAAGAGAAAGTTCAGAATCTGCATGCAGGAGCTAAGCCCCGAGTCAAGGAGGCTGAGTTTCAGCTGATGAGGTTTAAGCCATTTTCTTCCATAAGTAGTGAGTTGTTCCAGCCTTTTTTCTTATTCTCAGAATCCTGCTAACAAACCCATTACTGCAAAGAGATGCAGTAAATCCCTCCCATACCCAAATAGTAGGGAAGTGAACTCTGCTTTTCAGCTCCAGAAGCACATGCTTCTCTTGGCTGACCACAGTGATAGTAATAGATTTTTTTGTCATCTCTATGGGCAGATTGATGAGCCAAGACAGTTTCATCATGGAGGTCAGAAAGTAAGATCTGCCAAAAGTCAAGCTGAGGTAGATCCACTTGTGGGAATGAAACCAAATATTTAAAAGTCTCGAAGAAGTGGACTTGCTGTGGTCTAAGGATGATGATTTAGACTGAAGATCAGCAAGATCTCCACACCTGCTCCAAACACAGAGACTAAGGAAACAGTTTCTCTAAGTAAAACAATTTTTCTAAGAAAAACAATTTTGATCACAAATTCCTCTTTCCACCAACCTGACCCAGTCATTACTCTGTCTCACTTGCCATCACAACTCACTCTGGGTGTTTTCATCTGCTTTAATTTCAGAACAGCTTACCCAGCCCCTCCTCCCAACACACAACTGCCAATCTATTGTGATGATTTGTCTCTGTTCAAGTACAAGGTAGACTGGTCCTTGCACCTTTGCTCTTGTCTTTTGTGCTGTTTCTCTATGCAAAGCTGTTGTTTGGTCTTGTAAAGTCCCTGGTCCTGCAAAGGATGGTTCAGAGATACTCTGCTACAAGTGAAGAAAAAAGGGAGAAAAAGTTAATATTGTGGTTTCTGCAGCTTTGCAGATTCTAATGTAAAGAATTTAATTCCCATCCTCCACCTTCTAATCTGTTGTCCATCTTACATTTGATCACATGGGATTAGAGGGAGAAAAACCTTTAGGCCCTTTGAAGATGAAGAGTGCCTAAATGTTTTAAGTGCATTTATTAGCATCTACAAATTGTTATCTCTGTTGTTACCTGATGGTAACAGGTAAGGAGACTTTGGCAACACCATCCCATGAGACCATTACTGCCTATTTGCCTATAACTGGTTGTGAGTGTTCTGTCCAAACTTGGCAAACAAAGCTGTCTCTGCCAAGAGAAGCCTTCAGCCTGAGACACATAAGCAGAGAGAGGACATGGAATACAGCAAAACCCACTAATAAAATGCTAAGGGCTAAACATACCACATTTAAGGAAAGATTTCCTCTTATCCCTCTCCTTCTGTTCCCAGCTTTCTGTTAAATCAATGTTAGTAGATCTCTCAGCTTCCTTGTCCTCAACTAAATCACATTTCCTCTGGTGACAGCTCCATGCAGTTGCTTCTAGAAAGAGTCTTGGGGTTCATGACTGCAGTTCACTGTACACTAAACTGACACTGCTCAGTACTGAAGAACTGATTTCTAAGTGCTAACTGCTCTCAGAAGCTCCTTCAGAAGCTTCAGAGGCTTCCTGTCATTGCCTCAAGGGAGGAAAGTTTGCTTACTAGCGATAGGATGGTAAAATGAGAAGATTGATGGAGAGAAGGCTCATATAAAATGGCTAGGATTTCTTTTTAGGACTCTCAATTTTTGTTTTGCAGAGCACCCTCAAAAGGTGCATGAGCAGGTGCAAAGGCAGGAGGTAAAGGTGAGCCTGCATGAGTGAGGATGGAAAACTGTTTTAATTTTTATTTGTGTGAATACATTGTTCTTGACAAGAATATTGAGTGTTGGATGAGCACCACCAGAGTTTGATCTGAAAACAGAAATAATCCTTTTATGGATCTTTACAGTGGGGCAATAGACTTGGCTGAGGACAAAGGAAATGGATCCTGTACCTGTTCTGGGACTACCCTGACAGTGTCGGTGGTTATGATCATAGAATCATAGACTGGTCTGGGTTGGAAGGGACCCCAAGGATCACACAGTTCCAACCCCCTGCCACAGGCAGGACCACCAACCTCCAGGCCTGGAGCTACACAAGGTTGCCCAGGGCCCCATCCAACCTGGCCTTGAACACCTCCAGGGACGTGTCTTCTGTTTTTATAGGTGTAAAATTTACAACTTTTCAAAAACATGTCTGTGTCTATCCTTAACAAGAGAAGAAAAGGAAAATATTTAAGTTTGTAGCTTATACTACATCATTAGCTGGAAGACCAGAGAAGGTCCCTATTGATATTCATAGGTTACTTCCTCTACTGTTAAAAGCATCATTATTCTGTATGAGAGAAACCTCTTCCTCTGGACTACCGCTCCACTTCCAACTTGTCTGACCTTTATATCTGCAGCTTGATGAGTTAGAATCAGTGTCACAGCCCATGGAGTTGCGAGGTTACTTTGACAGAAGCACAGAGACACTGTCAGTTCTGGTTTTCATGCTTGAAGGTCTCACCGCTCCCGTAAGATGCAATTTGCACTCCCTTCACTTACAACACCTCTGAGCAGTAGAGAGAGCACACAGGGAAGATTTGACTCTCTGAGGGGCACAGGATGGTTTTGTACGAGGTGCAATCTTATGGATGGCAGAAGGATGAACCAAAACACCAGGCAGAGTTTTCTTTTCACCTCTACAACCTGTGACATATAAAGGCATTGCTGGGGGCATCCATCAAAACCCAAACAAATCCCAAGTGCCCTCCAAACAAAAGGCTAATTTAATTTAAAATTGATTTACCCTCTTGGTGCAAGACACTTGATTTCATAATGTTGAACAGTAGCATAAAAATAAAAAGAGCATCTACCACTGATTACCATCTGAGTCATGGATTGCTGGGGTATGTTACACCAGCTGAATTCAGCTATTCAACTGGCACAGTAACTCCTCTCCCATATTAAACTTTCCTGGCGTAATTTACCACTCCTTCAGTCATTTGTGCATATGCTCAGCACATGGTCCCAAAGCTTGCATGATTATTTTGCCATATATAAAAGGCACACTGACTTTTCATCGATAAGATGTGCATTGTTATTTGACAAGAACAATGTGCTGAAAGACCAGGCTCACAATAGCTTCTATCAATCAAGCAATCTGTGGAAAATCAAACCCGACAATGAAACCTACAGCATTAAATAACTCACAGGGCTGGAAATTAATCAGGAATCTGGGGGGCTTGAAAAAACAAATGTGTTTTTAATAAATTGGATTTGAGTATCACTTACAAGCCATGGATTACCAGCTGACTGGAGACTGTTTTGATCTGCACTGATACAACTCCAGGGGAGCTTGCCCATGTATATATTAAAGTCATTGATGTCACCGTAAGCCTGCTGGGCTTGGTGACATTTAAGCAATGTGGACACTATTCTTTTTAATACATACTGAATACATGCTTATAAAAAAACCCCAACCCAAGTCTCTGATCATGTTCCCATCTATTCCCAAACAATCCAAGGGTTAATAATAACCTCTGAAAAGAAAATACTTCCCAATACGTAACACTTCGCCCCTTGAGGGAAACATGAAAGAGAATGAAGAGCGTCTGACATAAATTAGCGGTGTCACTGGCTGTCTGAGTGGAAGAAACTTGGGTGTGACATGAAAAGGGAGGGATAAGACCTCTCCAGAAATAGCACCGAAGGTAAATGACTCCTGTATTCTTAAGTGCTCTCTGTAAAGCTGCTATTAACTCACTCCTTCAAGCAAGAGTGGGATAAGTAACTGCTGGTTTAGTAGCTTTTCTTTCCTACTTCAAAATTTCCAAAGTCTGAAATGAGAAAAAAAATACTTGTTCTGTTAATTTTCAGCAAGTTCTTTATCTACCTGCATCAAAGCCTCTCCCCCTTTCCTCCATCCTTCCTTTCCAGTAAAAGCAGAGTATTTCAGAGGCTCCCTTCGTTATCTGCCTAAGGACTGAACCCCCTCTGACTACATTCTTACTCAAACAAAACACACACCGAGGTCAAGAAAACATTGGATACCATTCCTGAGATTTGGCTTTTGAAACTAGGACCTGTGAGAATAATTTCAGCTACTGAGGACTAGATTTTGAACAGCATAAAACTGGTATTTGGAGAAGTCTTGAGATTTTATCTATTCTGCTGATGTTTCCTCTTAAGTGACTAAAAATACATAAGAAAACTGTACATCAGATTGATAATCTAATTTATTATGACAGAAATATGCAGAAAACAAAAAAACACAACTATAGATAACAGAGCAAGACTTCCAGTTATCACCCTGTGAGAGCAGGGAACAAAACAAATCCAAAGTTGAGGAAAAAAGGTGATTTATAAAAAAATTCTTAGGTAATCTGCAAATCTCATTGCCCCAAGATAGTGCTGAGGCTTGGAGATTTGAAGGACTCAAACCAAGGATGGGGATACAGTTTTGTTGCAATAAATGCACATTTCCGAAGGGCCTCAGAGAAGACCATGTATCTTCATGGTCTAAAACACAACCTGACACTCAGAGGATGGGAACAGAGTAATCTCAGGACTTATAACAGGTCAGAGCTGAGTTGCCTGAGAGTCAAGTGGCACTGGCTGCCCGCACAGTATCACAAATTACACAGCCCAATGGCCTGGTTATCTATGAACATCCCCATGTGCCTAGCAAATACTTCTGTCCCCTGCAGTGAGCAGGGACATCTTCAGTAGGTCAGGTTGCTCAGAGCCCCATCAAGCCTGATCTTTAAGGTCTCCGGGGATGAGGCGTGCACTACCTCACTAGGCAACCTCTCTGGGTGATCCACCACCCTCCTATTGAAGAATATTTTTCCTAATATCCAACCTAAATCTCCCCTTTTCAAGTTTAAAACCATCACCCCTCATCCTATCACTCCATGCCCTTGGGAACAGTTCTTCACCAGCTTTCTTATAGGCACCTTTCAGATACTGGAAGGCTGCGATAAAGTTCCCCCAGAGCCTTCTCTTCTCCAGGCTGAAGAAGCCCAACTCTCCCAGCCTGTCTTCACAGGAGAGGTGCTCCAGCCCTTTGATCATTTTTGTGGCCTCCTCCGTACGTGCTCCAACAGGTCCATGTCCTTCTTGTGCTGAGGGCTCGAAAGTTGGACGCATCATTAGATGCAAAAGTGGGGACATGTCATTCTCATCTGTAACCAAACTCCCATTGACTTCAGTGGGAAGTCCACATAGGACTAGCAAACTTTAAACAAAAATGACAAACTTGAATGTTTAAACACCACTGATCTCAGCCAGAACCATGAGCAATTCAAAAGGGAGAGAGCCAGACCCTTAGCTTCTGTGGTTTCTTGTCCAGCCCAGCCAATCTCATGCATCCTGGGCTCTGCTCTTCTCTACAATTAGACTGATAATTAAGAAATAACAGCATAATATAAATGGATAGTTGCTGGCTAGCACCGTTAACATCAGGGATAAATTGAGCAGTAATCTGCAAAGGATGTTATTGCTATTATAAAAATAAAGATCTGTCTCCCCAGCCAATCAATTCAGCAGATATATACCAACAATCAAATTGTTAAAAATGACTTCTATAAATTACCCAGTCTTCCATCTAATGGAGCTAGAAACAGCTGTGAGACAATTTAGAGCTGATATAACCATACGTCGGGAGCGCTTTTTCATCCTGATGCCTTTCCATTCTCTTCAAAGCTGTTGTACTGTAGCAGGCATCTTTGTTTAATGCACCCATGTGAAAACAGACTGTATTTCACACCATGGGTTAGCAAAGTAATTTTGGCAGAAATGCTCAAGAATATATGCATTTAATATGGGTGGAATAATTCAATTTCCTCCCTATTATTTCAGCTATGCAGTTACAATCTCCTTAATTCTTCATTAAACCCTCTGGGCTTGGGGGATGTTGCCGTGTTTTATGATCGGCCATACTTCTTTCAAATGAACATGGAAAGACACACAGAGGAGCAGTTACCATCATGTATTTTTTAGTCAGATATACCAGTGATTTCAGCTAAATCAGAGCAATTTAACACCTTGCTTTGGTCACGGCAGCACTATCCACGTGGTATGTTCACACTGCTGCTTCCTGGCACTTGGGCTTAATCACAGAGCATATAATGGGATTTATGGGTGGCACATTCTTCCTTCTGCATTTTCATCCTGGCCATGTCCCAGCCTGGAATGCTCCAGCTGGAAGGCACCAAGTGACACTTCCCTGCCTGCAAGTTACTACCAGTGTGTTATTTTTTGGAAGGGATGGGGTGAAATGAATGTTGCCCATGCTGTATTGAGTCCTTACCGAAACAAATAAGGAAAGTCCTGGCTGGAGAAGGTAGAGAACTTCTTGTTGTCCATATGGAGTAGTTGCAAAGTCAGAGCTCACATCTCTGGCAATCTGCTTCTGTTAGTTACAGGGGAAAAGAATTGATGGCCATACAGTTGGGTTTTCCCAGTCCCTGGAAGACACCTTGACCACTGTGCCCTCACTAAACTCTGCTGTCCATCAAGCATTAAATACATACTCTGCTTCTCAAGGCCCTAGAGATAGTGCTTCTCCCTGGCTATCAAACAACTCCTGCTTTTTGATGCACACAGAATAAGAGAGCTAATTTTTCTGTCTGGGCACAATGCACAATCATCTAAGCTCTCTAAATGAAACCTGGACTGTGGTTTAAGCATAGACAGACTCAGAAACACCCATAGCTGCCAGCAAGCAGACATTGCCATGATCATCTTGCTGCAGAAGGGACATGGGATGGGAATAAAGCTGAAAACAGTTTCATTTAAAATCTCATCTCTGTGTAAATGTGGCTTTTCCTAATTTTTTCAAATAGGATGTGAGAAAAGGGACATGATGTTTCTGAAGCCGTGCAACTCTCATGTTGGTTTAAATTAACTTTGCATGAACCTTACTTTTGAATCTTAAAATTAGTCCCAACTTCTCTGTCTCTCTCTAGTCCACTCTACAAATATTTCTTCTCCCTTGCCTACTTTAATTCCACTTTCAAAACCACTCCATGAAAAAGACTCTCCTAGGTTCATCTGTGTTTCCAGGTATTGTTCGGTCTCTCTTCAGTTTCCTTTATCTGTGTACCTCTCTGTATTCATTTTTTTCCTCCCCATTTGCCCACTTCCACCTAGTATCCTCTCTCTCCATGGAAACCACTTTGGATGATACCTGCTTGAGCAAATGGCCAAAACTTTGCTTTATTTTCATTCCCCCATCATGACCTTTCCCCTTGAGTTCCCACTTTCTCTTGGCTTCTGAGTCTCAGTGTTCTCTCATCCCTCTGGGTGATCTCTCTCCACAGGTGTCCCCTTCTTCCCACTTTTTCCTATATTTAGGAATCCTCTGTTCGGTTTTTTTTACCCATCAACTGGTAGTTTCAGTCCAATGCAGGTTTAAAACTGTCCTGTACATCAGTGGCTTGCAGGGATTTGTCTTCTGTTGTCCAGTCCAAATCTTCTAATTTGCATCTTCCACCATCTTTCTGAGGTGCCCATCTGGAGAGCATAAATTAGGTGGCATTTCTCTGCTTTGGCAGACCTCATTTTATAATCAGGGCCCTGTTTATTCCATCATCCATTTTCATCTTTCACTCATCTGCAGTTGTTTACAACTTCATTTGAATTTCCACTGGGGGACTTCAGAACCTGTAGAATTCAGATTGAACTTCCCAAAGGACTCACTTTCCTCTAAACTCTTCCCATTACCTCTGTTAACTAATACACTTAATAACACCACTCTTTTTTCTTGCATTCTGGCTGATTAAACTGAAGATCATGTTTGACTTCCCTTTTCTCCCTTATTCCACTTAATGCTGCAAAAAATCCACCCCTCCCTTATTTGTCCTGACAGCTAAATTACCTTCCCACCTCTCCTAAATCAATATGCCACCACCTATCTTTGCTTCATCAATCCCTAAAATTTTGCTGTCGCAGCACCGATGACGAGGCAGATGCTATTCCTGGAACGAAGTAGGTTGAGATACACAACCAGTGCTGAGTGACTAATCAGTCCTAAACATCCTGATGCAATATGGCAATCCCATATTTCCCTGGCCTTCTAGACATGATGAGATGCTTTGCTTGCTTTTCATAACTCCTGAGGAGGTCAATGACTATTGAGCAGGTTACAATATGCTTCATTTTCTGCTTCTGCTTGGTATTCTAAGCCAGGGAAAAAGCAATCCTGTAATGGATGGCTGATTTCATTGTTAAGTGTCCCAGGTGCATCTATTTTGGGCAAGGTACATCTCTTTTCCACGAAACACTCAGTAACTTGTTTTATGACTAGAAGAGTGACAAATAGTAGTAATAATTTCAAATGTCAACTAGCAGAAAGCAGTAGCTCCTACATGCACTCGTTACAGACGCAGTTAGTGCTCAGTGTAGGAGGTGTTTCATACTTAATTCCACCTGGACCACGTTGTTCCCAGAACTGGTATTTGCTGCTTCCACAAGTGGGTAATTTAAGTAATAATGATGTAACCTAGACAATCTGCCTTGTGAGCATTTTAGTCCATGCTTCTGTCTTTTTTTTGCCCAACTTTTCTAACACGTCTACCCATTAAAGATGCCTTTCTCAGAGGCATGCCAAGAACAGCTGGAGTGGATCAGAAGTGTCAGTGGTATCCTGTTGCCATTAGGTCGGCACAGCAGGTGTAGTCTACATGGACATGCTTGATATATTCAGCAAAACAGCAGGTGCACTGTACATGAACATAGCTTTAACTTTCAGTAGCAAACAAGCAGTTAAGATACCCAGAATAACAGTGGTATAATAAATTAGATGAAATGGGAAAAGTCAATTTACATTGATTGACGTGTCTCTGTGGGCAGTAGAGAGGAACTGGCTTCTCCAAGGGCATCGCTGAGCAGAAGCTTAAGTTAGGTGAAACTAGAGAAACTTCTGCACAGAAGAAGCCAGAGATTAACTTCTCTGCTTGTCTCATTTAATGTGGAGATGCAGATACCTTGTAAGAAATCCTCGTTGATAGCAGAACCACTGTAAGTGTGGTGTGGTCTAAATAGAGACATGTCTGTGTGCAAAGTTAAACACTCCAGTGTATAATGAAGTGCTCTGTGTCATAACATGTCATGTTAGATACCATTATGACCTAGGCTGATGTGATCCAACTTAACAGACTGTGTTCCCCTAATGTTACATGCTGGGAACATGCAGCAATATGTCAATGCACTTAGTCAGGCAAGGTAGTAAAATAAATAAAATAAAATGGAGCTCTTAGCAGCTATTTCTTTTTTTTTTTCTATTTGCAGTTGCAGTTGGGGAGTAACTAATTTAGTCAGAACAAAATGGACATCCCAGAACAGATGCACAGCTGCTGAATTTCATGTCGTGCTGCCACCATTTGCTTTCAAAATCCAGAATGAAAACACCAAGTGAAATCACCTTTGGGAGGAAAAGACAAATGGAGCGTTTCCTAGATGGAGCAACACATTACATCAAGAACCTGAAGTCTCCATCAAATGTGCTGTGACAATCCCCATCCAGAAAACATCCCAGTGGTCCTGTTACTCCAATTTATGCTGTGAGTTGTGACTTTGGCTTTGATATGGAATGTATCTCAACTGCCAGGTGTCTTGTTGAAAGCAGCCCCAGAAAAATGGGGATGTAATTTCACTGCAAAAAAAATGATTGGGCTTGACCTCTTCCTACTCACTCCTGAATTTTCTTCATGCTTAGAGAGGAACATAAGAACAAATAGCCCAACTCGGACTGAAGGTCTATCTTTCCAGTTTCCTGCTTCTGAGACTGAGCACCAGAACAGACTTCGTTGGGGTGTTATCCCAGCCTGCAGAAATTTTCAGGTAATTAATTGTGTCACTTGTAATTGACATCTTGGTGTTTAATAACATGTGATAGGTTTCACCCACTCATGCTTTTCTGAGGTCCTGGAAAATTTCAGCACCAATGCCCTGCAAGAATGAGCCCTATAGTTTCACTGTGCCTTGTGTGAAGCATTTCCTTCTCTGCTCTGAGCTAGCCACCTCCTCATTTCAATGACATCACCTAGTTGTTGCCTTTAACACCTCAGTGACCAACAGTTTCCTATTCACTCTCTCCATGATCATCTTTTTACAGATCTCTGTAATATTTCTCCCACTCCTCATATTTTCCCCCCATTTCCCTGTACACAGAGACTGTGTAGCCTTCCTGCTCATACCTGCTGTGGAAGCCATCCCATTGCTTGTTACCCTTCCCTGAACCTTTTCTAGCTCCACTTCCTCCTTTCTGAGGCCAGGAATCCAGTGTTATACACAATGTTACTGGCAAACCAGGGGTATCTTCAGCAACACTGTGATGCTCTGCTGTGCTTTTACATGTGCTAGAGGGACAGTATACATGGGCACTGTGTAAGTGGATAACCCAAACAAAGAAAGAGGTAGGAGCTACATGAGACCATGCAGGGCCTTGTTTATACTGGGATTTGGGCAATAGCATAGAATCATAGAATCCCAAACTGGTTTGGGTTGGAAGGGACCTCAAAGCCCATCTAGTACCATCCCCTGCCATGGGCAGAGACTCCCTCCTCTAGCCCAGGGTGCTCAAAGCCCCATCCAACCTGGCCTTGAACCTTGCCTGGGATCCAGGGGCAGCCACAGCTTCTCTGGGCACCCTGTGCCAGGGCCTCACCACCCTCACAAGGAAAGGTTTCTTCCCAATCTCTAATGTAAATCTCCCTTTTAGTTTAAACCCATTCCGCTTTATCCTGTCCCTCCCTGCCCTTGTCACCAGCCCCTCTCCAGCTTTCCTGGAGCCCCTTTAGGTACTGGAAGGTACCCTGAGGTTTCCCCAGAGCATTCTCTTCTCCATATAGGAGATGTGCTCCAGCACTCTGATCATCAAAGAGGTTAGATGCATGTCCAATAACACATACTAGCAGCCAGGTAATATCAGCATTTAGTAAGACAATGTAAAAATATCAACCACAAACCTGTGGCTGAGGGAATTAAGGATAAAATGTCTTAATAAGAAGGTAATAGGCATTGTAAAAACATCAGAAACAAACAAAACCTTTGGGATATCAAACAAGGCTAACAGAACTGGTGATTGTGATCAGGAAAAAAGAAGTGTCATAAATATTCTTTTTTAAGAGAAATCAGATTTGTATTCATATCTTATGGTAGTGAGAAATACTTTGGATTTTAAGAGTAACTCAGAAGGATATTAAACAGCAACTATTGAACATACTTACATTGACCATATAACTACCTCCTAGGAGTATTAAAAACTGGCTGAAAACTCACTAAATCATTAAATGCTCTTTTTTCATAAATCTTGTAGTGGTGGGGCAGTTCTAGAGAACTGGTAAGAGTTCATGTTGTACCAATACTCTACAGGATAAACAGGGCGGCCTCAAAAGCTTCTGCTCAGTCTGACTTCAGCAGGGGATAAAACTATACAGAGGCTGATATGGATTGCAATCAGTACTGGCTTTTAAGGAGGTAGGATAATTATGGCACTCGATGGGCCTGGGGTGGAAAATAGCTCTCATCAAATAGAATTCTTTCTCTTTTTTTACTAGTCTAAAAGTTGGCTGTGAAAGATGGATTGTATTGGAGTAACAGATTTACTGCAAGGTTCTGATAGACACTAGACAACTTTGCCATGGCAATTAGATTCTGGCTTCTCTCAGATGCCCATTTAACATCTTTGTTGGTGACATGGACAGTGGGATCAAGAGCACCAATTGCCGGTGACACCAAGCAGTGTGATGGGTCAACACACTAGAGGGAAGGGATGACATCCACAGGGACTTTGACAGGCTGGAGAGGTGGGCCCATATGAACTGTGTGAAGTTCAACAAGGGCACAGGCAAGGTCCTGCACATGGGCTGGAGCAATTCCAAGCACAACTGCAGGTTGGGTGGAGAATGGCTTGAGAGCAGCCCTAGGGAGAAGGGCTTAGGACTGCTGGTGGCAAGAAGCTCAACCTGACCCAGCAATGTGTGCTGGCAGCCCAGAAAGTCACCTGTGTCCTGCACTGCATCCCCAGCACTGTGACCAGCAGGTTGAGGGAGGGGACTGCGTTTCTGCTCTGCTCTGGGGAGACCCCCCTGCAGTGCTGTGTCCAGCTTGGGGGTCCCCAGGACAAGAAAGCCACGGAGCTATTGGAGTGAGTCCAGAGGAGGCCACAAAGATGATCCAAGGGCTGGAGCCCCTCTGCTATGAAGCCAGGCTGAGAGAGTTGGGGTGGTTCAGCCTGGAGAAGAGAAGGCTCTGGGGCCACTTCAGAGCACCTTCCAGTCCCTAAAGGGGCTGATAAAATATCATACCACTGTATGTGTCTGTGATTTACTTCTCTTTGCCAAGGTTACTGCCCCAGGGCAGGGGGGATGAAGGCAGTGTACATGAATGGTCCTGTTGCTGTTCAGTCACTTTATCAGGAATCTGGCAGAAAAAGCAAAATGACTCCCGATCACATCTGCAGATGACTCTGAAACTGGAGAAGTCAATAATGACTGAGTTGGAGTGACCTGGTGAGATGAGTTGATTTGAGCTTGCCTGTGAAAGGAGTCACTGCAAGGTCACTCATCCAGCTCTGAAGAGTGTAGGTCATGCTAACAAGACAGCAGACAGAATCTGTGATGCTGGAGCTGGCTTAGGGCAATGACAGAAACTCATCCAAACCCGAGTTCACAGCTTGATGCCATAGCTCAGAGAGAGGATGTGATCCCTGAGTACACAAACAGGGAGCAGTAATGGAAGAAAGGCAATGTTTCCTCTGCACGTGCCATTTGCAAGGCCATTACTGAATATCTGCACCCAGTTTTGACATCCACACTTTGCAAAGGGTGTTACAAGATGATAAGGGTAAAGAAAAGAGCAAGAACAATGTAAAAACCTGCCTTACAGTGAGACATTTGAGAAGCATATTCTAATTCATGTCTGCAAACTGTGTCCTTGCATGAACTCCCTGTTAGCTTTGTAAATGTTGCATTATATCTTGTCTACAAGAGATGGGTCCTGAGAAGACAGCAGGCTCTCTCCCCATCCTTCCTATTTCTCTGCTTCTTTTTGAATATTGACTTCAACTTGTTTGTGACTCTTGAAATGCTTTTAGGAGTTTGGTGCTTTGAAATCTGGAGTATATCTCCATGTGTGTATCTCCAGTGAAGAGTTCACAAGTGAGAGCCCAGCATATACTTCTGAAGTGCAGTCCTGAAGAGCCCCACTTCTTTTGGTGCTTGATCTGTGAAACCTATAGTTAGTTTGTACACATCTCCAAAATGCTGTGTTTTACTGTATTGACAATAATCTATGTCTGGAAAGTAATGGCAGCAAAACTGTTCTCCTGGTTGGCTCTTGGCTTCACACATTTAAAGTACATCTGAGTAAGAAAATCCTCTGCTATGGCTGATTTCTTTACTCACCTGTTGCTCATGAAGGGCAAAATCAGAAAAATACAGAGATTCTTTGAGACTATGGGGAGAGCTTGGACCAAACAGACAGACACCACTGGCCAAGACAGGCCTCACATGAAAGTTCAGCACCAGGGCTGTGTTTGCTAATCCAATGAAGAGCACTGTCAAGTCTCAACTGAGAGCAAGAGGGTAACAAGATATACGGCCACCATAAGAGAGGTGGGCCAAACTGCCACAAGATAAAGAAGACTCAATCACAATTTACAGGTGGCTTACCTTTTCTCTAGCAGGCAAAGAGAGAGTGGAAACCAGGAGCTGGAAAGTAGGACCTCTTCCAGAGGCAGGATTCATGAAGGAGATGGATGGTGGTGAATCTCAGGGTTTTCCTTTCAGACATTTTGCCTAGGTACAGAGCTATTGTTACTTTCCCCTAAGTAGCTTGCAGACCTCACCCTAGAATAGTCAGTGGCATTCCCACAACTGAAAATGGCCTGACTGTTGAAGCCCTGTCCCAAGCTTTATTTTATAGGGTAAGACCTGTTTTCACATCAATATTGGAAGAAGAATTCTGATGTTTTATTAATTACATGGTCTTGGGACAGGAAACTGCAATGCAGATTTATATCCAACACTCCTGGAGTCGAGAATATTTACTTCTTGGTTTGATCCAGTCACCAAACATGAAGGTACACTTCTATCTTAGAGCAACTTCCATTCCTAAAGCATAAACTTTCTGCAGGCAGAAGCTTCAGAGATACACCTTAGGTGGGTTGAGCTTCTGTGATTGTCTAAGGATATGAGGGAGAGGGAATGGTGATAAATTTGTTAGAAAACTGATGAAGTTGGAAGAAAAAGGTACAGTCTGGGTGTCCCCAGCTCTCCTAGAGAGCATGCAAAGTCAAGCAGAAGCATTGCTTGTATCCAAAAGTTTGTTTCCCACACATGAATCAGTTCTTCTGATTAAGGATATTGCCTCACTGTGCCACACACCTTGCCTGGGTGTAAATTAGGATGCCTCTGGTGATACTGGTAAAGGTATGAAGCAGCTGAGCATCTGGCTCAGCTGAGCATCTGAGCATCTGGCTCACTCATTTGCAAAATGTTCAAGGATTACTGGAGGTTAAGCATACTCTGTAAATGTCAGGTGTCGACAGCATTACATTCAGCCATAATAAACTTTAAGCAGAAGGAAAGTTCCCTTAAAATATCAACCTTTCACCCAGCAGTGCTCATTTAGGAGTTTAAAAGATGCTGCACATTACTGGCCCATAAATAATAGTAATGAAAAGGTCAAACAATCTGTTAGGAAAATCTTACTGTTGGGTGAATGAGCTGTTGAATCACAGCTGGTAAGAAAGCCCAGTATTAGAGCTCTGGGTCATTCGTGTCCAGCCTACCCCAATTCATGCTGCTGAACTCTGTCCTTGCCAAAATCCAAAATGATGAAACTACAATGACTGCAACAACATGTCAGTTGGGTTAAGCAAAACTTTTAGACCTTTTTGACTGGTGAGGATAGCAATGACTTCAATAAGAATACTTTGCTCTTTAAAAACCCTTCACCTTTTTTCCTCTTAGGGGAAACTTTTCAAAAACTTCTGAAACAATTATTTTATTGGGGAAAAAACCAGCCAGGAAAGGAGAAAAGCCACAGTAGAGATGAGAATGCAGAACTGGCCCCCCAAAATAAAATTAAAAACTTTGTGAAAATGTTGGCTTAAAATGGAACAGGTTGCCCAGAGAGGTGGTGGAGGTCCCATCCCTGGAGTCATTCAAGGTCAGGCTTGATGGGGCTCTGAGTCACCTATCTAGTGAAGATGTCCCTGCTCACTGCAGGGGGCTTGGACTAGATGACCTTTGAAGATCCCTTCTAACTGAACACATTCTATGATATTATGAATAAATTTTAAATAGGAAAGATTAGATTTTGTTGATATCTTCTTTATTTTTCCCCGCTGAAAGCAGTATTTTAAGAGTAGCTTTAAAACAAAGTTTAAAAGATACAGAATTGGGAACCAAGCTTGTAGGGGCTATGTGGGATCCCCAAAGGTCAGAGATTTCTCCAGGGTTGTCAAAGTTTGACCCCCACAAAACCATCTGCAGCACTTAATCATTATCAGTGTTCAAAGGCACCTCTCTTTATTCTTCACCTCCTCCCTCCTCTCTTACATCAAATGTTAGATTTTAGGAAAAAAGTTTTATCACCACCTACAACTACCTGACAAGAGTGTGCAGAGAGGTGGCTGATGGTCTCAGCCATCCCCAACATCTCCCCAACAAGGGGAAATGGCCTCAAGCTGCACCAGGGCAGGGTCAGATCAGATGTTAGGGAAAAATTTTTCCCTGAAAGAGTTGTCAGGGCCTGGAGCAGGCTGCCCAGGGAGGGGGTTGAGTCACAATCCCTGGATGTGTTTAACAGATGGGCAGATGAGGTACTTAGGGATATGGTTTAGCACAGGACAGGAACAGTTGGACTTGTTGATCTTAAAGGTCTTTTCCAACCTTGTGATTCTGTTAAATCTTAACACTTTGCTGTAGCAAAGTATGAAGCGGTGTCTAATGCCAGTGCAGGTCACTGTTCAATGAGATTCCCCAAGGGATGATATTTATTAGGAGCTGCAGAACTCTTTTAAGATGTTTAGTTTCGAACTGGTTTAAATAAAAGAAGAAGCTGAACAGCAACCCCTAAAAATCTTTCACTGTGTGTTTAAAAGCACAATTAAAGGCAAAAGAACAAAAATTGTCCATACACTCAAACTGGGAATCTGTACTTCTCAGTTTTATTGCACCAAAAATGTGTTTTACTAAAATTTTTAAGGATTACTTTTGTTTTCCTTTAATTTATATTTTTAAAAACCCCACAATTTGGAAAGAAATATCAAGTTATATGAAAAACTGTCTCATGGAGTCAATCTATTCTAAACATTTTTAAGAGCTCAACAATCTATTTATTAGGCTGTTACATTGAAGCTATGATTATAAGGTCTGGGTGGGATGCACAAAGCCATTAAGACACCTGGCCTTAGTGTGTTCACAAAGTTTTAGATATGTGACACCCAGATTTTGTTTTGAGCACATGCAGTATGTCCCCCACCTTTCTCTCCTCTAGGTTCCTGCTGTAAATCATATGTCTCCTAAAGCTAGGAAGGGAACACAGGTCACACATCTCCTAATCCTCTTCCAGATCACTTTTACAAATATATATATTAGTTCATACAGATGAGCTGATTCATTTTTTCTAATACTCCCAAAAAACATCATCTCTTTTATTTTCTTTTTCCCCCCATTGTTTCCAAAAGCTGAATATCTATGGGAAATAAAAAGTGAGTAAGAATTTACAGCAGGTTTTTTATTTTCCCTGTTAGATGGCAATAAAGATTAGGTAGGTCAGTGCTGTGCTGTTCAAAAGTTTATTTACTTCACACTGTGATTTCTCCTTGAAAGAGTAAGGGCAAAGTAACCTTTGGATCTTCAAAAGCTCTGGCACTGCTGTGATTTTCTCCAAGAGAAATTTGTATATTGTTAGGTTGGCAGCAAGCCGCTCAATCCCACAAGAGATTCAGCTAATAGCTCAGGTGAGGTGAGAAGAGCTATGGTTACTTGGATGTTTCTATACTGCATATCATTAATTAATCTACTACAGCCAGCTCTTTCTGAGCCATTGTATATTCTCTGCTTATACAGTCTTATCGACCTGACCCTGGGGAAAATCAATTCTTGTAATCTATCTTATTACATTTAAATATATGTACAGAACTTGATATAGTACAACAGCAGTGGGGCTTCAAAGAAGCAAAGAAAAATGTCCAGGAAGGAAGAGAAAAAAGAGGAAAGGCAGATGACATGTTAATACCTTGGGATAAGTCCCACAGATCTGCCCTGATTTAGTCTTTCCAAATTCACACCACTATAAACTACTACTGTATAAGGGTCATATGCATCTCATGCACAACGTGGTGCACAGCACAACCTAGGGACCTGCGTGTGCAGGTGTGAAATCCATGGCATATCTGACCATGGTATGGCCACATCTAAAGATCCTTGAGTCTTACAAAAGTCCTTGCAGTTCACACTTTTAACTCTTGATGTCCCTGCTGTTTTGGCCAAAAGATGACATCTTAAAAAGCAAATCCATATTCCTTATCAGTCCAGTAAGAACTGTGTCGTTATCATGCTCTTCTTGTTATTATGATATATTCTCATATTTAAATAGAACTTGATAGATAAGGTGACTTGAATTTCCATTAAGATTAGGCTGACCAAAAATATAAAAGGATGAAAGGACAATGTGGTGATGTACAGGATGGCCAGGGTCACTTTGATCCCAGGGAAGATCATGGTGTGATTCTTCTTGTAACATATCTTTGGAGGCAGGAAGGAGAATGAAGTAGTCAGGGAAGGTTAGCATAGATTTACCAAGCATATATCATGCTTGACCAATTTAACCAGATCTTAATGGTAATGTGTTATAGGAGGACGGGTGATAGTGGACACTCAAGAGAGGTTCAGAGTGGCAATAAGGGAAAACTTTGTCATAATGAGACCAGTCAGGCATTGGAAGAGGTTTCCCAGCAAGGCTGGGCAGTGTCCATCCTTGGAAGCTTTCAAGGCGTGGATGAGCAACCTGGTCTGATCTTAAGGTCGACCCTGCTTTCACCAGGAGGTTGAGGTTGGAGTACAGGCCTCCTGAAGCCCCCTCCAGCCTGAATGGTTCTGTGAATCAGTGGCTCTGCCAGATCACAGGAGTGTCGAAGACACAGTTGCTGCCATTGCAAGGATGGCAAAAACTCCACTTCCACTTGGTGGATACACCAAATGTGAGCAACGCTCTGCTCTGCCTCACAGAGTGGAGATGGGAAATGACATAGTGTGGGAAGAGGCCTTGTAAACTGCAGAGAAAACTTTCTTTGGTCATTGTTGTCCCTCTACAAAAGCATCATGTGTGGATAACTGAAAGCAGGAATTCCATCACAACCCTAAGGGAGATAATTAATTCTGTAGTCATGGTTTTTACTTCCATTTAGTGTGAGGAGTAATGAAGCAGGCCCACACAGAGATTAGAAGTTAATGTGCAGGCCCCATAAATGGTGTCTAAAGACAGAGGGCAGGTATGGAGACGCCAATTTGTAGAGCAGATGGAATTGCTGATATGAGCTAATTGTTTTGTTTAAAAACAGTGAATTCCTTAAAAATGGTCTTAAAAGCCCTGGAGACTAACCATCTAGGTAGAGGCAGCATAGAGCGCTCATGCCTGTTGTTGTCCTATTCCCAGCTATGCCTTCACTAGAGGTGGAAAATGGAAAATGGGTGAGGCTGCTATTGCAAACTGGATCCAGAAAAGCCTTCCTGTGCTCTACTGGGGTAGATTGAAGTGGGTGGAAGTGTCCAGGACTGAGCTAGTGTACACCTAAATGAGGTGAAACCACAATTTTATAACAGGAATCTGCACAGGGAGCAAAGATGTGTCAGGTGCCTTTCAGCCTTCCACTCTAACAACTTTACCCCTCTCTTTTGTTTTCCCTTCATAAGCCAACTTTAGAGAAAAGGGATAGGAAGATCTAAAAGCCTTGCTTTGGCTTCCTTCCCTCCAACAATAGAGGCAATGACAAATCCGAGATGCTGCCAGCCCTCCTTCAAGGGCTGGATTGATGTCCCTGCCTCGTGGTTAGACCCAGCTGGGAGAAGGGGAATTAGGCCTTGTCTTTCAATTACTGCTGTTTTGCTCAGGGCCGCGCATTGAAGCCTCCCAGCGGACAAGTCCTTCTTACCGCTTATAATCTCTGAATTGTATTTGAAAATAAAGCTTTTAATTAAAACTGGCATTTCTCAGCTTCCCACTGGCAGCCGACATCTGCCTGCAAAGAAATATCCTTTGTGACACTTGCAGTACAGAAGCCCAGTGTTGAAGAGAGTAAACTAATTCCCCCCTCTCCTGCCATCAGATGAGATGTGAAAGACAAGCTCCTCAACACTTAGGGCCATTAAAGATCCCACAGCATTTCACAACAGCCAGGGGGTTAACCCCAGTGACCTGGCCAGATTCCAGCTCAAGTAATCTCTGTCTCAAATCCCCCGCTCCTGCAGTTTCTTACGTGATCTAATCTCCTTCACTCCCCACACTCTCTCATTACTGGGAGCCACTGATGTAAAGAGTTAAACGGCCGCTCGGTGACAACGTAAGTGGGTCCTTCCACCAAAAATAATGCGATGGCATCTTTTTCCAACCCCAACATGTTGCCCCTGATCTGAAGGCAAACCTTGAGAAAAGTTTCATGCCCAAAGCAGTATTTAGGCAGAATCTTCAGCAGCAGACAGGGACCGTTTCAAATGCTGTAACTTAACTGTTTCCATAATGCTGTCTGTATTATCTCACCTAATTAACATTCAAGGATGCAGAGAGTCTTAACAGTGCTGGCAAAGTTCTTTAAGGACTTCAATTGCACAATGATACAACTGAATCCTCTTATGACATCTTTTAAATCTGATGGGAGTCTTTTTGTATTTTTAAGTGAGGATCTTGACATGTAAATTAATTTTATTATGCCAGTTTCTCCAGAGGTCCTGAGGGCAAGGTTTTTTTCCTCTGCTCACAGTAGTGTATTCTGATGGGGGCTAATCGTCTCCTGTCCTTCTCCCCGCAGCAGCCTGTGCTTTCAGGCATTTTATGTACCAAATATGTCATCTGCAGCATAATCCTGATGAGGGAAAACGGGAAGAGGGCAGACTGGAATGATTTATCTCTGATAGTCACATTAGAGGTCTATGCTGTGAGTTTTACAAGTTTCACAAAGTCCTGGAGTTCCATCAGCCAAGAGAAAAACAAACAACCCCAAAACCAGGTGGGAAATGGTAACGATTTGACACCAGAAGATAAAAATCACAATCACTTATCCTCCAGCACTGGCAATCCCAAAGTGTCCTGAAAGTCAAGGAAAAAACAGTAAGTAGAAAACAAATGTGGCCTCAGGATTTTGTTCATAAATTCATACAGCAATAGCACTGCATGTTCTCAAAAATGAAATAGCTTCAAAAAGGATATTAAACCTCAGAATCATCTCTGCTAATGTAACATTTCTGTCTGATACAATTGAGATTACCCTCTAGATATTTTAGCTTTTAGCAGCTTTTTCCCTCCCATCATTAAATATTTAATAGTTCTAATTTATCACTTTAATATTGAGTTGGTTTGGCTTAGATGCTTGGGCCATGAACCGAAATTGTGCAGAGAAGAAACTCTGTGCATGTTTATCAGAGTTACACACTGAATAAAGATACAATGTGCATGTATCTCTGAGGCCTTGTGCCACACATGATCACTTATATCAAGGGAAAATGCATTCAATAGCCCTTCTTTGAACTGGAACCACTCAGCACCAGCTCAGCCCACTATAACTATTTGTATTCCCCACAGATTTAAAGCTGCTCTAAGAGATCAAGGTTTCAGTGTGCCAGCTACCCAACGGACACAAGGAATAGAAAGGACACTTCAAAATAGGAATGGGGAGAAGAGGGAAAGTGCCCCAGCATCCCAGGCCCACTTCAGTGCCCTATGCGTTGCTGTGTTCTGCTTTAGTGCGAACACACGATGCAAGGCAGCCAAGGGTAATGAGTGCCCTGAGGTGGGATTTATCTGCCCTGACTTAGGTTAAATGTCTACATCTAAGCTAGTCACACTGGGTTCCCCTTATAATCACTGGAAAGTAACAGGCGTGTCCAGAGGACAACATACCACATCTTAAAAACAGTTGTTGACAATGGGTCAAATGAGTTTCTCCATGCAGGCATCTATTTCCTCTGTTGGCTTTTTGGTGGAGCATGGAGATACAGCTCAATCCTTTTCTCCATCTCTTTTTCATTATCATCTTCTTTATCAGAACAGAGCCTCTGCCAATGGTCAAGCTCTATCTTTGCTGCATGACTCTATAAACCAGACAAAACAATGAGGAGTCGCTCCTGCCCTAGTTTTATTGGCCACATTTGTGTAGAAAGCCCCATAATCCTGCTCAGCCTTTTCCCTTAAAATTGCTCAGACACTTCAGTTTTGCCCTGGTGATGGTGACTGTCATTTATTTATGGCCTTTATTAAACAGCCAAATTTTTTTTCCTCAATTAAAGATGCCAGTGTCACAGATCTGTTCTGGAGCTCACAGCACACTGAGAAGCAACACCAGAATCACAGAATTACAAGGTTGGAAAGACCTTTAAGATCACCAAGGTCAACAGGTTGTCACACAAAAGGTATGAGTTTGATGTGTGGCTGAGGGAGGCCCTCCCTCTGAGTGACAAAGCCCAGTAAGGACCCCTTTGCTTTCTAAACTCCTCAGAGGAGCCTAGATGAAGCTAGGTCCGATCTTGGTCCCACACTAAGTCAATGGTTTTTATTTATTAGAGTGAACATTCACCCATCAGAGCCCCCAAAGGACCACCACTGAAACAGTTTCACAAAGTTGAAACTAATGGAAAGTTTATGAAAGTGTCAGAAATAGAAGTTGGTGATGGCTGTAGATCAATGCCCTTACAGCAACAGGGCTAATCTACTCCCACGATATTAATTAAAATATGATTATAATAAAATGCCAGCAAAATACTATCCCAGGTATTCTCACCAGAAGGGTGAAATGGCAATTGCTTACCAAGGTGTCCCTGCCTCGGGTGGAGGAGAAGGAGCACTGCCCATCATCTGCCTCTTTGGGGTCTTCAATGTTTTCTCTCTCCCCTTTGTACCCCATCTTAGCCATTCCCTCCCAGGGGTGATGTTTAACATGATTTGGGTGGAGAGTCGAGTGCTATAGTCAACCATGTTTAGCAGATACAGCTTTTTGCTCTTTAGCATATTTAGGGGTGTTAACTTTAATATTCATTTTGCAGTTAATTAATCAAAAGGTCTCACTCCAAACACTGTGGCCTTCACAATTCTGTGTAGAAACCGTCTGTCTTCATTCCACGGTCTCTGGCCAAAACAGGGCCATCCCACTGCCTAAAGACTCCCTTCTTCACCTTCACACCCCAACATTGCAGATCTCCAGCCACAATTTGCATAACAGATAAGTGGACACCAGTATTTTTAACCTCTTAGGTGCAATTCCCACACAGGTGGACTTAGGTCTACCACAGGATGTTAATTTGTAGCCATTAATGGTCAATATTAACTGTGCCAAGGGAGAAATGCAACAACATTATCATCATCACCCCAGGGACACCTAACTTCTGAAGTCACATTAGAGATACTATGTGAAGCATCAAGACAAACCACTTTGTGATGCTGTTTAACAGACTGGCTGAGACCAGAGACTACTTTCACCTTCATCCTTGGAGCAGGTCATCCTGAAGAAGGTATGGGCTTCACCTGGCTGCTAGTGCTGCTGCTCAAATTGTCTTCATCTTGGATGTGAATCACCAATTGTGAGGTGAACTTCTGGGAGGTCAGCTCTGGGCTTGATGTGCCTGTTCAGATCCCAAACCAGCACCAGAGTGAGAGACAGCGTTTCAAAGACAAAGCAGTGTCGTATCTTCTTGGTGTCCTTTTTGAGTCCCTGCATGTCAGTCAATGTTTACAGGTAGTAAAATGATCTTAGGAATAAAATCAGGAAATCTTGGAAAAGACTTGACCATCTCTTCTGGTGGTACCTCCTACTGAGTGGACACATCTGCAAAAAGATGTTCTCCATATTCAACTGTAGCAGAATGTGGCTGGTGGCCTATTCTGGGATGAAAATAATGTGTCTGGTTAGTCTGCTGCCCAAAAGGACTTGAATGAGGCAAAGAAGAATTATATTCTCTGCAGGCTCTTTCGAAACATCTTACCCTTAAAGTGTTTTGAGGTCCCCAGACAGCAAATGTGATAGAAGTGGACATTTCCCCACGGGATCTGATGCTTCAGGCCTTAGCTGTCTTTCAGCAAGGGTTATTTCACTAATTCAGCCCAGTTCTGCTACTGTCAGGATGTTCTGCACTTAGACCAGGGCTCTGACACGGGTGCACGATGCATGTGCTAGAGAGCCATTAAAGATAAGAACTGGAATCCAAATTTGTATGGAGATCTGAATACACAGGATCCAAGCTGCATGAAAGAAATACTAGTACACAGAATCACAGGATCACAGAATCACAGGGTTGGGAAAGACCTTTAAGATCATTGAGTCCTGTGCTAAACCAGATCCCTGAGCACCTCATCTCCCCGGCTGTTAAACACACCCAGGGGTAGGGACTCAGCCCCCTCCCTGGGCAGCCTGTGCCACAGCCCCACAACTCTGCCAGGGAAGAACTTTGCCCTCCCAGCTGAGCTGACCCTGCCCTGGGGCAGCTTGAGGCCATTTCCCCTTGTCCTATCTCCTGTCACCTGGCTGAAGAGACCATTGCCCACCTCTCTGCATCCTCCCTTTAGGTAGTTGTAGGCAGTGATGAGGTCTCCGCTCATCCTCCTCTTCTCCAGGCTCAACACCCCCAGCTCCCTCAGCCGCCCCTCAGATGAGTACAATAGGCACTCAGAGCACCAAGCCAAACACAGTCACAGGGTCTAAATCTTCCCACAAGCTCAGTCATCTCTGTGTGTAGCACCATTCACTTCTGCAGGTTCCCTGTGACTGACAGGCAGGGGAAATCAGAAAGGAGGACTGTCCTCAGACTGCTTTGTGAGATAGAAAATGAATGTTTGATTACAAGTTGTCACATACCTTGGTTACAAGGGAGTATAGACAAACCACTCTCATACATCTTCCAATTTACATACAAAAAATCTCTGTAGAACTCACAGCAGAAAAAACGTCCTTACAAGACTGGACTGGAATGTGAACAGACCCTCAGCCAGATCTCAGATCTTCCTCAGATTTTATGTTTTAAATCTGAGTCTCCAGATACAAATGTTCCAGTGCCTTGGAGTCTGGGCTCACACTGTAACCTGGTAAATGTGATTTCTGCCATGAGTAGCAGAAGGCCATGGGCACTGCAGGGTCTGGGGATGTCTCTGGGGTTGCCATGCCCTGAGCTGGGTGTCATTGTCATCACAAGTGTCCATGGCCAAGGGCTCGTGCTCAGCCTGCCTGAGCTCAGTGCTGGGGACACCCCACATGCCCAAGGGCTGCTGTCCCAGGGAAGGTACTGCCCAATAAACACCAGATCTTGGTGTGGCCAGGCTGGAGCTGGGCAGCTCTGCCACTGGTTCTGGGAACCAGGGAGAGGGGAGAAGGTGATGGGGAGGGGAGGTTGAAGATACCCCTGCTGGAACCCATAAGTGAGGAGAGAGAGACCCCATCATGGACATCACACTTCTGCCAGGGAAGACCTCAGGGTGGTGGCAACTTGTGACCCTCTCCCTGATTGTGGCTGGTGAAGATTGATTCTGTCACCTTGTAGGATGCAGAGGGACACTGGCAGGTTGAGCATCACATAAGAAATAAGGGATAGACTCTAGGAAAGGCTTTTTTCCCTTGTATAAAAAAATAAACTGCATTACAGATGATACTTTAAAAACATTAATTAAGAATTTAGAAACATTAGACTTTCAAAATATTAATTGGACTAACAAATTCTTGGCTTTCAAAATATTAATTGCACTAACAAATTCTTGGCTTTCAAATTACTGATTGGACTAGCAAATTCTTGGCTCCATTTATACTGTATGTTTCTCTCCACCTCTTCCTATAGCAACAGTTTGAAGAAGAATAAGGTATTCTGGATTTTTCTTATCTTAGGGCTGAGAGCTCATGAAACTGCTTCCATTCTGCCCTGGAGCATGATTTCCAGCTCTGATTTGTCTTTGAATTTAGCCAGGTGGAGATACAAGGGTATCTTAAAGCATCTGCCTTTGACTTGGCTTAATCAGTAAAATCAGCCCCTCATCTTGCTGAGCAAAATTTTCTCCTATAAGCAACAACATTATTGAGCAAATTGTTCCCCACCTGATTTTTCAGAGGGAATTAAACACCTCTCTCACCCCTCTTGCATTAAGCAGCACCCTGGGCTGAGCAGATGCAGGAATTTTCCTGCCCCTGGGAACAGTCTTTCCCTGAGAACAAAACCCCACAAACTATAATTTGTCTGCCAATGTCATCTCCAGCATAATCAAGTATTGACTTAATTAGAAATCCTTTTAAGTGATGCATAGGGAGAAAAACACTTTCTTTTTTACTTTTTTTTTTCCCAAAGTATTCCTCATTTGTAATTATTATTTCACTTGTGAATCTTCCACACTCCATTGAAAATGCCATATGGAAAACAAATTAGTTTGCTACAGTGACTAATGTTTACTGCCAATTCTGCTCTGAAGTTTTGGGCCAAGTTTTGAAATCATCAGCCCTTTTTCTGGCAAAACTGCCAAGGAAATTGGTCTGGATGATCAAAGTCTGGATGTAAGCAGAAGCACTATGGTAGGAGATGGCAGTATGTCCCACCTGGTCACTAAGAGTAATCCAGGAATTTAATAGCAAGCAGTTATTTATTTATGCTGTTGCCTAAAAGTGTTGCAATATGGTTGAAGAGAAATTCTGCTGCTTTCATTGAGAGAGGGACAACATTTCCCAGCTGCATCATGTGGAGATCTTCATGGTGTGTTCTGAGCTTCACAGCCTTGTACGTCATTCACATCGTTCTTTCACTCAGTGTCTCCACTCAGAATATAATGCCCAGTCCTGGAATATGATTTGCTTAATTATACTCTTGGACTGGGCCTGTCACTCCTGCCTCAGGTATCTCCCTTTCACATGGCTGTTCCCCAGTCATGCAGGGTAACACCAAGTGCATTCATCTTTCACAGTATTCCTCCCTTTATCTTCATCAAGGGTGGGCATTCCTCTTAGACAGTAGCAAATTTCAGGGTTATCCTCCTTCCCTTTATTGAAGACTGGCCTTAATCTGGATTCTCTCCCACCTTCTGCTGCTTTCTCTTTCCAAACAGCCAATAGTACAAGAAATTCATTTGTTGTGAGCAACCTGCCTTATGCCACACACATTTGCTCAGGTAGAAGTCACAGTCTCACCTTCCAGCCACATCCAGAATGTTATTGTGATAACAGGAAAGATGGGATTTCTCTTTTCCTTTCCAGTCAACACTTGAATTCTCCGGAATTGGAAGGGACCATCTGGATATGAGTGTGTAAAGTCATTGAGAGTTTTTGGCTCCCTTGCACTGGGCATTGAATGGAAGTTTTGATTAAAGTTTCTATGGCTGAGTCCTGCATGGCCAAGTTCTGTTTCTAATGGCCATATGGAATTCCCATTGGTGAGAGCTCATCTGGAGGATGCCAATAGGATCTGTATTAAAAAAGAATAACGGTGGGGAACGTGCATCAGAGAGAAGGACTTGGCTCAGTGCAGTAAAACACTTCATCATCCAAAGATAGGAGTGCAAAGTATTAAAGAGTGTGGGAGTTGCTTAGGACGAAGGACTTCAGTGTTTGGACTGTTTGTATTGTTATTAGGTGTTATTTATTAATAATAATATATCTAATCACTACTTGGAGGACAGGACAGTTGGCAACAGTAACTCTATTAGCCAAAATTATGAGTATTGCAAAACACCATCTGTTGATGGTTACCTCTAAGCAATGAAAATAGAAACCAAATTTGCATACTGGTTGGCTGTAGATCACCTCCAGGACTCTGCCTGAGGACACACTGCTGGGTGTAGACTTTTATGATTGAAAAGATGACTGATTCTCTCTGTTGCTATTCATTTCCAAACAGACTTCCTGGCTTCTTCTTCTCCAGTGTCAAACAGACTCCAATACTCTTTACAACTACTGTGCCTCTGAGATATATATTCATTTATTTATGAATCCTAAAGAGAAATATAAGGAAGAAACATTCCCAGTTATCACAAGCAACCCCATCATATGAAGTGGAAAGGACATTGCTGTTACTACTACTACCTCAGCAATCTTGGAAATCAAAGGAGATGCATTTAAGCTTTCCAGCCAGGACTAAAACCCTGCATTAAAAATACAGGACACAACATGCATCTTTTTAACAGAAACCACTGTTAATAGTTGCAAAGTAAAGCACTTGAAAATTAGGGAATGCCAGATTGATTGTTGCCATGGAGAAGTCCTTGAGAGCATTAATCACTGCCTTGAGAGCTGGGTTTGAATAGTGTGCAGAAAATAAAGCACAGGGCCACACACGGAACCAGAGCGCGAAAACAAAACATCCCATAGCTGCTCATTACAGGAAAACCATTATCCTGCACACTGAAGGGAGGTGTCCTGCAGAAAGAACCAGTACAGGATCATGTAATTAACATTCTACTGTCAAGCACAGGCAGAGCAGACAATCTGGGAGCTTGTCAACATGCCTGAACTCTGGAGTGCATGGAGTCCTGTGTCCAGAGCTGGGCCCCGCAATACCAGAAAGGTGTAGAACTGTTGGAGAGGGTTCAGAGGAGCCACGGAGGTGATTAGAGGGGTGGAGCAGCTCCCCTACGAAGAGAGGCTGAGGGAGCTGGGCTGGTTCAGCCTGGAGAAGAGAAGGCTGTGGGGGGACCTCATTGCAGCCTTCCAGTCCCTGAAGGGAGCAGAGAAACAGGAGGGGAATCAGATTTTTAAAAGGGTAGACAATGGCAGGACAAGGGGGGATGGGGTGAAGCTGAAGGAGGGAAGGGTTAGATATTAGGGGGACGTTCTTTCCAGAGAGAGTGGTGAGGGGCTGGAACAGGCTGCCCAGATTGGGGGTGGGTGCCCCATCCCTGGGGGTGTTCATGGCCAGGTTGGATGGGGCCCTGGGCAACCTTGTGTAGCTCCAGGCCTGGAGGTTGGTGGTCCTGCCTGTGACAGGGGGCTGGAACTGTGTGACCCTTGGGGTCCCTTCCAACCCAGGCCAGTCTATGATTCTATGATTCCATGCAGCATCCTTCTTTTAAGCGGTTGTGTATGAATGAAAACTTTGCCTTTGTTTTTTTCCAGAGATGAACTGAACTGATTCATCATAGATGGTAATGCTTCATAGAGTCATAGAATCGTTTTGGTTGGAAAAGACCCTTAAGATCATCAAGTCCAACTGCAAACCTAACACAAGCCAGGATGTGATTGGCCTTCTTGGCCACCTGGGCACACTGCTGGCTCATGTTCAGCTGGCTGTGGACTAACACCCCCAGGTCCTTTTCTGCTGGGCAGCTCTCCAGCCACTCTGCCCCCAGCCTGTAGCGCTGCCGGGGGCTGTTGTGCCCCAAGTGCAGGACGTGGCACTAAGCCTTGTTGACCCTCACACAGTTGGGCTTTGCCCATCAATCCAACCTGTCCAGATCCCTCTTCAGAGCCTTCCTACCCTTAAGCAGATGGGCACTCCCACCCAACTTGGTGTCATTTGCAAATGCAGTGAGGATGCACTTGATCCTTTCGTCCAGGTCACTGATACAGGTATTAAACAGCACTGGCCCCAGGGACATTTCAGACCCAGGGTCCCCATTGACAGTGGAAGGAGAGCAATGCTCAGAGCACAGAACACAGGCTGCAGAGCCTGTAGATTTGGGTCCCTGTCTGCCATGTCTTCAATGCAAGGCAGGTGAGCTCTGTTATGGGCCTCCAGTTGTGATCCCCTTTAGGGTAGGAGCCCTTGTGGAGTACACAATAGAGCTGGAGACCAAAGCATGGAGGAGTAGGGACAGAATGAGGGTGTGGATCAGAGTAGATCTCCAGGACAATCTAGAGCGTGCATCTGCCTACAGTTTAAATGTTGTCGACCTCTCAGCTCTACCATGAGTGTGTTGTGTGGTCTTGAGCAAGACACTCTTCTGCTCTGCACCTCACTTTTTCTGTCTTTAAAACAGAGATAAAGGTGTGTAACTTTTCAATCTCTTTGTAAACAATGAACAAAGTCCCTTTTAAGCTATGTTACATGGATGCTTTTCTCAATGTTAATGAAAGCTTTTTCAAAATTTAGCCTACATTTTGGATGGCCACCTTTGTTTCTCTCTCCCTGCTTTGTTATCTAGTCCCATTTTCAATTGATTAAAAAAATAATCTTGCTCTTTCACTGCCCTTTTATGTGAGCATTGGCTGCCCTTTACTCACTACTCAGCTTTAATATTCCCAAATTTTATTAACCAGTTATTTACAAACTGCCAAATCAAACAGATTAGCAAACAAGACTCAAAACAAGACAAAAGATCCTGTGTTAGTCTCTCACTGAGTAAATAATCTGCTTGGGTCATGTATAATTAATCAATCTGCTATTTCACAGAGTACTCAACCATTGTTGTCCATCCTGGAAAATAATACAGTACTCTGTTTTCCTGTGATTGTCTCTGTTGCACTGGCAAGGAGTTGACTGCATGCTTTCTTCCTAAAGGAAAAAGAACAAATTTAACAGAATGAGTCTCTGGAGAAGCTGGAGACCTCACCTCACAAAATTGAGACTGTTGGGGTCTATGAGAGATAAACATGTTTCCCAAAGGGGATCAGACAGCTGCAGAAACATGGTATGATCAGTCATTCTCCAGTACATGGCCACAACAGCTACTATGTACAGAAACATTCATTTTAAGATGGTTTATTGTATCCTAATAAGAACCTGATTAAGAAAATAATGTAAGCATATGCTTAGTTTTAGACATGTGGCTAGATCACCTGATGAAGGAAGCAACTTCAGCTAGATCAGCTGATGAAGGAAGCCAAAGAAAGCAACTCTCAAAGTTCTTTTCCACTTTCATTCCCACGATTTTTTATGGTCTTTTACTGTATTAAGATCATCATGGAAGGGCCAATGTGTGACCACTCTTCCCTCTCTGTTAGACTGAGTCAAACTCAGCAACGGGCCAGAGATACTGTACTGGCAGCTGCTCACACTGAATGCTCTGGCCTCTGGTAGAAGGTGTAATTCTTGGTGGAAATTGGTGTGACATGGTGCTTTGAGCCATCTGAGGTGCAGGCAGCTTGAATTTCTGGGAATCACAGTGTCAGCGTAGGCTGTGGTGTCTAATGCAAGATGTAAGACAGTACAGTTCCCCTAACTACACCTGGTGTTTCTACAGGATGTCCCCAATTCCATCAGCAGATATCTGACTTTTCAAAGCAGTAAAAGAGCCTGTAACTGGTCTTGACTTTACACATGCCCATGGAAATTTTTAGATAACCCACTTTGACCTCCTGCCATGACATCCCACTCACTTACCAATAACTTCTGCCTGTCTGAAGGAGACGCCGTGGCTGGCACCATGGCAGGAGACAGAGGATTTACCTGTTCCTTTGGGTTTATCCCAAAGCTTTGCTGTTCTGTCTCGTAAATTGAATTTCTCTCCATTTAACATCCATCCTCTGTTACGCCTTCTTCTATTAGATTGAAAAGCTCCAATATTTCCTGGTTGTGAAAGTGCTGTAGCACTATAATCAAATAACCCATCAGTTGTCTTTTTGTCAAGACAGACACACTGAACTCTCTGACTCCCTCTCAAAGTTTATTTTAACCACTGAACGCATTCCTGGGCTCTTATCTGCATTGCATCTCCAGGACACCTTTGCATTACTGGGGCAAAATGACATGTATCCAGAGGTAAATTCACCTCCTTAACTCAGCTGCTGTTCTCTTGAATTGTTTAATCTCCTGTTTAATTATTATGGTGCTTTAGCAACTTAACTGACAGCGGCATTGAAAATTTACTGTTGGAAAAGCAAACAGTGCAAATGGAATACCCTGGATGGCAGAGGACTTTCCCCATTGATTCCACCAGACCATGACTTGTTTAAAGCTCCTCTAATGAGATAAAAGAAATACAGGCACATTTCAATTAAAGAACTATGATGTCCCCGGGGGAAACTCTTCAAGAAATCATGTAAAGAAACAATCTGAGTGTTGCTCCATTTTCTTTTTGGATATATCAAATTAGGTTCTCTCAGAGAATGCAATATTAATTGCTTTAGGCAATTTGCAGCAGAATCACAGAATTGCAGAATCATAGGGGTTGGAAGGGACCTCGAGAGATCATCGGGTCCAACCCCCAAAATGATTTTGACACTTCCCTCCAATAAAGTTTTGGTCACTAGATTTATCTTTCATCCAAAGATCAACCATAAGATTGAGGCCAGTTCACGTGCCATGAATTTCCCTGTGGAAGTGACCACTGGAAGGGTTTCAGTGAAGTGAATATCCAGGGCTGCTATGTGTTGTTTTTTCTTTGGAATAGCAAGCTCCCAATAATGACCTTCCCACTCTGAAGAGTTCTGCATGCATCCTACAGCATTTTTAAGTTGCATCCTGCACCATTTTAAAGTTATCTTCTTAGCTTATGAGACCACTGTTTCATACCATGTTGGACAACATGTTGGATGAGTTGTGTTATAGCAAGAAAAAAAGTTCCTTTAGAAACAGTGGAGGTCATGTCCCAACACTAGACGACTTTTCTCATGTCTTTGGGAAGGAGTGGGAATGGGATTCAGGTCAATATCAGTGTGGAAGTAGAAGGATCTTCCCATGTTGCTAATACATAAAGAGATGAGGCACAGTAAAACTTTCATTACAGAAAGGTGAAGACTGCTAGAAGTGGTATCCAAGCATCCTGGATTTTTTCTGACCCCCTTTTCTATCTTGCTGGGAGACAGTAAATGACTGTCCCATCCTGTAAGACCTCTGAATTTTTCTCTAGGTGCTCCCTCAAGGAGCTTGTGTGGTAGAAAAGTAGTTTCTCATCTTTCCTCACCCTTCACCCTTCAACCTCTCTCATGCCTTCTTCATGCTGGCCAGTCCACCCCCAGGCTGAGGTTGAGGTCTTCAGCAACAAAGGGTTTACATGTCACTTGCGATGCAGCTTACAGGTGTCCAGAGCAGCAGTCTCCAGGCCCTTGTGGATAGCCTACCCCTCCAAGTCTAGAGCCTTGCATGTTTCTATGAAGCTCACCACAACCATGCTGTGGTTTCCCATTTGCAAATTCTGACCACTGTGCAGACCACAACTGGTCTTCCCATGTGCTGAGGAAGCACAAATAATAAACAGAAATATCAGATCATTGTTTTTCAGAGAATAATTGTACATTTCAACCCCCAAAAAGCTGAGAGAAGGAAGGAGGTGTCTAATGATGGAGTGGAAGAAGAAGTGAATATTAACTGACATTTCTTCAAATCTCTCTCTTCAGACAGAGCAGAAAGGATAGATAATGATCAAAAATGCAGCTCCCAGCCCTTGTGACTCAGGCACCAGTGGAGCGAGGCCAGAGAGACTATCAATGCTAAGTCCCTGAGTCCTTGATGCTCTCTGCAGGAGGCACTTGAATATGTCCAAGATGATGCTACAGCCCAGCCAAGTTTTCTGATGAATAACTCCACAGGGGGCAGAGGCCTGTTGAAGGTCATGAAACATTTCTGCTGACATTGATGTTAAATACTAAATCCTTTTGCTTTTGTACTGAAGCAGCTGGAACCCAGCAATGTGCTGCAGTCCCAGCCACTCGTGTATTTACGAAGGCAACTGCAATGAAGCTGGGCACAGAAGACCACCTCTGACAGGCAACCCCCTGTCTTCAATGCTCACCTGAATCCATGGATCTCTTTGTGGCAGCCAGTACAATCAGTCTGGCACTTGGTTGTAAACCTCTACTGAAGCAATTCAGTTTGCAGTCTCATAGACCTTTCTGTGTAAGAAAGAGAGACAAGTTCTAGAAAAAAAAAAAAGAAATTAAACAAAGTGGAAACATAAAGCTTCCTTCTTGCCCTGCATCACCAGAAGCATCAGAATTTATGAAAACCAGGCAAAACTGAACTTTTCTTCTTTGTTTCCTACAGGCTTTTACAAACTGAAGTGAGGGGAGACTCTGCTCTCTGGTATGTCAGTTATAAAGACTGCTCTGTGTGTCCAAACATGTTTGTTTCTTCCAAGTATCTTTCCTGGTCTAATTTTTCATCCTATGACCTTGTCACATTCATACTATAACATGATTTCTACACAAGGCCATAGGCATCACACCGACCCTACACTGCAGGGTCTGGGCTGGCCATGCCCTGAGCTGGGTGTCATTGTCATCACAAGTGTCCATGGCCAAGGGCTCGTGCTCAGCCTGCCTGAGCTCAGTGCTGGGGACACCCCACATGCCCAAGGGCTGCTGTCCCAGGGAAGGTACTGCCCAATAAACACCAGATCTTGGTGTGGCCAGGCTGGAGCTGGGCAGCTCTGCCACTGGTTCTGGGAACCAGGGAGAGGGGAGAAGGTGATGGGGAGGGGAGGTTGAAGATACCCCTGCTGGAACCCATAAGTGAGGAGAGAGAGACCCCATCATGGACATCACACTCCTACCAGGGAAGACCTCAGGGTGGTCGCAGCTTGTGACCCTCTCCTTGATTGTGACTGGTGAAGATCGATTCCATCATCTCATGGGATGCAGAGGGACGCTGGCAGGGTGAGCATCACACCAGAGATAAGGGATAGACTCTAGGAAAGGTTTTTGTATAAAAATTAGCACTGCATTATTGGTGAAACTTTCAAAATATTAATTAGTTTGGGCCACTTGACTTCTACAATTTATCTGGACCGACAATAGGTTCTTAGCTCTACTCATGAGGTGTGTCCTACTACTGCCCATAACATGAACTTCGGTGTAACACGATCCTAAGCCTGTCATTACCTCAGCCAGGTGATTCATCTTTCTTCATAGTTGCCTTCATGGGAAGTATCCTGAAGGCAGGATTTCTGAGAGCATTGGCACAGATTTCTGAGCTGTCAGGAGCTGATTTCTTCAGCACAGATATACAACACTCTGGTGGCAGCAGGAAGCTGTGAGACCACTTAAGTTTAGGCATATAACTGAGATGCCTTCATTAGCAATGCAGTTGCTCTAGGTTGTGTCTGTAATTGATAACGATTCAAGTTGTACCAGGAGAGGTTCACATTGGATATTAGGAAAAATTTCTTCACTGAAAGAGTGGTGAAGCATTGGAACAGGCTGCCCAGGGAGGTGGTGGAGTCACTGTCCCTGGAGGTGTTCAAAAAACGGGCAGACGGGGCACTTCGGGAGATGGTTTAGTGGTTATGGTGGTGTAGGGCAGATGGTTGGGCTTGATGATCTTGAAGGTCTTTACCAGCCTTGATGATTCTATGATTCTATGTCTAAAGGTACCTCAAGTTTTGGATGTCTAAATGAAGTTTAATTTGAGTTTAAGACTAAAGGACCATCCTCTAGAAGGAGATCTGAGCAGTGCTTGGGACAGGACATGTGCTTTCTGTGCAAGAGAAACATCATTCAAACCATGGAGCCTCCAGCTGGTAACAGCATGATTTGTGTAGTGCTCCCATACACTAATCTCCTGTGAAGTCAGAACACTGGCTGTCTTCTGGGTGGTTCCACAGACACCTCACACTTGGCTAATGGAGTAATTCTCTTAGCTCAACGCAGTAGGACATTGTCAGAACTGGATGAGCCACTTATGGGAGAGAGAACAGGCTCTGTACTTTGTGCCTCTGTTGAAATAATTTGAAAAACCCACCTGTACAAATATACCAGACACTTTGAAATGGTCTCAGATGCTCTCCAACTGGAAAAGAGATTTACACGCCCTATAAAACTGAGAATATAACCTAGGTATGGTACCCTTTTTTGTGGCTCATCTGAGCAGCCACTGTGGAAAGACTGATGCAGAGAGCACCCCAAAAGCAAACCACAGCCTAACAACTGACCCATCATAGTGTGAGTTCAGGTCCCTCTACGATACACCCAGCTGTGTCTGGATTGCAGATGTTCCTCCATAACAAATGCTCAAATAGTCACTTCTAGAAGTGATTGTTTTTATGCATATTGTTCTAAATTATGTTATTTTATTTTACTTTTACATTTCCTTTTATTTTGACCAGTGTTGGGTTTTCTTTAGCAGTACACCTGTGATGTGCTGGAGAGGGAGAGAAGGCAGGGAAATACTCTTAGCTTATCTCTTGCTCTTGGGTAGACTCCAGCTCAGCATCTCCTAAGGTGGCAGATGACAAGGGATGTATGCTGCACATGCTTGGCACCTTTGAGAACCAAGCCTGAATTCTTGCCTATATTCAACAACAGTCTTGGCATATGTAAATGTTTGCAAGGTAGAACCCCTACGGGAACCACTTTTCCTTGCATGGATTTAAGACAAACCCCTTCCATGGTCCACAGGAGACTGTTTCCCCTCCTTGGTTTGGGTCTTTACCTTTTTCTTTTGGTGTATTGGTGCTCAGGACCACAATGCTTCTGGTTTTTCATCCATCAGTGTACACAGAACCACAGAACCACAGAATCACGGGGATGGAAAAGACCTTTAAGATCATTGAGTCCAACCATTTCTGCCCTGTGCTAAACCAGATTCCTGAGCACCTCATCTCCCTGTCTGTTAAACACCCCCAGGGGTGGGGACTCAGCCCCCTCCCTGGGCAGCCTGTGCCACAGCCCCACAACTCTGCCAGGGAAGAACTTTGCCCTCCCAGCTGAGCTGACCCTGCCCTGGGGTAGCTTGAGCCCATTGCCCCTTGGCCCATCTCCTGGCCCCTGGATGAAGAGACCATTGCCCACCTCTCTACAACCTCCCTTTAGGTAGTTGTAGGCAGTGATAAGGTCTCCTCTCAGCCTCCACTTCTCCAGGCTCAACACCCCCAGCTCCCTCAGCCACTCCTCAGAGGATTTACCCTCCAGCCCCTTCCCCAGCCTGGTTGCCCTTCTCTGGACTTGCTCCAGGACCTCAATGTCCTTCTTATGGTGAGGAGCCCAGAACTGGACCCAGCACTCGAGGTTCAGCCTCACCAATGCCCAGTCCAGGGGCACAATCCCCTCCCCAGACCTACTGGCCACACTATTTTTGATATAAGCCAGGATGCCATTGGCGTTCCTTGCTGCCTGGGCACACTGCTGACTCATGTTCAGTTTGCAGTCACCCAACACCCCCAGGTCCTTCTCTGCCTGACAGCTCTCCAGCCAGTCTCCCCCAGGCTCTAGCGCTGCCTGGGGTTGTTATGTCCCATGTGAAGCACTCTGCCCTTGGCCTTGTTAAACCTCATCCCATTCAGAAATCCTACAGAACGCCAAGCATATATTTCTGCTGTGCCTTTGTGTTTGGAGACCTTTCTTCAGTGCTTGGGAATTTCAGAATTATTCAGACAGTCTTTGCTTGGAATTGATCAGGTCAGGTGCTGCTGCTGTTATTCAGTCAGTCAGTAAGGACAGCTGAGTTCCTCAGCTGAAGAGGAAAGGCAGATAAGACAGGGTTAGGAAAGAATTTTTATTGTTCCAAAGATTTAGTATACACACGTTCCAGACTTGAGTAAATTCTAATTGTGTTTCTAACTCTACATTTAATAAATGGACCGTGGAGAAGGAAAAAAAGAAGGAAAAATAAAGGGCTATGAGCAGCAGGAAGAAAAACAGGAAATGAGGCCATGAATCAAATCTGGTCTTGGAGATGACAGTCGGGCTAGCTACAAATTCTGCAGCTCACTTGTTACTGATGTGAACCACACCAGTCAGATAAAAGTATATCAACATAAATAATCACATATTAATATGACATAATAATAATATATTAAGCTTTGAAGTCCACAGGCAAATCTGAGGGTCCTGAACTGCATGATATGCATTAACTAAAGTTTTGCAATAGCTCCCAATGGCTGGTGCTTCAAGGCATGGAATCCAGGCTGTCCTCTGGGGAAAGTGCAGGGATCTCTGGAGTGACAGATTTAGTAGTAAAGTACAGTGCTACGGAGCCAACAGAGAAATGAAGAATAATAAAGTATCCCAGATATCCACAACTGATCTCAAGAAAGCAGTGGTGGTCTGCAGAGACCGCACATCAGGTGGAGCTGTCTCAGAAACCAACTAGAAATGCAGCCTCACTCACAATGAATGAGTTGAATTCATTCACTGATCAGGTTGTTAACCTTGATGACTCAGGAGAACAAACCATGAAGTCATGAGTCTCCATGTGATGTCAACTGGTAACTGCTGCTGCTAAGGTGCTACTGAGCATGTGGCAAAATTCAAGCATGCTCTTGTCTTGAACTAATAATGAGAATAAAAACTGACTGTGAAAAGTAGAACAATGATGGATTCTGATATGAGCCATGAAACTTCAGCCTCCCCAGGAGCTGAATTGGGATTAAAATGGAAGGTCTTCTGCCCTTTATATAGCCAGAACTTCAAATATGTTTGAAGACGTATTCTAGGACAAGAGAAAATGGCCTCAAGTTGGGAAAGTTTAGATTGGGTATTACAGAATCACAGAATTACAAGGTTGGAAAAGACCTTAAGATCACTGAGTCCAACTGTTCCTGTCCTGGGCTAAACCATATCCCAGAGCACCTCATCTCCCCAGCTGTTAAACACACCCAGGGAGGGGTTTGAGCCACCATCAACCCCCTCCCTGGGCAGCCATTTCCACATCCAGTCAACTCTTCCTAACATGTAATCTGACCCTGCCCTGGCACAGCTTGAGGCCATTTCCCCTTGTCCCATCTCCTGTCACCTGGCTGAAGAGACCATCACCCACCTCTCTACAACCTCCTTTCAGGTAATTATAGGCAGGATTAGGAATAATCTCTTCACTGACAGGGTTGTCCATTGCTGGTACAGGCTGCCCAGGGAAGTGGTGGAGTCACCATCTCTGGAGGTATCTAAAAGTTGCCATCCCTGGAAGTATCTAAAACACTCTTAGGGACATGGTTTAGAGGTTGGGCTTGGTAGTGCTGGGTTAATGGTTACACTTGATGATCTTAAAGGTCTTTTCCAACCAAAACAACTCCACGATTCTATAAAAGCTCACCAAGAGGTGAGTTGATGGTTTAGCTCAATTTGCCCTGCAGTTATAACAGGTACTGAAACTTGTGCCAATAGGTTCAGCAGAATCATAGAATCATAGAATGTTCTGGGTTGGAAGGGACCCCAAGATTCATAGAGCTCCAACCCCCCTGACACAGGCAGGGCCACAACCTCCAGGCCTGGAGCTACACAAGGTTGCCCAGGGCCCCATCCACCCTGGCCTTGAACACTTCCAGGGACGGGGCATCCCCCCCCTGTCTGGGCAGCCTGTTCCAGCCCCTCACCACTCTCTCTGTAAAAAACTCAGAAGCAGGACTCAGCGTACTGGGAATGTACTGAAGATAGATTATTTACTCATGAAATCCCATCTCATGGCAGAAAGCACTGTGGAGTGTTCTACCCAACAGGAAAGAGAAATTTCCAGATTTTGAAAACTTGCAGAGTTTGCTATAATGGTCATTGCTGATAAGGAGGAACCTAGGTCCTATCAAAGTCCTTCCATGCTGAACATTTCTAAGGAATAAATGACCATCAAGGGATAACCAGGTAAAGTCATACAGCACAACACGCTCACCGTGGCAGTGACCGAGCAAGATGATCCTCCATGGAATAAAACCTCACAGCAGGTGTGCAATGAGCCTTTATATGTCACCTCACCTATCAAGTGTTTTCATGGCATTTTTTAAGTCTTCAGACAAGAGTCTAAAAATTTAATAGTAACTTGCTCCTGGGCTCATTAGGATTTATTTGTTTGTGAATGTCTGGAAATGCTGTCCTTTGCTCCTCTGGCTGCATTTATAGAGAACAATTTTGAGTATCAAGTGGCACAAGAAATATTTCTACCATGAAGGAATACATCCAGGCAAGGACAAATCAAGACTGGACAACAGCACTGCTTTTTAACAACAGATCAAGCATTTATAATCTGGCCATAAAAACATGTGGGGATGTGTGGAAGAACACACAGCACTGCAAGAAGTGAAAGTTTTTAAGCTAATAAGATCTTGTTTTTCAGATACACCATGAAATACCTGCAGTTCACCATTCTGAGATGGATTTTCTGCATACACAGTTCAGAAACGGGTTCAGATCAAACAAGAATCAGAAGCAGTTAAGGGTTTTGTATTGATTGCTACATTTCTATTTGGCATTCTGCTCTTGCAGCATGTTTTTACTCAGTAGGAGTTTACTCCCTGGTAATCACTGGAGAGAACTGAAACAGAAGACCCAACATCCTGCTGCTTTGGCAGTGAACGACCTTGGGCATGTCACTTCATCACCTGTATCTTTGAGGAGTTTTACTCTGACTGGAGTGGGATGTATTTGAGGTAACACAACCTGGTGTAGCTGGTGTAGCTGCACAGAACTCCCATAGATTGATTAAGACTACTGAGCAGGAACAAATTATTCTACACTGAGCTCAGTTTTGATGCTGTGATTGCTGCTGCTGCCTGCACTGGTTAGTTTAAACTAGGTTGTGTTTTTCATAGCAGTCAAATCTGTGTACCACGTTGATAGACACTACTCTAAAAATAAGCATATTACTTATGAGGACATATAAATTGTTTGAAGTTATATACAGAACAACTTCTTTTCCTGTTTGTAAATTGCTTGTGAGAGTTGTGAACTAGACATGAGTGTGTTTGCCAGTCGTTAATGGATGATTTTTGGACTGCAAACTTGTTTTAGCCTTTTCTAACATTAATTTCTAATACTTTTTTTAAAATTTATTTCATCTAGCAATGTCCCTGAAAGAGCTCTCAAATATGTTTGACTGTCCACAGAGAAAAGCTTCTGACATATAGATAGCTCTGGCCTGCAGCAAACAGTCTTTCATTTCCACCTATTATAAGGGAGCCATAAATTCTTGAGTACCTCAGTCCTGCTCTTTCCACAGTGAGCAAACCTTATGGACACATTAAAATGACCCCAAACAGATTTGAGATGTATTTCTACCTATTTGTTCTTTCCCCCCATGCCTCCCAAAATCCATGCATATGTTATACTGTTCTGCAATTCCAACCCATACACAGCAATCACAAAAATCCCTGGTAGAAAATAGCTGTTGTTAAAAACCTTAATTCCTAAATATAAATCTTTCTGTCAGAAAGACAAGTATTTTCTTAGAACTCTCACAACAGAGGACAGATATATTAGAAGAGCTGCTTCTGACTTAAGAGATGGGCGTTTCCACAACATCACTAACTGGAATAAATACAATTTGACCCCCTAAAAAACCTCCAGAAACTTCTCTACCCTCAGTTTTTTGGTGCTCACACTATCAACACAGATAGATGTGCAGCCCATTTATTCCCTTAAAAACATACAGTTACCAGGGTGTTGGATCCATAATAGTCCCCCCTCCTAGAAAATGGTTTAACATCTATAAAAACAGGCATAAACATCACGTCACATACCTCAAGAGAACAGCTCATATGTCCTTGATATATTTTCAAGCAATTCTTATTTGATAGTAAAGTGGCTGTCAGCCAATGCTTCAGCAATATCTTAAGCCCCAAGGAAGCAGATACTGTTGAAATGTCAGCTGATAGACACTTTACATCCAAATAAAAATTGCTTGAAAATATATCAAGGACATGTAAGCAGTTCTGTTGATTCAACCAACATGATGCTTGCATCGATTCAGAGAAATGAGTCAGTTGACACAGGCTGTGCTAATCTGTTGTGATCATTGTGTAAACACTTTGGGACAAATTTCTAGCAAGGGGAGTAGAAGGCTTTGGTGTCACTTCGGTACAAACAGGCTATCCTTCCTTGAGCCAAGCAGATGATGGGCTTGGAAGGGGGAAAAAGAAGTTTCCCAGATACCACATTTCTTATTATTTGGATCTTTGGATCCACCTACAATGACCTGCCAGGAGGGTGCAGAGAGGTGGGCGATGGTCTCTTCAGTCAGGGGACAGGAGATGGGACAAGGGGCAATGGGCTCAAGCTGCACCAGGGCAGGGTCAGCTCAGATGTTAGGAAAAAAAAAACTATTACTGAAAGAGTTGTCAGGGCCTGGAACAGGCTGCCCAGGGAGGGGGTTGAGTCACCATCCCTGGATGTATTTAAAAAAAGGGTAGATGAGGTACTTCGAGATATGGTTTAGCATAGGGCAGGAATGGTTGGACTCAATGATCTTAAAGGTCTTTTCCAACCTTATGATTCTGTGATCTCACCAGTGTCTAGAAGCCCCAGAATAAGACTAAGGCTTCACTGGGTAAATCAAATGAAGAGGTCAGCCAGTAGGAGAGACAAGCTAATGTATCTTTATATATTCCAGCTATGTAAAGGTACTTCTTGCCTCACACTTAGACAAGAGAAATTCCAAGATATGTCAGGCACCATTGGCACCCAGAACGCAGCACTTTTTTTATGATACTGTACACTAAAGAGCACCTTTTTTCCTCAGACACCTTCCCAGCTGGCACCTCTGCACTTCTGGCCATCAAGCCAGACTGTGGGATCTACAGGGTGTTTTTTCCTGGCTGAACAGCCAGATCCAGCTGCAGTTTGTATTGGAGGCTGAAAAATGTGTTACGTGTTATTAACATTATTCCGCTCTCAGAAAGAAAATTACATGCCTAAAGGGGCTAGGCTAATGGTAATTTTATGCTGTTATGATGTGGAAAATGGGATGAGGCATCAGCTCAGGCCCAGAGCTCCAGCAAGCGCCAGAGCTGCCTGCCCACCCGCGCCTGCCCTGAGGCGCCATTAGCGCGACCTGGCTGAGGGAGGGCAGGATCCTCCCCTCCCTCCAGACACGCAGAGCTGGAGCGGGGAGGGGGGGTGGGATGCAGAAGGTCTCCTCAGAGCGGGTCCGTTCCTCGGGCGGCCCAAAGGCGCCCCGACGGACGGCACTTCCCGGCCCGCGGTGCGGCCCCTCAGCGATGGCACAACGCAGGGCTGGAGAGAACTACGCTACCCAGCGTGCATTGCGCGTGTGCGGAGGCCCCCCCCCGCCTCTTGGCGCAAAGCATCATGGGACTTGTAGTCCTCGCCCTCCCGGTCAAGTTTGAACCGAGAAAGTTTCCTCACGCTTTCCGGGTACCTCGCCTCACTTCAGCGGGAGTGCGCGGTTTCCATGGTTTCGGCGCCGCAGCCAATGGAAAGCGGGATTCTAGACGCTGGGGGCGGAGTATGGCTGGAGGAGGCCCAATGAGGGGCGGCGTTGTTACGGGGCGCGCTGGCAGCGGGGACAGCGAGTCTCCTTGGGGCCGTCCCTGGCCGCGGCCTGGTGGCGCCGGGCGAAGATGGGCGGCGGCGGGAGCACCACCCGGCGTGTCACCTTCGAGGCGGACGAGAATGAGAACATCACGGTGGTGAAGGGCGTGCGGGTGAGAGCGGGGCTCCCCCGGGGCCAGGGCTTCTCGCCGGGACCCCCGGGGACACGCGGGGGCCTGGCTCATTCCGGGCTACACCGAGTTCGGCCCGGCCCGGTCCGGTCCCTCTCTCGTCGTTTTCTGCCCCAGCGCTGCCGGCCTCTGCCCCTGGCCCTGCGGCTCTGTCCCCTCACGCCTCGCGGCTGCTCTCCTTCGTTTCCATCCCCTCTTCCCCTAGTGACCTCCACCGCCCCTTTCCCGCCCCGCTTGGGTCTTTCAGGGGCCCGGCTACAGCCGTGCTGCTCGGGTGCGGTCTGGAGGAAGGAGCCTGTGGTGGCACGAAGCGCGCTGTGAATCAGTAGCGGTCAGCGGGGCCCCTCGCCCCTGGCCCCCTCACCCAAGACGGGGAGCAGAACAGCTGTAAGGAGAGATGTGTGACTGGAGGAGCTTCTTTTGCCTTTCCCTGACCTCTACACAGGAGAGCTCCTCCCTTTCCCCTGTTCTGCACTCCTCCACGCTGTGTATCCGGCATTCCCATTCCTTCCCTGCCTATGGCACGCTTTTGCCTGTGATATACCACAAGACAGTTTGTAGCACATAGAAATTTTGCAGCATAGAAACATTTCTGTGCAAGGCACCTTGGTTTTCATACCAGCAATGACAGGAAGCTGTGCTTTATTGCTGCTCATATGGAGGAGTGTTGTGGAACGAGCCATGAGAGTAGCTGCTGCCAATTTCAGTGTACTAATACTCTTCAGTTCTGGTTGTTCAATGCTGTCAGGCAAATAGGTGATAGTAATGTGTTCACAGCAGAGGTATAGAGTCACGGAATCTCCTGAACTGGCAGGGACCCACAAGGATCATCGAGTCCAACTCCTGGCTCCACACAGGACCAGCCAAGTCAGAGCAGAATCACAGAACTGTAGGGGTTGGAAGGGACCTCAGGAGGTCATTGAGTCCAAACCCCTGCCAAACCAGGTTCTCTAGGACAGATCAGAGGGGCAGAGGGCATTGTCCGGGTGCTTCCCACCCTATGCCCAGCTCGGGGCTGTGACCCCTGCCCTGGGGAGTCTGTGCCAGTGCCCGACCCCCTCTCAGCACAGAACCTCTTCCCATCAGCCAACCTAAACCTCCCCTGGCACAGCTTCACGCCGTTCCCTGGGGTTCCATCCCTGATCACTAAAGAGAAGAGAGTCCATTTGCTCTGACCCATGCTTAAATACTGTTGGAATTTCTCTAAAGTATCTTGGGTCTTGAAATATTTGGAATAGAAACAATGATATTACGTGTAATAGGAAGATCTAGTCTCACTAAATAAATAATGTTAGTCAATAGGATGTTCAAATGTGGATCTGTTGACGAGTGGTGAAACTAACTGTGAAGTGGGGGCTTTTAGGACTGGGTTAAAAATTCATATGCTGAAGGAATTTTATGCTTTCAGTTGCATTTTAGATTACAAATTTTAGCAAAAGCTTTGTAACACAGATTTCTGCCAGTGAGAGACATCATGCTGTAGGTTTAGTAAAGAATTTGCTAATTAAAATTAATTCTCTTGAGCAGTCAAAACACTATTTTGATGAGTTGGTGTTCAAGGAAACCGGTAGAAGGTTATAAAGTGGAAAACAAAGCCTTTTATGTTGTTATTTCTTCATCTACTAATGATTTTTTTTCTGTGGGCTACAGTAGATCTGAAACTGGGTATTACTCTTCTGTTTGATTCTGCAGGATTTGTGGCAGTATTTTTTCTGTGTGTGTGAAGATTAGAATGGATGCAGCAGCTGACTACACTTGCTGTGAGCGAGGGCTCATGTGTTGCACATTGAGGGCTTTGTCAGGATGAATTTCCTCCTAGGTTCAGTGCTCTACACCTGCATGGTGTGGTATTTGACTGTCAACCAGATAACCCAGAAAGGCAAAAAAGGTCGATTAATTACAAGCAGAGTGTCAAAGGAAGTTGTTTCCTTTACCATTCCCCTTATCCTGTATTTTCTCATACCAGTTTCTTCTGTTCTTTCAGAGTCAAAATACTCAGTCTGATGGTTTGCACTCAGAGATGAGCGCTCACCCCACACATAAAGCAGAAACAGAAAGCCTATTTTGCATTGTGGATAGAATTTTAGCAGCTGTAATACCTCCTTGTGGGGGCTTTGTGTTCTTTTTGAAAGTTTTCTTTCACTTTTGGGGGGGGAGAATAGGGGTAATGGGGATAAAAGAGGATAAGCAGCCTGACCCTGGGTTGGGGGGGTTTATGTTTTTCAGCTGTCTGAGAGTGTCATTGATCGTATGAAGGAACCGTCTTCACCCACTGGAAGGCCGCAGTCTCAGCACCGCTCAGCATCTGGTGCAGGTATGCCCACGTTGGTCTGGTTTTTAATGTGAGGAAGAAAATGAAACTTGCCATTTGGAGCACTGTAACGAGCTCACTGCCATTTCAGAGAGGTGAAGAAGGAGGTAGCTTGTAGGCTTTTAGATGCTGAATTACTCTTTGTTTTCTTCTGACTGATGTTAAAGTGCAAATCACGACTGTTTATTAGACTCAGTTTTCTGCAGTATTATCCATTGTTACAGGCTTAAAAATACAGACAACAATCAAACAGGAAAAGCAAATATCTCTTCCAAATAGGTACTGAGTTCTGAAGAGAAAATTCTTGCCTATTTAATCAACAGTGGATTTCAGTACAGCAAGCTTCTGTCAAAAGGTACTTGAGCAAACATTAAAAGAATAACATGCTATTTTCTTACTGTGGAATAATGGAAATAAGTCCTGTACAGTTTGCACAGATCACTGGCTCAAACTGATGGCTTTCTTAACATTTTATATTTCATTATTGAGACCTGTTCAAATGCATCAAACCCTTTTTGTTCCAGGCAGCCTGTAGTCTTAATTTAAAATACTTCAGCACAGTGAACACAACGTAGGACTGAAGGAAGGAAAATGAATGGCAGATTGGAGCATGTGATTTATGTTTGTCGACTATGTGAAACCTGTGAGGTTCAAGTAAGGCTTCTTATTGCTCCAGAAATATTAATGATACCAGTATTCCCTAAGGGCCTTGATACTTAGAAAAAATCCCACCAAAACTCAACACTCATTAAAAACAAGTCCTGTAGCATCTTTCTTTCGTCTGAAGTAAAGAAAGTTGGTTTCCTGTTGCTTAATTAAAGGGATCTGTGGTGTAGCTGTCTGTATCTGAGCTGAACTCACTCTGGAGACAGGGAAAAGAAAAAGGCATTTTGGGGGATGATTCTTCTGGCTTATTGGAGAATTTGACTTTGGGGTGCAATGAATTGCTCTCCAGGAATACCAGGGTGAGGAGGTTGGAAGTAATCCTTTAACAATGTAAATATCTCAAGGGTGGGACACAAGGGGAATAGCCAACCTCTTTTCTATGGTCTGTGGGGACAGGACAAGGGGCGATGGCCTCAAGTTGGAGTATAGGACGTTCTGCACCAATATGTGGAAGAACTTCTTCCCAGTGAGGGTGAGGGAGCCCTGGGACAGGCTGCCCAGGGGGTGTGGAGTCTCCTTCTCTGGAGAGATTCCAGACCTGTCTGGATGCCTCCCTGTGTGCCCTGTCCTAGGGACCCTGCTTTGGCAGGGGGATTGGACTCTATGACCTCTTGAGGTCCCTTCCAACCCCTACAATTCTGTGTGATTCTGTGCGTGATGTCAAGCCAGTCCAACACAGGATATTTTACAGAGATGGGGGGATCCCAAATCACATTGGTTTAGAGGTTTGGTTTCCCACTTTATGAACAGTCATAGTGAAGGCAAGGAAAATATCAGTGTTAGAAATGATTTAAACTGTCATCTGGCTTGTGAAATGTAGTTTGCCCAGTAAAATGGCTTAGAATGTAATACTTGCTTATGTAAGGTTTGTGTGGAATAGGGCTGTAGTTTCATGCATGGACTGCAGGTTGTCCTTTTTTCTTCTTAAATAGTAGCCTTCTCATTGCATATGTGTGTTTTATCACAGTGAAGAAATTATTCTAGGTGAAGGATTTATATGAAATAATACTTGTGCATCCTAGGTGTTCTTGTGACAGTGCTTGTTGCTTTTTCATCCCTAAACCTCAGTTAGGGAAATAGTCTTGTAAATGAGCATCTGTGGGTTGTTTTGGGATGTGGTTTGTGAGATGAAAGCTGTAATACCCCAGCAATTCTTTGCTAGTTTGCAGTATGTACATATCTCGAGCCTTTTATTTTGTTTCTCTTTGTGTATTGGAAATGGTGCTTTTAAAATTTATTTTTATTTATTGAAAGGCATAATGAATTGCTTGACCTTTTGCAGGCTTGGGAAACCTTATGTGTATTTTTCCTTTGGAACTAGTGATTTAGGTGAAGTGCTTATATTTCCCCAGGAAAATATAATTGGTGTTATACCTCAGTTACAAATTATTTTAGCATTTAAGAGGATTAAATTATACTTAAGTACATGTTACCATACCATCCATTCTTCTTTCACAGAATGTTTTTTGACAAAGAATTACAAACTATTGAACTTCTTTGATGCTGTAAGAACAGTCAACCTATTTGTTTATTTTGTAGCTATGTCTAACTCCTCAGAGTCTGTGTTTGTCTGATAAGGTGTCATTACAGGAAGGGCACTTGCTTCAGAGCTACTGCTCTGATCACTTAATATTGAACTCCCTTGATAGCTACACAGGCTGAAGCCCAAATCTGGGGATCATCCTTCTGTGATGCAGCAGTGCTTGGTTTCTTGGTAAAGCTTCTTGCCCCCTAATGAGAGACCCCTCTCCGGGCAGCTCCTCCTGTCCTGTTTGTGAATTTGGTGAGTGTGATTTGTTTCTCTGACAGGGAGTAACCTCTTGAATCAGTACAGGCTGGGGGGGAGCTGCTGGAGAGGAGCTCTGTGGAGAAGGACCTGGGGGTCCCGACGAGTGACAGGGTGGCCATGAGCCAGCAGTGTGCTCCATGGGCCAAGAAGGCCAATTGGATCCTGGGGGGGCATCAAAAAGAGTGTGGCCAGCAGGTCAAAGGAGGGGATCCTCCCCCTCTACTCTGCCCTGGTCAGGCCCCACCTGGAGTATTGTGTCCAGGTCTGGGCTCCCTGGGATCAAAAAGCCAGGGATCTCCTGGAGAGAGTCCAGAGGAGGCTGTGGAGATGATGAAAGGCCTGGAGCATCTCCCCTGGGAGGAAAGGCTGAGTGAGCTGGGGCTGTTCCGCCTGGAGAGAAGAAGCCTGAGAGGGGATCTGATCAATGGGGATCAATAGCTGAAGGGTGGGACACAGGGGTCATGGGCAGCCTCTTTTCAATGTTCTATGGGGACAGGACAAGGGGCGATGGCCCCAAGTTGGAGCACAGGGAGTTCCACACCAATATGTGGAAGAACTTCTTCCCAGTGAGGGTGAGGGAGCCCTGGGACAGGCTGCCCAGGGGGGTGTGGAGTCTTCTTCTCTGGAGAGATTCCAGCCCCATCTGGACCCCGACCTGTGTGCCCTGTCCTAGGGACCCTGCTTTGGCAGGGGGTTGGACCTGATGATCTCTGGAGGTCCCTTCCAACTCCTGTGATTCTGTGACTCACTCACTGCTCTGAAGAGAGCTTTCCAAGGATGGTGGTGTTTGGAGGTTGGCTCTGACTTTTTATTACCAGCAGGGCAACTTTTGAACTTGACAGTTTGTTAGCCTGCATTTATATATTTATATATTCTAGACAAATAACACTTTCCCACAAAAATTAAAAACAGATGTCTAGAGGGAGAAACATTATAGCTATTAAAAACCACCTTTTTTTTTTTTAAAGTCAAGTCTTTGATAGCTTTTGGTGCAGGAATAATGGATTAGATTACATCAAAGAATGTGTATCTTGTTGCTTGCCAATGTATGATGAATTTATTGACTTCAGTTTGGGGTTGGAAAATGAAATTACATACACTTTCAATGAAATCTGACATCTAAATACTATGTCTTAAAGCATCCTGGCTCTCTGGGATCATTTTCTGACTTCTGAGTAATATTAAATGCACTGAAATATTTAACAAGTGTAAAATCTTTAAAGCATGCCTGTAATTCCTAAAGCAATATTGATGAAAAGTAATTTGGTCAGATGAGATTTTTTTAATATATATTTTTTTTTCTGAGTGTGTATTATACCTAGAGCTTTAGTTGTAACAGACAAAGGGACCAGTTTAATTCATTTTAGCTTAGTGGATATCTGAAAAGCTAATAGTCAATTATGGAAGAAAAAGAAGAACAAATGCTTAAATTATCAAGAGTTTTGGCCTCTCAGCTGTTTTTTTCCCTTTGCAAAAAGTTACACTGAGGAAACAGAGGATTTTGAGGGTTTTTTTTAAAAAAAAATTTGAAACTGTATTAGTTGTTATTGTTTACTGTCCTCTTGAAAATAAATTGATAAAGGACCAGTGTCATCAAATGCCACTGTGTAGGTGTGTAATAAAGTGAGTGCTGCTGGTGCACCCTCAGAGATTGGGTTAGAAATGGCACATTTCCAATGGAGAAGAATACATTCCTTAGCCTTGTTTATTTGTGTGGAGTGATGCCTTTTGATGGTGTACTCTGCTCTGTTGGTGTCTGTGTCTTTTGGTGGAGTGTTAGTGGTCTGGGGTATTGTGGCTCAATCAGAAAGATAAAATATATTGTTGGGATGTACAGGAATGAGTATTTGAAAAATTAGTTTCTAATTGAAGATGCAACCAGGATTTACCTGAACTTTAAGAGAGCAAACTTCAGCTGATGAAGAGTGCTTGGTGGGATTGCATGGGAGGCAGCTCTCCTTAGAGACAACCTCTTCCTAGTGCCAGAACAGTCCATTCCAGTACTTGAGAAAATTAATTGATATATTAGGAGGCTGGTTTGGTTGAACAGGGAACTCAGGATAGAGGTGATGTCAGCAGGAGGTGGAGGCAGAGACAAACTACAAAATAAGTGGATTTGTGGATGAGGGGAGGGTGTAGGTGTCATTTACTTCAGCTTCAGCAAGGTGTTCAACACTCTCTCTTCCATTCTTGTATCCAAGGCAGGTCGTTGGGGTGTGGGTGACTGGACAGCCAGTTAGGTTAAAAGAGCTGGTTGGATGGTCAGGGTCAGAGGTTTGGGGTTAATGGGTCATACACTCTATCTGGAGGCTGATGTCATGTAGAGTTCTGCAGGAGTTTGGCCTGTTTAACAGCTTTATTAGTGTCCTGGAAGACGAGCTGGAGTTCATGCTCCTCAATGGAGATCATCCCTAATTGTGAGGTCACAGTCAACGTGATTGAGAGCAGGGTTATTGTCCAGAGGGACCAGACTGGCTGGAGGAACGACCCTGTGGGAGCCTCAAGAAATTAAACAAGGGCAAAGGCAAAGTTCTGCCCTGAGGAAGGAGCCACTGTGCAGGCTGGGACTACCTGTCTGGAGAAGAACTCTGCTGTAAAGGTGCTGAGCACCCCAGCATGGTGTGTGTGAGCCAGCTGTGAGCCCGGGTGGCCAAGAAAGCGAAGAGCATCCTGGGCTGAACAAGAACATGTCTAGTAGGTAGAGCAAAGAGATTATTCTCTTCTGTTTAGCACTTTGCACGTTGTATCTTGAATACTGCATCCAGGCCCCCCAGTAGAAGCCATTTATCAGCTGGAACAAGTTCAGCAAAGATCAGGGCCCTCCCTGTGAGGAGAGGCTGAGGAGACTTGGCTTGTTCAAGGTCGAGCATAGCAGCCTTCCCATACCTGTGGGGCTTATTAAGAAACTGGTGATGCATTGTATGATGGCAAGAGACAGCAGAACATTGGACCAGGAGAGGCTCAGAGTGGCAGGAAGGAAAAAATTCATCACATTGTGACCAGTCAGGCATTGGAAGAGGTTTCCCAGCAAGGCTGGGCAGTGTCAATCCTTGGAGGCTCTCAAGGTGTCAAGCTTTTCAGCAGGTTAAGGGAAGGGATTATGCCCCCTGCTCTGCTCTGGATATTAGCAAAAAAACTCCTCCCTGTGACTGTGTCGAGGCCCTGGCACAGGGTGCCCAGAGAAGGTGCAGCTGCCCCTGGATCCCTGGCAGGGTTCAAGGCCAGATTCGATGGGGCTTTAGGCACCCTGGGCTGGTGGAGGGTGTCCCTGCCCATGGGAGGGAATGGGACTAGATGGGCTTTAAGGTCCCTTCCAATCAAAACCAGTCCATGATTCCTGTGTTTGGTTTTAGTAATATACTTGGGGTTTTGGTTTGATTTCCCTCTCACCTCTGGGAGGGTAGAAAATAAAAGCTCTTCAGAGGGATGCAGAGATATTTGTGAGACACACTGATGACTTGTGATAGGCTTTTGGTCTGAAAATCATGGAAGCCTCTAATACAGCTGTGATGTCAATACATTCCAAAGAATATCCATCAGTTTTGTTGAGTTATGTTCATCCTATTTCTCTTGATGAAGGAAGTAGATAAATGGTGTAATACATTGGCATGTAGAAGAAAGGCAGCTTCAGGAGAATGTCATTGCTTCTGACACCCAGGCAGTAGCCTGCCCAGGGTATATATTATATATTTTGGGATGCATGATCTAAATTTGAGCAAGCCATCTCAGATGTTCTTCTAATTGTGCTGTTGCAGTCCTCATTCCTTCTCTCCTGTGGCTTGCTGTATTGCCACTTAGTTGTCACTGAGTTTCTCAGAGATAACTTTATTTTCAGTGATGTATATTGATATTCTTTGGGTTCAAGGTTCAGTATTGATGGAAGTATTTTATTATCAAAAGGTGAAATGTCTTGTAACTCACTAGACTGCTAAAGATGCCAAACTTTTAATGCTGTCACTGTAACAGCAAATCTTTAGTTGAGTCTGACATTCATGTCACTGGATTGCAGGAATAGAGGGGTGACAGAATTATGCATGGGAGATGAAGCAAGTATTGCATAAATTAAAGCTCTTACTGCCTGTGTGACATGGAAGGTGTTCTGAGAATGCTTTCAGGTAAATGATATGCAAATTAGAAGGAAAAAAACTAGCAAGTAATGCAGTTTGTACATCTGGTTTTGTTTTAGTTCATAGTACTTTGGAGTTCAGGGCTGTGGGAGACCTTAATTCCCCATGTCCTTAAAGGACAGTATTAACCCTATCAAAAAGCTCATGATTATTAATTTAACTGTTTAAAAGACTGGGATTGTTGAATATGGAAAAGATATGGAATTGTGTGAGGTGGTTTAGAGGTTATGGCGGTGTTGGGCTGACAGTTGGGCTTGATGATCTTGAAGGTCTTTTCCAACCTTAATGACTGTGTGATTCTGTTCTGTGAATATCTAGAAGCTTATGAGTTCATGCCTCACTTATGAGCAGAACATTTGTCCAAAGGAGAATTTTGATTCTTCACTGAAATACCATTTTTGAGATGTCATCAAGACCATGCCTTTGGACTGCCCTCTTTAATTACATTTCCACTGCTGATAGATCCTGATGAACAACAGACATTTTAAACAAATGCCCAGAGGTTGAACAAGAATGAATGGCAAAAGGTGCTGGAGCTCCTCCTGTGAAGGTTGTGTATTTAGAGCTATAGCCTGATGTTACAACTAACCTCATCCAGAGGTCTCATGTCTGATCATGTCCATTCCTGTAATAACTTGGTGTCCAGTGATCAAAACCATCCAGAAACACCCTCTGAGTAGAGTTTTGTACCAGCTTAGTTCCCTTAGTGTTTAACCTTGTGCATTCAGAGGAGGGAAGCAGGAGCACACAGAGGAGTAATAATGTCACTTGACCTTTTTGGTGTCAACTGCTTTTTCAAAAGCTTTGCAGATCATGTCAAACTTAAATTTTTCTTTCCTGAAACAGCACCTTCACCACTGATTGGTGTGTTGGAGCTTGCTGAGCCTGATCATGCAATTAATGGAGCTGGAGAGCACAGGCATGGCTCAAGCAGCTTCTTCAGGAGAGTGTTGTGAAGTGAAACAATCCTCAGGCTTTTGTAGGCTAGAATATTTATTTTTCTCTAGTACTGAAGTAATATTTTTGTGCTTTTGTAGGAAGGATTAATTTTTTTTCCCCCCTCTTCTAAAATAAACCCCAAACAAACAACTTTGACAAGTAAATTAGTAATAACAACTTTAAAAAAAGCCACCCCAACCCTGCAATATATCTCAGTAGTGGACTGTGTGAAATACATACATTTAAATATGTGCCAAGGAATGATGTTTGTGTTAATGTGAACCTGGAGTTTGGTGTCATGTACATTTGGCTTGAGTTTGAGTGTGTAATTGGAAGGGCAAGAGGAATGGAGGAGAGGTGTCTCTGTCTCTTGCTTTGTCTCTTCCTCTGGTTCTTTCTTTCATTGTAGTGAAATGATAATAATCGACTTTATATGAAAGAAGTGGTTCCAAGTTGGTTCTTTGTTGTTTCCCCTATGTGAGGTTCAGGGTGAGAAAGCCAATCACAGAATGATCAGGGTTGGCAGGGACCTCTGGAGATCATCTAGCCCAATCCCATCCCAGAGCAAGATCACCTTGATCGGGCTGCACAGGAGTGTCCAGGATCACAGGAATTGAATGTCTCCAGAGATGGAGACTCCAGAACCTCTGTGGGCAGCCTGGCCCAGGGCTTGGGCACCCTCCCAGGAAGGAAGTTCCTCATGGTGGGAGGAACTTGCTATATTCCAGTTTGTGCCCATTGCCCCTTGTCCTGTCCCTGGGCACCACTGAACAAAGACTGACCCCATCCTCCTCACCCCACCCTTCAAGGGTTTATAAGCATTGATACGTTTCCCCCTCAGTCTTCTCCAGGCTAAAAAGTCCCAAGTTCCTCAGCCTCTCTTGGTCAGAGGGATGTTCTAGTCCTTTAATCATATATCCCCCATATCAATATATTGTCAAATCTTAGGTGGACATTTGATTGATTTAGTTAAGGGTTCTAATTTTACAACTGATAGAAGACTTCTGATATTCTAAATGAAACTTAAAAGACCACATCAGGTCCTGTCCTCCTTGTAGGCGTAAGTAATTAAGTCTCAGGCCAGAGAGATTCATTGTGATAATCATCAGCTTCTTTTATAGCTTTTTCTTTTACAAATATCTTTCTGTGCATGTGGCTTTTTTTTTTTTTTTTTGGCAGGGAGGCAGAATTCATCTTTCAATGGGCATTTGTTTAGAAGTGTCACTTTTTGTTTCTCTATATTCTTAGAAACAGGTAATTCTTATGTACTCCATACTGGGTGCTTTTTGGTTCTCTAGTGGATTTGTCAAAATGAAATTTCATGCTATTCTGCTTAAGGCTGCATGTGCTCTATTAGGGTTTCTCCAATGTAGATGTTTGCTCTAAAAATCTTTTGGAGTAGTTGTGCAGTACACATATAAAGTGATTTTTGTTATTGCTGGTATAACAAGCAGATCCAAAGTATTTGGGTATTTCCAGGCCTGGAGGTTGGTGGCCCTGCCTGTGGCAGGGGGTTGGAACTCTCTGATCCTTGGGGTCCCTTCCAACCCAGACCAGTCTATGATTTGCTTAGAAATGGCTTGTGAGTTTGGAGTTAGAACCACCTGCTTTTTTGATGTGAAAGGACAAGGTTCTTGCATGCTAAACCAGAATCTTCCAGGAGTTTAGCCAGAAAATCGTGATGAAAAGCAATTGTTGGTGGCTGGCATGTGATTCTTGTATTAAAATATAGTGCTGCAGGAAGCTTCATTAAGAAGGCTAGAGAAGAGAAGGTTGTGGGGGGACCTGATTGCAGCCTTCCAGTCCCTGAAGGGAGCAGAGAAACAGGAGAGGAATCAGCTTGTTAAAGAGCAGAGACTGGCAGGACAAGGAGGATGGATTAAAGCTAAAGGAAGGAAGGTTTAGAGTAGATATTAGGGGGAAGTTCTTTCCAGAGAGTGGTGAGGGGCTGGAACAGGCTGCTCAGATAGATGGTGGATGCCCCATCCCTGGGGGTGTTCAAGGCCAGGTTGGATGTGGCCCTGGGCAACCTTGTGTAGCTCCAGGCCTGGAGCTTGGTGGCCCTGCCTGTGGCAGGGGGGTTGGAACTGTGTGATCCTTGAGGTTCCTTCCAACCCAGACCAGTCTGTGATTCTATGAAGGCCAGGGAAATTGCCTCAAAAAAACCCATGGAGAAGAAAAATTAACCTGGGGAAAAGGAGATTGTGGACAGTTCCTGGAACCCTTTGGGTAATAACATGTAATAATGAATTTGAAGGACTAAATGGTGATGCATTTATGCATGGAGTTGGTGCCATTGCCTTTTTACTTGTTCTGAGTACTGAATCACACTGTAAGGAAATCCTGGCAGAGTTTTAGACCTTTGAGTATAGATGGTCAGAGTTTAGCCTTAGGCTGAACTTATTGAAAATGCATCCAGAATTTCTCTAATGTTTATGAAGCAGAGTCTGGGAAAGACAGCATGGGTTTGTTTTTTCTGTTTGGGTGGTGTTTTTTTCTTTAATGTTAGAATTAAATAAAAATCTATACAATGGCATGTCTTTTTCCTTCTCTTTTAATTTTTTCCCCTCCTGTTTTTATTAATTTTGGTTGCATTCTCTATTAGAAATCAGAATTTGACAGAGGAAGATGCCTGTTTGGAACACACTTACTGCAGTCCTTGGTAGAAATCTCCTGTATACATTCTTGCAGAAATCACAGTTCACATATGCCCAAGTTCTTGGTTCATATTGAGAATTAAATATGCTGGAGTTTGACAGTAGTAGGCATTGAACTATTTAATATTTTCTCTGAAATTTCAGCCTTTGACTCCTGTAGTCCATGCTGTGTCTGGGCAGCAGAATAAAACCCAGCTATTTTTCCTTTGTCCTTCGGACACCTTCCTGGGATTATAGGTCAAAGAGACCAGATAACTGGCTAAGATAAAAGGGGATGTAATTTAAAGGATTGTTGGAATACAAGTCATTTGGAGCTGTCTGAATGGGTTTGTTATCTTAAAGAATAAACCAAAAAATATTGATAATTTTAATGCAGTAAACCCCATGACTAAATTAGAACTGCTTGCTTTCACCGACCACTATTAGTCCTGATAGCACTGTGCAAGGGAATTGTCATTCTGCTATATGGCATCCTCTTGGGTTTTACAGCAAAATATATTGTTACTCAAATTATCTCTCCACTGTGACTACAACTTTGAGTAAATAAAAAGAAGCAAGGGACTAAGAGGTGGATGTATCAGCATATTTCTGCACCAGGCCTCCAATGAACCAGTAAGAGATCGTTGTACAGGACAAGGACACCTCCAAGTAATAAAATCTTGTGGTTTTAATAGTAAATGGTACTTTTCTTGCCATCACAATTTATTTACTGGTTAGAGACACTTCAGTGTGATATTAAAGCATACTCTAAATGTAGTGTTTATCGAATTAAGATGAAAAGAAAAGCTTTGTTTTATTCTTTCATCTTCGGGCTGCAGCGAAGTGTTACTAAAACTCTTCATCACTTGTCAGATCAGGCAGGTTAAGTATATTGTATAGTGCTTCTTCCTGAAAGCTTTGTGCTAGTTGTTTTTTAGTTAAACAGGAGGCAAACCACTTAGAGACTTCTTTTCTTCTCCCTCAAGGGAACAGTTTGCAGTTTAAGCTCCTGCTATATTTTTTTTCCCCAGGCTGTTTTGCATATGTACTGAACTCTTTGATTTTTTTTTTTTCACTGATCTAATATTGAGATGTGTGTTACAAAAGTTTTGGGGAACACTAGACTGAAGATTGCAGTTTTCAGGTGTTACTACTGGGTTTTGAAATCTAAATTTAAAATAAAATAACCCAGAAGGATAACATTCTTTCTTCCCATTGGTAGCAGGGGTATTTGTGTACCTCTGACAGTGCTTCCTGAAGCCAGTATATCTCATTCTTGGGGTCCCTTCCAACCCAGACCATTGTGTGATTCTGTGATTCTCATTTTTGGCTTCATTATTTGTATTTGGTTTCACTTAATTACCTGAAAAATCAGCATATAATGTAGGGTAGTAATTAAGTCTAGGGGTGAGATATGGTGGCTCATCCCATCCTTTGAAAGATTCCTATTTCTGCTTAATCTCTCAAGGTTCTTACACAAAAAGAGCTCAGAGGAGTGGTTCATCCAAGGTGCTTGACTTTCCCCCCACACACACTTCTTCTCCCCCGCCCCCCTTTTCTTTTCTGTGAGGAGGGGGTAGAAAGGACTCTGTTATCCCTGAAATTTAAATAGAAAAAGTAATATCTGCTGAAATTAGTAGAAAGAATGAATAAAGTCAGTGATTATGTACAAGAGTGACTCCAGTGATAATCAGGAGACTGTAAGCACCGCTGGATTTCACATCACACCACTTTGACAACGAAGTTTTGACTGAAGTCCAATCTTCTGTTTCCTTGTCAGTCTGTTGAAGGGATTGCTAAACACAGTGGCTCCTTTTAATCTGCTCTGTCATTTGCAGAACTGAGGAGAGAAGGTTTTACTCGAAGAGAAAGTGACCCTCATATATTCCTGAAGTAACTGCAAGCATCTTTGCTGACAGTCAGGTTACTCTTTCTCCTGAGGATTTTCATATCTGACCTCTTGCCTGCTAGAAAAGCCTCTTCCTCTTTCCCTGCCCCTTGTATCAAATTCCTGAATTCACTTCCTAGTGTTTGAGGTGCTGTGAGCTCTTGGATTTGCTTGTTCACACTGGGTTAACATACTGCAGTTTATTCCTGGAGTGAAATCGAATCTGCTTGGTTTTGGCAATACTGCTTCTCACTACATCCTTCTTTAGTATCTTGTTTTTCTTACAGCTAACAATTTACACCACTAGAAAGCTATCAGTGGTGTAAATTGTTAGCAGTAAGAAAAACAAGATACTATGAATGTTACATCAGGTGAGAGACCAGTTGTTTGAAAAGGTTGGCTTTGTTCGCAGACATTATTGACTGGTTTTAAAAATACAGGTGTTAGATTGTTGTTGCTGGGAGAATTTTAAACATTTCAGCTAATTTTTATATAATTTCTGAACAATGACAACAGTTATAAACCTTATACTTTCATATTGTTTACAGTAAGTTTTTAGTTATTATTACAAGCAGTAATGCAGTGCTACATTTTAGGCTTAAAATACTTCAGGCCCAAAGCTGACAATACTTGATAATTAAATGTAGAGCTGGTTTTGCTGCCATTGAAGGAGGATGTGTTATGATGCTCTGTAAGTCACCTCCCCAGAGGTAAGTTCACCTCAGCAGAAACACACTCCTGCTCTGGTGTGAGAAGGAGAAGTGCCCTTGATACTTCCATGGTGTTTATATTTGAAATGTGTTTGTTGGCTATTTCTAATCTGACTTCTTGTGCCCTACCATTAATATTACATAAGTGTCCTGTCAGTTGGTTGCTAAAGTGTGACTCTGGGTCTGTTCTCTAAAATAAACGTGCTGCTGTATGGGATGTAGGAAAGAGGAAACGTTATCCTTAAGATTTAAGGAAGTACTTGGAGATTTTCTGCACTTCCCTTTCTAAGTCAGTGGATCTCATTTCCAGGACCTTGCTACAAATTCTTTTCTTTGTAGCTTGCTCAAGTCACCAATGATGAGACTAAAGAAGTGATCCTCCCCCTCTACTCTGCCCTGGTCAGGCCCCACCTGGAGTATTGTGTCCAGTTCTGGGCTCCCTGGGATCAAAAAGACAGGGATCTCCTGGAGAGAGTCCAGAGGAGGCTACGAAGATGATTAAAGTCCTGGAGCATCTCCCCTGGGAGGAAAGGCTGAGTGAGCTGGGGCTGTTCAGCCTGGAGAAAAGAAGCCTGAGAGGGGATCTGATCAATGGGTATCAATATTTGAAGGGTGGGACACAGGGGGAAATGGCCAGCCTCTTCTCAGTGTCTGTGGGGACAGGACAAGGGGTGACGGCCTCAAGTTGGAGCACAGGGAGTTCCACACCAACATGTGGAAGAACTTCTTCCCAGTGAGGTTGATGGAGCCCTGGGACAGGCTGCCCAGGGGGGTGTGGAGTCTCCTTCTCTGGAGATATTCCAGCCCCATCTGGACACCAACCTGTGTGACCTGTCCTAAGGACTCTGCTTTGGCAGGGGGGTTGGACCTGATGATCTCTGGAGGTCCCTTCCAACCCCTGTGATTCTGGGATTCAGTGAGGCCTGTTGTTAGAACTTGAATGAATGAACAGGAGATTAGATTTGAGCACACCACAACAGCTGTTAAAGACCCACTTGTTTATCACTGTGGGCTTCTTTGTACTTCATTTTAGGTGAAGTGATTGCTTTCAGACTTTGTGTGCAGTTTCAGTGCCCATGTCATCGATAAATAAAATCAGGACTTGATATGGAGATGGTTACACTTTTATTGTTGAATCTTCAGCTTCTATTGGAAAATTTTTACCAGGCTGAACATGCCCAAGTCTCTCAGCCTGTCTTCACAGGAGAGGTATTCCAGCCATCTGGTCATCTAAGTGTCCTCCTCTGGACTCACTCCAACAGTTCCATGTCTGTCTTGTACTGAGGACCCCCGAGCTGGATGTGGCACCCCAGGTGGGGTCTTCTCAGAGTGGAGCAGAGGGGCAGAACCCCCTCCCTTGACCTGCTGGCCACGTTATTCTTGATGCAACCCAGGATGTAGTTGGCTTTTTGGGCTGCCAGCGCACATTGCTGGGTCAGATTGAGCTTCTCATCCCCCAAGATTTTGGAAAGCTCTGGAGTTAGTGTTATGCTGCTATCCTTGGCATGCTTTCTGGTGCTTGGCTGCCACATTTATATGAAATTCAACAGCAGAAGAAAAGAAACTGGGTGCAGAAAGTCACTATTCTTTAAGAACAGCAGTGGGGTGGGAGAAACAACGAGTTGCTCCTCTCTTACAAAGGTAACATCTTAAATTTGGTCTATCTTATGATAGCTTTAAGTAAGAGGGTAAATCAGTGGTGGATGCAGGTTTTGATCTGTGATATTAGTACAGGATGGTCAGTTGGAACTACAGTTGTGCGGTGTTACCTACCATGTGATCCCTTGGGAGGCTGAGAGTCCTCAATTACATCCTACTGCAGGACAGGTAGGCACCTCTCCTATTGTATGTTGTGCTCCTGATCTGCCAATTCAGATGTACTGGTGGGTGGTTGCTGTGTGCATACCTGGGCCAGCAATAAAAATCACCTCCTTTGCTCAAATAGTACCGTGGCATGAGAGAGGGCATGGTTATTGTGTGTATGTAAGAGCAATAGGCCCTAATTCCACAAGAACCCAAGTTAGAGCTAATTTGGTTGCTCACAAGAAGGAAAATACTGTTGGTTTTCAATTTCAAAAAGCAGAGAATTTCCTTTGACATTTGGAGCTGTGGGTATGCAGCTGGCTTTGGAAATAGCTTAAGCAGTAGTGAAAGGGTTGAATGCAAGAAGGCTTATGAGGCATCATCATCATGAAGCTGCATCCTCCAGCAAATACTAGGCTTTGGTTTCCCAGAGAGGTTGGGGAAGCCCCATCCCTGGAGGTGTATAAGGTCTAGTAGTCTAGTGAGGGTGTCCCTACCCATTTGTGTCACATCTATGGAGCGCACAATATCAGAAAATAACATTATTTGTCACATTACCTGTTCATGGTAACTCATCCCTTTCCATCACTCATCAGAAGTCTTCACTTACCTTCTTTGGGTAGCAAGGCTGGTTCCCTGTGCTTTGAACCACACCTTTGTAAAAGCAGGACCTCCTGCCCCACAAACAGTTGGCACATGCACAACTGGACGATGAAAATCAATGCCTAGAGCTACTTTGAGCTACTACTCATGTACCAATGGAAAGGTACATGAAAATATCCTCACTGAGGGCTTCCTGGTTTAGCTTTGTGAATCTCATTATTCCTGGCCAAAGCAACTGCCATCCAGAGCTGTAATTGGGTAAAATTGACTGTTCAGTGCCACTGATAGTGTGCAATCACAGCTGGAGAATCCTTTTTAAAGGTGATGGTAGTAGGGGAAGAGAACATCAAAATTTGCTCCTTACGTAGCCTTGACGGGATGGAGAGTCCCACATGGGAGTGCTGGCCTGGGCAGTAGCAGTTAGTAATTCTTTGTAGTTAATGGCGACTTCTGAATGTAAATCTAAAGAGAAAGTTTAGTTTATAAACCCTTTTACTTAGCAGTTATCATAGAATCCTAGAATAGCCTAGGTTGGAAGGGACCCCAAGGATCAGAGAGTTCCAACCCCCCTGCCACAGGCCACAGGCAGGGCCACAAACCTCCAGGTCTGGATCTACACAAGGTTGCCCAGGGCCCCATCCAACCTGGCCTTGAACACCCCCAGGGATGGGGCATTCACCACCTCTCTGGGCAGCCCGTTCCAGCCCCTCACCACTCTCTCTGCAAAGAACTTCCCCCTAATATCTCATCTAAACCTTCCCTCCTTCAGCTTCACTCCATCCCCCTTGTCCTGCCATTGTCTACCCTTTTGAAAAGCTGATTCCCCTCCTGTTTGTTGGCCAAGATCTCCTGGGGGGTGGTCCTTAGAGACAGAAATGTTGAGGACAGCTGGCTGCTCTTTAAGGATGCCTTTCTGAGAGCTCAAGGGCTCTCTGTCCCTCTGAATAAGAAAGTGGGCAGGAGGGG
>VZTU01005914.1:75456-93666 GCA_013400835.1 Zapornia atra | reverse complement strand
TCATGAGACTGAATGTCTACAAGTCTATGGGGCCGGATGACATGCATCCCAGGGTCCTGAAGGAGCTGGCTGATGTGGTTGCCGAGCCACTCTCCATCATATTTGAGAAGTCGTGGCTGTCAGGAGAGGTCCCTGGGGACTGGAAAAAAGGTCACGTCACTCCCATCTATAAGAAAGGGAGCAAGGAAGACCCAGGGAATTACAGGCCGGTGAGCCTCACCTCTGTGCCTGGGAAGATCATGGAACAGATCCTCAAGGATGACATGTTGGAGCACATGAGGGGAGAGCATGTGATCCGGGACAGCTAGCACGGCTTCACCAAGGGTCCAAGGTTTCCCCCACAGCCTTCTCTTCTCCAGGCTGAACAAGCCCAGCTCCCTCAGCCTCTCTTCGTAGGGGAGCTGCTCCAGCCCTCTAATCATCTTCATGGCTCCTCTGACCCCTCTCCAACAGTTCTACATCTTTCTTATATTGGGGGCCCCAGCTCTGGACACAGGACTCCAGCTGGGGCCTCAGGAGGGCAGAGCAGAGAGGGACAATCCCATCCCTGCTGGCCACTCCTCTTCTGATGGAAAATGTTATGTGTAGAAGTACAGGAATACTGTTCTTCAGTGAGAGGAGACATTCATCGAAATACATGTGGTGAAAGAATGTAGAAATTATAGCACTGAAGAAAATAAAAGGGATATCACTAAGTTTCCCCATACTGTCAGATAAAATAGCTTTACACTAAATTTATGAACCATAAAGATCAGAAACTGGACAACTGAAATTGCACTGAAAGAACACTGCGTGCTTAATCCCACTGAGAGCAGAGTCATAAAATCCTTCCCATCACCGCTTTTAAATGTTGAATTATGGAATCCTGTTGCTTTCATCCATTGTAGTCAGGAAGAGAAGCCTGACAGTGGATGTATAGTAGGAATTACTAGTGCCTGCAGCTGAAATAGCAAGTCTCTCAGCTGTTGTTTTCAATCTAAGGGTATTCTGCCAGTCATGGTCTCATAAAGGTATCTGCTACTTCTGTTCCATCATTACTTTAAAAACCAGTTGTGGTAAACAGGACAATAAAATGATTGATGGCAAATATAAATAGCTGTTGATACAAGTTAGTTCATATAGATGTACAAATTCATAGTATCATAGAATGTGTAAGGTTGGAAGAGACCTTCCAAGGTAATCTAGTCCAACCCCACTGCAGGGAGCAGGGACATCACTAGATCAGGTCACTCAGAGCCCCATCAAGCCTGATCTTGAATGTCTCCAGGGATGGGGTCTCCACCACCTCTCTGGGCAACCTGTGCCAGTGATCCACCACCCTCCTATTGAATAACTTTTCCCCAATATCCAACCTAAATCTCCCCTTTTTTTAGTTTAAAACCATCACTCCTCATCCTCTTGCTACGTGTCCTTTGGGAACAGTTCTTCCCCAGCTTTCTTATAGGCCAGGTGGGATGGGGCCCTCGGCAACCTTGTGTAGCTCCAGGCCTGGAGGTTGGTGGTCCTGCCTATGGCAGGGGGGTTGGAACTCTGTGATCCTTGGGGTCCCTTCCAACCCAGACCATTCTATGATTCTATGATAGGCACCTTTAAGGTATTGGAAGGCTGCTATCAGGTCTCCCTGAAGCCTTCTCTTCTCCAGGCTGAACCAGCCCAACTCTCTCAGCCTGTCTTTGTAGGAGAGGTGGTCTTTGGATCATTTTTGTGGCCCTCCTCTGGACACAGTCCACCCATTCCAGAGGTGGGTGAAAAGAATGGCTTATTGAGAAGGTTTGGTTGAAATGACTCACAACCTTGTAAGGGTGTTGAGAACAGTTTTACTTTACAATGAAACTTCATGTAGTTATGTAGCTGTCACAGCAGGTATTCCTAGAGAAAATAAAATCTGGATACGTTTTTATGTTAACTGGCTTCTTTAACTCAACTCACTTACTGGTGGTAAATGACATTTTATTAGCTGTCACATGTTTCAAGACATATTGCCTGCACTTTATGTTTCCTCTCTTGCAGTGCTTCCTGTGTCTGTCACCTGTTATATCTAACTTAAGTCCTCTGAGACAGGATTTCTTCTGTGGCAAGCATGCAGATTTTTTTGTAATGAATTTGAAGTTTCTGGAAGAAAATTCTGGACAGATTTTTGAGGATTTACTGTACTGCATTGAAATCTCTGTAACAGTTTTTATGAATAATCATGATGTCTGATGGAAGAATCACACAAATATATAATTTGAAATTTGTGGGGAGAACCTCTGCCTATTCTGCCACTGCAGCTGTCATGACTCCAGGTTGTCTCTCCCTGCTGGATGTGTTTTATGGGTTGTGGGCAAACCCAGCCTGAATATTACATAAAGATTTGGCAGTGGAAGAGCTTACATGTTTATTGTGAAGCCCTCAGTGACTGGAAAGGCTGACCACTACTGGGTGCAGCAGGATGGCCTTGCCCTGCATAGAGCTTTGCTCATGCATCCTTGCTTCTTGACTCCTACGATGTTCTTCTCCGCTGCTCTGGTTCTGCTTTGTGTGTTGGCTGAAAGAACTAATTCTAAGTTTAGCCTTGGGATTTTGTATCTTCTGTCTTTCTGTGGATTGTGTGCCTCCATTATATGGTTGGACTCGATGATCTTGGATGATTGTGGACGACACAAAGATGAGTGGTGTGGTTGATACGACAGAAAGAAAGGAAGCCATCCACAGGGATCTTGACAGGCTGTAAAGGTGGCTCTGGGTGAACCTGATGAGGTTCAACACTGTGAAGTGTGAGGTGTTGCACTTGGGCTGGAGGAATCCCAGCCATAGATACAGACTGGGAGAAGAGCTCCTGGAGAGCAGCCCTTCTGAGAAGGGCCTGGGGGTTCTGGTAGGTGAGAAACTTCCCATGAGCCAGCAGTGTGCTCTTGCAGCTGGGAAGGGTGATGGGATCCCGGGCTTCATCAGCAGAAAGGTGGGAGGAGGGATAGGGATGGGATTGTCCCTCTCTGCTCTGCCCTCCTGAGGCCCCAGCTGGAGTCCTGTGTCCAGAGCTGGGGCCCAACACAAGAAAGATGTGGGGCTGTTGGAGAGGGGTCAGAGGAGCCATGAAGATGATCAGGGGGCTGGAGCAGCTGCCCTACAAAGAGAGGCTGAGGGAGCTGGGCTGGTTCAGCCTGGAGAAGAGAAGGCTGTGGGGGGACCTCATTGCAGCCTTCCAGTCCCTGAAGGGAGCAGAGAAACAGGAGGGGAATTGACTTTTTAAAAGGGTAATTGTTGGCAGGACAAGGGGGATAGAGTGAAGCTGAAGGAGGGAAGGGTTAGATGAGATATTAGGGAGAAGTTCTTTCCAGAGAGAGTGGTGACGTGCTGGAACAGGCTGCTCAGATAGATGGTGGATACCCCATCCCTGGAGGTGTTCAAGGCCAGGTTGGCTGGGGCCCTGGGCATCCTTGTGTAGATCCAGGCCTGAGATTGTTGTCCCTGCCTGTGTCAGGGAGGTTGGAACTCTGTGATCCTTGGGGTCCCTTCCAACCCAGAGCAGTGTATGATTCTGTGAACTCAAAGGTCTTTAAGAACCTGGTGATTCTGTGATTTCTATTTACTTGATTTTTCTCTTAGTTTATTAGAGTGTAACCTCAGACGTACTAGGGTGCAATGAAAGGGTTCTGCTTTTCTCATTTAGGTGCAAATCCCAGAAAGGAGTTATTCTAGTTAGACAGAGCTGCTGAGCAGAGCCAGGTAGAACACAGTTCAAAGAATCATAGGGGAAAAAACCCTTGTAATCATCCTCTCCCCTGTTTGTTCCAGCCCCTCTCCTAAGGGATTTACTTCTAAAGTTCCAACAGCAATGGGATACTGGAAAGAGGATGTTCCAAATAGAATATGAACTAACTGTGCTTTGTTATTTCTAGACCACGTACCATCTTGTTTCTAATTTAAATTAGTATAAATTGATTGATAACCACATTTACATTGTAAAATAGCTAATGTAATATATGCAAGAGTGCCTTTGGAAACAGAAATATTAAATATTTTTAAATTATGCACACTTAATTGCATTGTTTTTGTATTTAATTATCCTATGAGCTTGTTTAAGTACTGCTGCACATTACTGATATTTAACAGTTAATCCAAATGGCTGTCCTTGGAGGCGTGCTGTATGTTTGTGCTGAATCCCTGATTGTGGGAAGTGCTTCTAATTCTGAATGGAAATGGAAGAGTTTCTCTATGTGTTGGTAGTTAAATTTTTATGAGTTTGAAAATAGAATTTATTCTCAAGATTAACAGGCTTTAAAAAATTGGAAAAAAAAACCAACCCAAAACAAAACCAACAAACAGTTCAAATGTGGGACATGCCCTGACCTATGGCTTACAATAGAGAAATTTGGGAGTTGTGTAATAAGGTCACTCATCCAAGTGATGGTTCTGGCACACACTGATACTTCTTTCCTATAGTTCACTTGTACATACACCAGTAAACAGCCTGAGGGTCTCTAAGGATTCCTTTGGTGTTGAGAGAGATGGGGAAAGAAACAGGTACTTTGTTTTTTAAAGGAAATAACTTATTTCTTGAGGTTTTTTCTGTAGTGTTAGTGGAATGAATGGATGCTTCATTATTTTTTCCATTGAGTATAAGGCTAATTTGGACTATTTATGGGGTTAAAGAACAGGTAGAACAGTGTTTGGAAAGCCATTAATTTATTTTTTTCAAATGCTGTATGTGGAGAATACTAATGTACTGACCATTACACAGTTCCTTGTTTCCTCCTGTATTCTGTTACCAGCAAATCCAGGCTCTTTCAAAAATAATTAAAGACACAAGAGTATATTTAATGGTGTCATTGACTTTCCACCTAATTTAAGCTTACTGAATATATTTGCTACAGCTTTAATTGACATTAAAATCATACAATTTCATTTCAGAATAAGTAATATTACTGTTTTCTTCAGAGTCTTTCTTAAAATCTATGTTTTTAGGATTCCAGGATAATAGTTCCTTGGCAGTGTTACTAATATCCAAACTAAAGTACCCAATTCTACCAGCAAATGTTACGCTCATGGAGTTACCTGATTGACAGCTCTGATGAGCTGAAGCTTCTATGTATGCTCAGACACTGTGCATCATGGCTAGGTGGAGATGGACTGTCTTGCATTGATTTACTGGTGCACCTTGACCTGGACCTCAAGTAACCTATTTCATGATGAGACAAATTTTGTTTCTATGGTTAGCTGCTTGAGACAACTTGCAGAATGTCAGGAAAGGTAACCGTGTTGTCTTCTTGTTTAATTGAATAAGAAATAAGGGATGTACTTTTTCTTTCCTGGGCTAGTGGAAATGAGTGTGTGCTACATGACTGCTGGTTGTTTCTATAGCTGGCTACCCTTTCTAAATGAAGATTAATGGATTTGATATTTTGTCTTTTTTCTGCTCTTCAATGTAAATGTCTACTGTTGATGTTTATTGGGTGAGGTGTAGAATTTAGATGTGTATGGCTCAACCTGGAGTAAATAGAGAAAGAATGAATTGGGGGTATTTGCATATTATCATATTTACATCTTAACTTGGAATGTAGGTGGGAAAAGGGTTTTAATTGTGGAGGACCCATAATGTGTTTATAAGCCTGAAGCGTGATGTTGTGAAGGTACCACAGCCTATGCTTCCTGCTCTGATCTTTATGACTGTTAGTGGGCAGTTAGGAGTTTTCCTCGTGACATCTTCATTAACTTTAATGTCTACAAAGCTGCAGTTGCCCTGCCAGCTCCTGAGACAGATGATGGGTTTGAAGCCAGCCCTGAGGTACGTTGTCCCAAGTGAGCTGCTTAATCTTCATACTTAATGTGCGCAGGGACATGAGGGCTGCCTTGTTGGATCAGATCAATGCTTCGAATGCCCTGATGCTCTGTTGTCAATACCACATGCTAGAGAGGTCAAGGCAAGAAATTTTGCAGTGAGTAATGATGAAATAATTTTTCCAGTAAAAAGGAGGTATTTCTGTTTCTGGCAGTGCTTGGTACATACCTTGAAGCGGTGTGTTATGCATTTCACATGGTACTTAGCCTGTTGGTGTTCTTTAGTCTTATTTTTTTTTTTCTTTTCTTTGAGTTTACGTGCTTTTGGCTTCAGCAAAACCAGTTGACAATGTATTGTCCCCTGTGCATTTCAAATATTGGAACAAAATATTACAGAAATAAAAATATTAAATGCTGCCCCATCAGCTTTGTTGTGAGCTTTTTTTTAGCAGCATGTTATGGAAGAAAGAAGAGAAGCCCAGACCTGACCATTTGATATTGTTATATTCAGTACCATTTCTCTTCTTTGTGTTGAACCTTTTGGGTTTTCATTTTTTTCTATGGTGCTTTCCCAAAGGAAAATGGTTGTGTGGTAGTGCCATACCTTAACCAGTTCCCTTCTGCTAACAGAGTCACAGAATCCCAAGGTTGGAAAAGACCTTTAAGATCATCAAGTCCAACCGTCCCTGTCCTGTGCTAAACCAGATGCCTGAGCACCTCATCTCCCCAGCTGTTAAACACACCCAGGGATGGTGACTCAACCCCCTCCCTGGGCAGCCTGTTCCAGGCTCTGACAGCTCTTTCAGTGAAGAACTCTTTCCTAACATCTGAGCTGACCCTGCCCTGGTGCAGCTTGAGCCCATTGCCCCTTGTCCTATCTCCTGTTCCCTGGCTGAAGAGACCATCGCCCACCTCTCTACAACCTTATTTCAGGGAACCTCTGAGTCTGTTAATCTAAGGGATGCTGAAAGATTCCGGGCCCTGTTCTATAGGTTTTGATAAATCAAGAATTAGGTAGAAAAGAAATGAAAAGTGCCTTTATGGAGAGAATGACTTCAGCTGCATGGACTGTTTTGCTGGAGATGTTCCACCCTATTTGTGGATTGACCAGTGTTCTGCAAAAGCAACTGCAGCCTGTGCTGTGTATGGCCAAGCCAAGCTAGGAGATGGAGAGACACACAAAGTTTGAGGACTGGAGAAGTGCTTGAGGAAGACAATGTCATAGGGACAAGAGAGATTAGCTTGACTTAATGTGAGGGGGCAGAGAAATGTGTAACTGTGGATGTGGAAATAGATTTCAGCAAAGCTTATCCTTAGCTTCAACCGTTCTATTGAAAGACTGATAAAACTCTGAGCTCATGGAAATGTGGAGATGCATCATCTCATGTCTTATTTTTCATACTCTTCCTCTCTAAGTCTTTATACTCCCCCTTCTACCTTCTTCCCTCTCATGCCCAGCTGGCCATTAAACAAATGTTCTTTGTGTGATACTCGGGACTTCTGTGTGATTAAGGCTGACTTAAAAACAAGCAAAATGTGAGATAAAATCACATTATGCTTTCCAGTGTGTGTGACTATTCATTTTTTGAATCTGAATTTGTAAACCATTGTGTTGCTCAGCTTGCTTGGCCTTATTTTCTCCCTTTTAAACTCTTCCAGTCTTCCAAAGTCTTGATTAAAATGATTTTTAGACTATTCATGTGCAGAGTTTAAAATCTGTGTAGCTTTCCAATTGCTGGTGCTTTCTGTCCTTGGCTTTATCATAGCCTGGTTCTAATCTGTGCAGGAATTCACCACTCAGGTTATAACTGTGCTTTCCTAATGGCTTCTAGAGAGTGCCAATGCAAACGATGAACCAAATCACATCTGCGCTGCTCTGTGATTCAGTGGGAGAGCTCCTGCCTCTCACACAGGGAGACCCGGGTTTGATTCCCAATGGGAGTCACTGTTCTGGTGGCACTGATTTATTACCTCCCCTACGAAGAGAGGCTGAGGGAACTGGGCTTGTTCAGCCTGGAGAAGAGAAGGCTTCATTGCAGCCATCCAGTCCCTGAAGGGAGCAGAGAAACAGGAGGGGAATCAACTTGTTAAAAGTGTAGATAATGACAGGACAAGGGGAGATGGATTAAAACGAAAGGAGGGAAGGTTTAGATGAGATATTAGGGGGAAGTTCTTTGCAGAGAGCGTGGTGAGGGGCTGTAACAGGCTGCCCAGAGAGGGGGTGGGTGCTCCGTCCCTGGGGGTGTTCAAGGCCAGGTTGGCTGGGGCCCTGGGCAACCTTGTGTAGATCCAGGCCTGGAGGTTGGTGTCCCTGCCTGTGGCAGGGGGGTTGAAGCTCTGTGATCCTTGGGGTCCTTTCCAACCCAGACCATTCCATGATTCTATGTAGCTTCGTTTGCTGTCTTGCCGGTGCATTCAGATACTAATATGAAGATTGTTCATTCTGGTTTTGTGTGTGAGGATTACCCCCTGTGGTAATCCTCTGCGTTGTACCCACACCATATACTTAATTTAAATGGCATGGTTTGTCTTTCCTTGTCTCTTGTTTATTGGTAGAAGCAGCCAGTGTAGCCCCAAACGCAATGCAGAGGGCCTTGGGTGAAGGAGTGGTGGTCTGAGAGGCTGAGGAACCTGGGCTTGCTAGGCTTGGAAGTATTCCCTTCCAGCAAGGAAGTTATTGAGAAGACAGGACCAGTCTCTTTGTGGTGAGGGATGGCATGAAGACAAGAAACAAGAGGCCTACATTGAAACTAGAGTCCTTTTGGTCTGTAAGGAGAAGCTTTTCTTTGCCATCAGGTCAGTAGGCACAGAAACATGTTGCCTGGAGGGGCTGTGCTCTTTCCATCCTTGGAGGGATTTTTTTTTTTTTTTGGTAAAAGCAAATTTGTAACTCTTTAAGGAAGATGGTCAAATGGTCTGGAGGACATCTGTATGACTCTCTTCTGGTCCTTGAGAAACTGCTCTCTGAAGGATGTCCTGTTTGCTGGACAAAGACTTTTTAATTAACAAAGGTGAATGAAAAGGAAAAGTAGAACTTTATTTTCCTTTATTTTTTGGGTAAACTGAATCTCTGAATATTATTTCCCCTAAGTATTTTCTAAAAGGTGTTTGATTGTATCAAATTTAAGTGTCTCTTCTTCATTCTTAATGCACCTGCCCTTTCAAGAGGGTTTAGTTAAGGTGCCTGATAATAAAATGCTGTTTCCATTAATGATTTTTCTTTTTGAAAATGCAAGACTAATGGGCAAGCTCCCAGCTCTGCAGGCTAGAGGCTACTTGCTTAATTTGTCCATATTGTATTCCTGATTTCTCAGGCTAACCTTTTTGAGGCTACAGGTGTCTGCTTTGCCTACTGTGTGTTGTTTGGAGCTTTGGGAGATGCCTTCTTGCTATAATCTTAGTATCATGCTGAACTTTGCAAGTTCTTTAGAATGAGAGGGAAAAGGTGTGGATTGAGATCTTGTGACTAGCAAGGGCAGAAGAGTTGGAGGAAGATATTATGAGAGGAGCTGAGTTGCACATACCCCTTATGCATGAACTTCTAGGAAACCTAGGATATAAAATTGCTGATTGCTTCTCAAGGACTGTTGTCATCATGTGAAGCTCTTGGCTTTCCTGTGATACTGTTAGTGGATGGCCTTTGAAGTTCCAAGATGAAGTGCATATTTGTGTCTGTTGATAAGTGTGGAAGCTCTTCAATACTCTTAGCTCCTCTGTCCTCATCAATCGTCCCTGTAATTATTCAAAGTGTTTTGGAGTCTGGGAAACATATCAGGTGTATGCTTTCCTCTTCAGTTTATTTTGAAGCACAAGTAGAGATTCAGCTCTAAGGGTTAAGCAACTGGCTTTGCACACTCTATTTGTTTAATTGTTTGGGGTTTTCTGTTGGTAGTCAGGTTAGTCTTCCCCTGAAAACAAAACATTTTTCTATGTTTTGTGGCCTTTAAAAACATGGCAGAATAAACCTCCTGTAAGTTTGCAGGGGGGTGTTGGATGGATAGGAATCTCTGGTTGCCTTCCTTGTCACAGAGTCACAGAATGATCAGAGTTGGCAGGGACCTCTGAAGATCATCTAGCCCAAGCCCCTGCCAAAGCAGGATCACCTTGATCAGGCTGCACAGGACAGTGTCCAAGATCACTGGGTTTGAATGTCTCCAGAGATGGAGACTCCAGAACCTCTCTGGGCAGCCTGGCCCAGGGCTTGGGCACCCTCACAGTAAAGTGAGGGTTTAGGTGGAACTTCCTATGTTCCGGTTTGTGCCAATCACCTCTTGTCCTGTCACTGACCACATCCTCCTGACCCCCCAACCCTCAAGGATTTATCAGCACTGATAAGATTCCTCCTTCAGTCTTCTCCAGGCTAAAAAGTCCCAAGTGTCTCAGCCTCTCTTGGTCAGAGAGATGTTCTAGTCCTCTCAGTAGCTCCCTTTCCTTCTTGAACTGGGGAACCCTGGACCGTGCAAGATATTCCAGATGAAGCCTCACCAGGGCAGGGCAGAGGGGCAGGAGAACCTCCCTAGACCTGCTGGCCACACTTCTCTTGATACACCCCATTGGCTTCCTTGGCCCAAGGGTACATTGCTGGCTCATGGTAAAACTGTTGTCCACCAGGACTTCCAGGTCTTTTTCCACAGAGCTGCTTCCCAGCAGGTGACCTCTAACCGGTACTGGTGCCTGGGGTTATTAATCTCTACACTTGCTCTTGTTGAATTTCGTAAGATTCCTTTCTCTGCCCAACTCTCCAGCCTGTTCAGATCTCGTTGGATGGCAGCACAGCCTTCTGGCATATCAACCACTCCTCCCAGTAAACTCCTCACCAGCAAACCTGGTGAGGGTACACTCTATCTATCTATTTTACGACGATGATTAAAGGCCTGGAGCATCTGTCCTATGAGGAAAGGCTGAGTGATCTGGGGCTGTTCAGCCTAGAGAAAAAAAGACTAAGGGGGGACCTTATTAATGTTTATCAATATCTGAAGTATGGGACACAGGGGGAAATGACCAGCCCCTTTTCAGTGCTCTGTGGGGACAGGACAAGGGGTGATGTTTGCAAGTTAGAGTATAAGAAGTTCTGCACCAACATGCGGAAGAACTTTTACACAGTGAGGGTGAGGGAGCCCTGGGACAGGCTGCCCAGGGGGTGTGGAGTCTCCTTCTCTGGAGAGATTCCAGCCCCATCTGGATGCATCCCTGTGTGACCTGTCCTAGGGACCCTGCTTTGGCAGGGGGGTTGGACCCGATGATCTCTGGAGGTCCCTTCCAACCCCTATGATTCTATGATCCCTTCATCCAAGTCATTGATGAATATATTGAACAGGGTTGGACCCAGGACTGTGCCACTGATCACAACGCTCTGGGCTCTTTCAGACAGTTTTCAGTGCACCTCACTGTCCATTCATCTAACCCACATTTCCTGAGCTTCCCTGTGAGGATGCTGTGGGAGACAGACTGGAAAAGTCTGAACGGAAGAGCATTGAAAACCGTGTGGAGAATGCTCTTATGCTTCCATAACCACCAGCCTGCTCTGGGTTCTTTTAAAAATAAACCCCTGTCCTGGTGAGAGGTACTGTGACACCTTTCACTCCACACATGTATCTGAGGGCATAAAGCCAACTGGAATGTTTTGGTAGAAAACTTGAGTAAATATGCTGTGACTTTTATTGTGGAATTTGCCTCGCTGCTGCTGGCTGGGCATGGTCACAGGGTTTGGATGGAATTCTTAGTTTCTTCAGATCTCATTTTTGGCTCTCGATTGTCCTTTTTCTTCCATGATCTTAAAACTGTTTGAAATGTGAAATAAGCTGAATTTAACAGAATCCCAAGGTTGGAAAAGACCTTTAAGATCATCAAGTCCAACTGCTCCTGTCCTGTGCTAAACCAGATCCCTGAGCACCTCATCTCCCCTGTGTCTGTTAAACACACCCAGGGGTGGGGACACAGCCCCCTCCCTGGGCAGCCTGTGCCACAGCCCCACAACTCTGCCAGGGAAGAACTTTGCCCTCCCAGCTGAGCTGACCCTGCCCTGGGGCAGCTGGAGCCCATTGCCCCTTGGCCCATCTCCTGGCCCCTGGCTGAAGAGACCATCGCCCACTTCTCTGCACCCTCCTGTCAGGTCAGTGTAGGCGGTGATACGGTCTCCCCTCAGCCTCCCCTTCTCCAGGCTGAACACCCCCAGCTCCCTCAGCTACTCGTCATGATCTGTCTACCTTTTTGTTTGCATGAGGAGGGCAAGTTTTCTGAACCAAGTATATATATTACCTTGTGCTTGCAGTACATGAAAATGTTTTAAATATTAATAATAGGTTAATATATGTGCACTTTAAAAATGTTAGAATCTCTGCATGAAGGGGGGGAAATACATCCTGTGTTTGTGCTATAATATGAGGTAAGAATGATTGTGCCTTTCAAACTTTTCCTAAGGAGTAGGTGGACAAAGGAGAAAGGTCAGGTTGCTGCATCCCGGAGGCCATCGAAATGGCAAAATGCCTTTGTCATTTGAGAGCCACTGCTTGGTCTGCCAAGATGCAGGCAAGAGCTTTGTGGGTTTTATCATGTCCTGGTTGGTATTCTGTGACTGTGGCGTTATTACACTGAGCAGCCTGGTCACTCCTTTAAGCATTGTGCAACCTGCTGCTACATCTGAGCATGGAAATGAGCCCATTGGTAATGCAGCTGGTGGTACTCCATTTCCATTATCCCGAAGAGAATACCTCTTATCAGACACCTATCAGCATCCACCCTTCACATGCTAAGAGGACAGAGAAGAGTTATTTCTGGCTGCAGCACTATGCCTTTTTGAGTATGGTTCCCATTACTGACCATCTATCTAAATTGTCTTGTGATTTGAGCTGTGCATTAGCACATTCAGACTTGGGAAGTGGTGGAGCTGCATTTATTTTACGTCCTTGTAGGAGCATAAAAAACCACTGAGATGTGAGTGTGACCTTCCTAAATGTGCTTGCCCGAAAATCTTCCAAGTTTGTCTGCTCTGGGATGCTCTTACTATGGAGTTGACATTGATTTCAGTATCTCAAAGAACTTAAAATACTAAGGGGTGGTGGTGGGAATGGCTCCATAATTTTTGTCAGCTGCTATATACTTATGGCTCTGGATCATGGTTATTTTAGCAGTCTTGCACCAGGTTCTAATACTCTCCAATAGTTTAATGATCAGCTGTCTGGTTTTAATGCCCTATAGTCTGAGCAAAGATTGCCATCGCAGAGAAACGTTATTGCTTTTATCTGGAAACACTTCCCTTTTTTTTATTTCCTTATCCTCTTTCTAATAAACTAACTTTGCTCTTTTTAAATGTTTCTTCCCCTAGAACAAATCCCTCCTACTTGTAGAACTGCAATTTTTTACTGAAACCTCATAAAGTGCCCATTTGGGAGCTCTACCCAATTATATCTTACAATAATTCTAGTCAATGATCTATCGCTCTGCTTTTATTCCCTATTAGTATTTGGCTGATCGATGGGCAGCCTAATTGATTGTTAAGGTCAAATGTCTTTACTGGCTGATGCCTCAATCTTTTCTCATTATGACTTAAACAAACATTCTGTGGTCTACTAGAGTTCTTGTACTCGTTTCTGCACACCAGAACAATAAACTTCATGATGTAAATGCTGGTGAACAATATACTAAGGTGATGTTTTAGGTATTCTCAGGTGAGTTATTAAAAGGTGAGATACTGAGGTACCTGGGTTGAGCAGAACTGCTATAAGAAATCCATGTTTGTGTGTTTTCAGACAGTTTGGTGAATAAGGTGGCTGTGGTGGGAAAGAAATCCTTTGCTTTTCTGACAGCTTAATCATTTCTAAGTGTTCAAATGCAGAACTTAAACTGCTCTCATTTTGCCTTGTGATGCTTACTGAGGTGTTGGAGAGATAATGCCAGGTGCAGTACAGAAACAGCATCCTTGTGATTCACAGAATCACAGAATCATAGGGGATGGAAGGGACCTCCAGAGATCATCGGGTCCAACCCCCTGCCAAAGCAGGGTCCCTAGGACAGGGCACACAGGGAGGCATCCAGATGGGGCTGGAATCTCTCCAGAGGAGACTCCACACCCCCTGGGCAGCCTGTCCCAGGGCTCCCTCACCCTCACTGTGTAAAAGTTCTTCTGCATGCTGGTGCGGAACTCCCTGTGCTCCAACTTGCAGCCATTGTCCCTTGTCCTGTCTCCACAGACACTGAAAAGGGGCTGGTCATTTCCCCCTGCATCCCATACTTAAGATATTTATAAACGTGAATAAGGTCCCCCCTTAGTCTTCTTTTCTCCAGGCTGAACTGTCCCAGCTCACTCAGCCTTTCCTCATAGGGGAGATGCTCCAGGCCTTTCATCATCTCCACAGCCTCCTCTGGACTCTCTCCAGGAGATCCCTGGCTTTTTGATCCCAGGGAGCCCAGAACTGGACACAAAAATATTGCCTGATATTTTGCTAAACACTTTTTTTGTGGCAATAGAGCTCACTCTGACTAGCTGATCTTTCTTTGGACATATCTAAGTATGCTATAACAACTCAGTATCTTTAACAGAGAGTATCCTCATGTAGCCTCAGAGGAGAAAATGGTGGAGCGGTGTCAACAATCAGTAGAGACAGTCCCAATAAAATGGGACTTTGCTTTTTCACCCAGGGTTTGTGACAGCCATCTGTTACAAGATTCATACTTACCTCTGGATTTTCATGTATGTTAATATGATTTTAGGCTGGAGTCTCCCCATACACAGCAGCTCTGTTTCTGTCATCTAAGCATTAGTTGCATCTGGCAGGATAGGTATCGATTCATCCTGCTATACTTAAGATGGTTATAACTAAATTAGTTGGCCAAGACTCCCATATAGTCAATGAAGCTGCTCAATTCATTCATAAAATTCACTGTTTAAAAAGTCTACATTAGGATGAGAAGAATTGCACACTGGACTCTATTAACTGTAATGGGAACATGGACTAATGATATTGGACAATATTTGCAGATAAAGCAGATGAGCTCATTGGGATACAGGGCTGTTTCTCACTGGCTTTTTTGTGTGTCTCTCTTTAGTATTAAAAATCAGATTACTGCCTAAGTTAAAACAAATGACTGGTTCCACAAAGGGGGTGCTAGAATTGGAGACTGCCCCTGCTCTGTTCTTTAATCACTACACACTTTTTCTTTAGCTAAATTAAAAAAGAGAGTGTGTCTGCTTAAATTGTACCACCTTGATTTTAACATCTATATTCTGCTCAAGTGAGTGATAGGCATTTTGGTGTGAGATTATACATCTTTTAGCTCTGTGGTTCCATAGAGTGGTATTCAAGCCAGGTATTTCATATAAATAGGGAATTATCCATATGCCTGTACTGGAACAACAGAGAGAGAACTTAACAAAGACATCTCCAGAGGTTGTTTTTTTTTTAATTGGGTTCTGGTTTTAGTTTGGATTGGTTGGGTTTGTTTTGCTTGTTTGTTTGATTTTTCTTTGTAGGTGTTTTTTTTATTTTGGTTCTGTGGGGATTTTTTGTTGCTCTTGGTGATGGTTGGAATGGTTTTTTGGTTGGTTGGGTTTTGGGTTTTTTTCGTTGAACCAACATGGTTTTTTCCTCATGGTTTCTTCTGAAGTCTTGAAACATGTTTTATTGCCACAGTGTCTTTTAATGGACGTAACAACAAACTATCTCTGATCTCCTTGGGTCAATTTTTTCAGAAGTATACAGTTCATAGGATGATGGAATGGTTAGGGTTGGAAGGGACCTTAAAAATAATCGAGTTCCAACCCTCTGCTGTGGGCTGAGACACCCCTCTCTAGACCATGCTGCTCAAGGCCCATTCAGCCTGGCTTTGAACACCCCCAGGGAGGGGGTGTTCTTCCCTGGGTACTTCCCACCACTTCCCTGGGCAACCTGTGCCAGGGCCTCACCACCCTCATAATGAAGAATTTCTTCCTAATATCAAATCTAAATCTACCCCTTCCAATTTAAACCCATTCCCCCTTGTCCTATCCCTCCAGGCCCTCTCAAAAGTCCCTCCCCAGCTTTCTTTTAGGCCCCTTCAGGGACTGGAAGGTCACTATAAGGTCTCCCCAGAGCTTCCTCTTCTCCAGGCTGAACCAGCCCAACTCTCTCAGCCTGGCTTCATAGAAGAGGTGCTCCAGCCCTTTGATCATTTTTGTGGCCTCCTCTGGACCTGTTCCAACAGGTCCATGTCCTTCTTATGTTGGGGACTCCAGATCTGGACACAGTACTCTATGTGGAGTCTCACAAGAGTGGAGCAGAGAGGCAGAATCCCCTCCCTTGACCTCCTGGCCACACTCCTTTTGATATGGCTCAGGATACAGTTGTCCTTCTGGGCTCTGAGCATGCATTGTCAGCTCATGTCAAGCTTCCCATCCACCAGCAGTTGTCTCTGGATGCTGAGATAGTCAATATGGGTGCCTAGTTGGTATGAGTGAGCCCTTGAATATCAAAGTAAGTTGGGAATGGACCTGTTTTCTGTTTTAAAACAATATTGAATGGATTGTGGTCACTTTACAGTTGTTTTTTCAAGCTCGTAGGATTAATGGCTCTCATTTTACTACCTTTGTGTGGAAAAGTTTAGTCATTTAGTTGCAGAAGTTGCTTCCCTACTTTTTCACTTCTTAACCAGACTTTCAGCTAATTCATCTGACATAATGTGACATGAAGAAAACATTCTTCCCATGTATGCTTACTTAAACAAAATTGAGAGAATTTGAGGCAAAATCTTTTTCTAACAATGGAAACTTAGAAGCATGGATATCTGAATTGTAAATTCTTTGTTGGGTAAAATATGTCTGAAAAAATCCTTGATTCATTACATAGGAAGATGTTTCCCTTGGTTCCATGTGAATAAAAAGCAGCTTTTTTAAACTTTCTATTTAAGTCTTGGTCCAGTTACTCTCTTTCCCCTGCCCCCTCCAATTTTCCTTTAAAAAGGCATATTTCTTAAAAAAATATATATTTAACATACTATATATTTTTGTTAATTTTCAAAAGATTCTGCTGATAAAAAGTTGTTTAATAAGAGTAGTTTTTTAAAGGCACTTTGGTGGTGTATGCTGAAATTTGGAAGGTGTTTAAACCTTATGAAAGCACTCCAGCTGCTTTGGAGACAAAAGAGAGCGCTGCATTATGTGGTTGCTTCTGTAATTAGATCTATGTTGTGTTCTGTTAACATTTAATTGAATTTTCTTTTAATTGTAGTTAATGATGAAGAGCTGAAGAAAAGAATTGCTGAAGAACTGGCATTAGAACGAGCCAGGAGAGATTCTGAAGCTCAAAAGAGAAGGTTGGTTTGTTAATAGCAATATTTAAAGCAAACATGGATTTAATGCTTTAATTACTGTTATTTATCTACTTACTCTAAACAGTTGCATTTTGTGCCCCAAGACAAACTGGTAGGTAAGACCTTTGGGTGATATACCAAGTTTTGATATTAAATACGTGTTAAAACAACAAACTAACTGCAGTTTCCTTGGAAGAGCTGATATAAACTGTTGATCTAAATCCCTTTTGACCTCATAAACCTGGCTCTTTTTTGCAGCCTTTTAAGCTCAATCTGCACTGATTTCTCCTGAGTCCAAATATTCACTTTGTGGTGTAAAGATAGAAATAGCTTGAGAGCCATGCAGAGGTGAGTTACTTATAACCCCTCTGATGAAAAGGTAAATTTTAACTGCAGTAGAAATGATAATTCTTGTAATTTCTGTGAATTCATAGTATCCATGTGAGCCACAGCATGTTTAGAACTGCTTTAATAGCATAACAGAGTGCTTTGAAGATATGTGCTGTATTAAAATAATTTACTAGTAGCAAACCCTTTTGAGGTCCTTTAAAGGTTAGTTTCTTGTGCATGTTTTTACAGAGATTGTAGTTACCCTGAAACACTGGATAGGGTCACACAGAATCCACCAGCAGAATTTGGATGCAGCAGTTTTAAAATGTGTTCCGTGGCGTTTTGTGTGGTGCTGTGGGATTCTTGGTAATTTAAAAGCCAGCTCTGAATTTGAAATCCTATTTGGCTGTATGGTGAACTCTGTGTGTTCATTCATACCTTCTTCGTGCAGGTGACACTAAGCTGGGAGGCACTGTTGATCTGCCTGAGGGTGGGGAGGCTCTTCAGAGGGATTTGAACAGACTGGAGCCATGGGCTGAGACCAATGGGATGAGGTTTAACAAGGCCAAGGGCAGAGTGCTGCACATGGGACAGAACAACCCCCAGCAGCGCTACAGGCTGGGGGAGACTGGCTGGAGAGCTGCTGGGAGAAGGACCTGGGGGTGTTGGGTGACCTCAGACTGACCATGAGCCAGCAGTGTGCCCAGGGGGCCAGGAAGGCCAAGGGCATCCTGGCTTGTAGGTCTGGGGAGGGGATTGTGCCCCTGGGCTGGGCACTGGTGAGGCTGCACCTCGAATGCTGTGTCCAGTTCTGGGCTCCTCAGCATCAGAAGGACA
>VZTU01005914.1:60414-75323 GCA_013400835.1 Zapornia atra | reverse complement strand
GGCTGAGTCCCCACCCCTGGGTGTGTTTAACAGACACAGGGGATATGAGGTGCTCAGGGATCTGGTTTAGCACAGGACAGGAACGGTTGGACTCGATGATCTTAAAGGCTTTTTCCAACCTTGTGATTCTTTCAGTGATTTTCCTAAGTAGATAATACAGCACATTAAATATAAATATTAACCTACACATTGTCCTCTGTTCTGTGAATGGGAAGAAAGGCTCATTATGATGGATTAAAAAAAAATCAGAATGTAATTAGTACTACTTAAACTGTCTGCATATATATCAGTTGTTTCCTACACATCATTATATTATTATTTAATTGACTTAGGTTGATGGAGTATATAATTAGGTAGGACTGCATAAATGTCACAGAAAAAAATCAGGCTTCTTTTTGGGGTTTTTTTTTTCAATCAGCAGTAAAGGAAATCAATATGTTACAGTGAAATCTCCCCTCTTTTGAACTGGGCTTTGACAGGAAAACTTGCTTTACATTTGAGCTTAATGTTGACTGCTCAAGAGTTCAGCAAAACGTGATTACAATATGGAAATGTTTGGTTTGTAACTTCAGCATTTTGTCATTTGATGCTTTTCAGTAACTTTTAAATATTCCATAACTCAGTGCTTGTGGGTTGCACGTTGATCTGTGAAAGGTAGGGAGCAGATTGGCTTCTTGTATACCTGATTTGATATTTTGTAGGGAATAATGCTGGCAGTCTTCCCTTTATTTGGCTGAGGACTAGTGGGGAAGATGTTGCATATTAAAAGGGTTGTGTCAAATACTTTTTTGTTGTTTTCAAATGAGGTTGAAGAATTTGCATTTTTGAAATGTAAACTATCAAAGGCAATTAAAATATAAATATAAAAAATAAATTAGAAATATCAAGTCTCGTTAGCAGCTTTATTTTCTAGTTTTGATTATGATTATTTTAGTAATAAGCATGGTTTTCTTCCTATGCTTTCAACACAGTGTACAAATATATTCTAACTGGATTGTAGGAGCTCTTTTCATAGAATCATAGAACCATAGGATGGTCTGGGTTGGAAGGGACCCCAAGGATCACAGAGCTCCAACCCCCTGCCACAGGCAGGGACACCAACCTCCAGGCCTGGATCTACACAAGGTTGCCCAGGGCCCCATCCAACCTGGCCTTGAACACCCCAGGGATGGGGCATCCACCCCCTCTCTGGGCAGCCTGTTCCAGCCCCTCACCACTCTCTCTGTAAAAAAATTCCCCCTGATATCTAAGCTAAACCTTCCCTTCTTTAGCTTCAATCAATTCCCCCTTGCCTTTTTCATGTTGGACTAAACAACTTCAACAGATGCAGATGTTTCCTTAGCTATTCAAGGTCTTTATGGGCTGAATTCTGCTTGAGGTTTGTGTTTTAAAAGCATTCAAGACGTGCTGTAGCATTTAATCACAGAATTGTAGGGGTTGGAAGGGACCTCTAGAGATCATCAGGTCCACCAGCAAATGGGGAGCTGTTCCTCCTGATCATATTCATGTGAGAATGAAGTGAATGCTGCTCCATTGATCACTTCAAGAACAGATTTATGTTGGTCAGGTTCAGCATACCAACCCCTCCTGTTTTATTCTAGAGAAAGCAATCTCTCCACAATGCAAGGGTATGAAAAATGTTTGTGCAATGTTCTTTTTCAAGGGACAATCCTTACTTTCAGGTGGAAAAAAATAAATGGAGTCTTCTGTACAACCTCCTGTGCCAGTCTTCTGGACAGTCAAGCACTGGTATAATGTTTCATTGTTACTGGACTTCAATTTTTAAGCATGTGTGGACTTAATAGCTAGATGCATATTCTTCAGATAAAGTATTTTATGGCTTCTGTCTGCTTAGTGCAGAGTTTTCTAGGTAATATACCCATGAAAAGGAAGAGATTACTCTCAACTTCAGTTATTTGTAATAAAGATGCACACACAGTGATGCAGCATTGGAAAGCAGTTACCAGCTATGCTGAGTTTTAAACCTGTAATGGAAGGAAACTGTTCAGAGGGAAGAGTTGATAGTTTGGGACAATCCCTGTTATAAATACAGGTTAGGAGATGATGTGCTTGAAAGCAGCCCTGAGGAAAAGGACTTGGGGGAACTCATGGATGAGAAGATGGACATGAGCCACCAATGTGCATCTGCAGCCCAGAAGGCCAACCGCTTCCTGGGCTGCATCACAAGCAGTGTGGCCAGCAGATGGAGAGAGGGAATTCTGTCCCTCTGCTCTGTTTTGGTGAGGCCTCGCCTGGAGTGCTGTGTCCAGCTTTGGAACCTCAGCACAAGAAGGACATGGACGTGTTGGAGCATGTCCAGAAAAGGCCACAGAAGTGATCCAAAGGCTGGAGCACCTCTCCTATGAAAACAGGCTGAGAGAGTTGGACTGGTTCAGCCTGGAGAAGAGAAGGCTCTAGGGGGACCTTATAGCCCCTTCCAGTCCCTGAAAGGGGCCTATAAGAAAGCTGGTGAAGAACTGTTCCCAAGGGCATGGAGCAGTAGGACAAGGGGTGATGGTTTTAAACTAGAAAAGTGGAGATTTAGGTTGGATATTAGGAAGAAGTTTTTCCCTCTGAAGGTGATGGATCACTGGCCCAGGTTGCTCAGAGATGTAGTGAAGTCCACATGCCTGGAGACCTTCAAGGTCAGGCTTGATGGGGCTCTGAGCAACCTGATTTAGTGAAGATGTCCCTGCTCACTGCAGGGGGGTTGGACTAGATGGCCTTTAAGGGTCCTTTCCAACCTAACACATTCTTTGAATCTGTGATAGTGTTCATGTGCCAGTAGCTGCCCAAGGAAACAATAGGGAGTAATCAGGTACTTGGGTGGAGGGATTAAGTATCCAGCTGCACTGTGCTGTCCAAGGCCAGCTAGGCTGAAGCGTGATGATGGGGTCTCATCTCTGAACAGCAACATGCAGAGCTGTGACTCTGCCTCTCCCAGCACCATCAGGTTAGTGAAATGAGTGTAATGAGGCCTGACCCCCTGAACAAAAGAAGTCAAAGTGCTGGACTCCTGCATTTTATTAAGTTGTTTATTCATTTTTGGAAGAGGTGTGCTAGGGACATAAGCCCATCATTAGTGAATTTAATTCGTATTCTTGTAGTAAAAACTACTTGACCTTGTGCTTCTGATCTATTAACAGTTTCATTTGGTAGCTCATTACTTTTCTTTGTTGATTGTCTTTTAAGAAACATGCCAATGATACATGACACAAAACTAAACTTCTTTTGTTTCTGCGATGGTTTGTTGAGATTTTTTTTTACCATAAATGCTGTACCTCACATGTACATTCTCATTCCTTTCTCAAAAATACTGGTTTTCTCAGTCTTTAAGTGAAACAACATTTAAACACAGAAATAACTGAACCACACAACTGTTGTTGTGTCTCATTCCAACTGTCTAATACCTAATTTCAGTACTGTTTCTGTATGCAGCTCATGACCACATTTTGATGTGATTGCAAAATGTATTTCACTCATTTCAGACTGTGAAGGAAGGAAATTTTAATTTTGACTTGCTATGTAATTTATTTATTCACACATACACAGTACAGATGGACTACTACACAGTTAAGATCTGTGCTTATTGCTGGGGTTAGAGCTAAAGAATGACTCTTCAAATTGTATTTTAATGCGGTAGTGATTTAGACTCTACCTTAAAACATGTATCCAAAGTGGCATCCCCACTGATCTTTCATACTATTTCTTTCTGCTTCTTCATTTATTTTTTGTGTGTGATTGAATGTAGTTCCAAACCTATGTGATGCTTTGCTGCCAATATATGAAGCTTGCCTAAACTTCTGCCTATATGAGAACAGGATGAGAACCAGGAGGCTCCTTGGGAACTTGAAGTTCCTCACAAATAATAATGAATCTTTACAGGATTTTCTTCCCACAGAATTTGAAAGTGAGACATTCTGTGATTTATGACTGCACCCATAGCAGTGACCCACGCTGGGGCAGCTGGGACAGAGCTGAAGCCCTGTGGGAAAGGACTCAGGTTGAAGAAATTCATGGAGGACTGTCTGCTGTGGGTGGGACCCCACGGTGCAGCAGGGGAAGGGTGTGAAAACAACTTGTGAGGAACTGACTGAAGCCCCCAGTCCCTGCCCCTCCCGGTGCCACAATGGGGGGAAGAAGGGAGCAAAATCCTGACTAAAGTGGAGTCTGCTGAGAAGGGAGGGCTGGGGGGGAGGTGCTTTAAGATCTGGTCTCACTTCTCATCACCCGACTCTGGTGTCACTGGGGGTGCAGGGCAGGGTCATCAATCAGAGAGTTTTCTTTATTCCATGTTGGGTCTGTTTTGCCTATGATGCTGATTGTGGAATGATCTGTCCCTGTCCTTATCTCCACTCCTGAGCCTCTCAATAGGTATTTCCTCCCCTGTCCAGCTGAAAAGGGGAGTGATAAAGCGGCTTTGGTGGGCGTCTGGCCTCCAGCCAGGGTGAAAGCATCACATGGTCCAACGAATGAACAAACATCCCTGGAAGTGCTTTGATAACTCCATCTTATCCTCTATAATGAAGTCATGTTGACCACCAACCCCACTGAGGAGCTGAAGCTGACTCTAGTTTATTCATTATTCAGTCAGCCTGACTGTTTTTTCTTATTTTGGTTTTGGGGAAAGTGAAATTCTTATTTGATTGCAACAGCATGTGTGACAACTGCATTCACTGATGGGACCAGTTAACGATTCAGAGCTACAGTGGTAGGATAACACTCAAGGTAATGTACAGGTTGTAACACTATAGCATTAGAGCAGTTACTGCAATAATCATAGAAGTATAGAATGGTCTGGGTTGGAAGGCACTGCAAGGATCAGACAGTTCCAACCCCCTGCCACAGGCAGGGCCACCAACCTCCAGGCCTGGATCTACACAAGAATACTGTTCTTGTTAGAGTTGGCAGTACTGGAGAGCTTCACTGTTTTGATTGGAAGAGGAAAGAGCAGCGTGCCTTTTCCCCTAGCGACTGTATTTCTGTAGCATTTTCCATTTGATGTCAGTACCTACCAGCACCTCCCAAAATCCTCCCTATCCTTACTGCATTACAGAGACACCCTGTGCATTGTAAGGGTCCCCTAAAGTTTAAGTTAGTAGCTTAATGCTTCAGCAAACCACACACACATTGCTACTTTGGGCATCTTTAAAAGGCTTTCTGGATATGATCTTTCTTACTGCCTCTGGTATGTATGTTCCCCTCAGCCCTACTAAAGAACCAGGCTTTTCCTCCTGTTAAATACGTGCCAAAGCTGCAGTTACACAGCGCTATGAAAAGGGCTCTATGAAAAGACTCTTAAAAATGAGAGAATAGGCACAAGACCGTGGGTTTGACAGCAGAGATGGGTAAGAAATGGGAATTGTTGACTAGTTCCTTTTTCACAAAGGCCTTAATTTCATTTCCAGTGTCAGAATAGAAGGAGATGGGAAGTTTGTGCAACTCTTTATTTGCCATGACACGTAATGGTATGAAAGATGCCAGTGAAACTCCTGAATCCTTTAGCTGTTTGGATTTCCTCCTGAGGTGCAGCCTTACAGATGTAGATCATTACACTGTGTCTTGTCACAGCTCTTGAACTCTTTTATTTTAATCATTTTGTTGATGGTGGTGCTGGGAGAGTCTGAAATATCTGTTCTTACTGAAGTAATTAGAAACATTTCATCTGTTAGCACAGAGGAAGCCCTGAACTGTACCAGATGGTGCCATGGCTCATGAACTTCAGCAGTGAGAAGGTTCTTCTGGTCAGCAAGATGTCTCTGCTCCATTGGATTCTGCATAGAAATCTGCACAACCCAGTGGACCAGTAGCATGTTCTGGGATGATATGACAGTAGTGAACCCTCACTAGGGGATCACAAAATGCATGTTTGGGATAAAGAGAAGTAATATTAGGCTCAAGGGGTTTATTGCCAAGAAATAAACTTCATCAGTTACAAGATTTGTCCAGTTTGTTTGACTGTTGCGTCTCAGCATCTGTCTGGCTTCCTCTAGTTTGCCTCGTACTGTCAGAACCTGGTACTGGAAATGTCCTGTCCCTGATTCTACATATGTAGTAATAACCTGACTTTTTCCTTTTCTCTGTTTATTTTGGACAAGCTCAGTATATATTTACTATTTTGCCTCGTTTCCTAAGAATTCAGTGAGTAAAAGCTTTTAATGTTAAGGTCCTGGAGAACAGGCATGGAGGAGTTAGGTGATTTTCCTTCTTCTTCCACCTTAATTTCTAAACTGAATGGATACACTGACTTTGTTCTGGAATCTAGACCTGTTCATTTGTTAGACTCCACAGTACTGTAATGATGGTGCTTGAGAAATCCTTTTGTTTCTGAAGAGTTTGCATTATGAAGGAACATACACAGAAGATATTTCAAAGAGCAACAGTGGACAACAACTATCATCAGCATAATGATAAAATTCTAACTGCTGTCAATCTCATCAGACTGCTGGATTCCTCCCCTGGAATATGTACAAAGCAATACTTAAGAGGCAAAGGGAGAGAGTGATTTCCCATAGAAATTGAACATTCGTGAATGATGACTTCCCCCCTCACCCCCCAAAAAAACCCCACACCAGGGAAATTCCAATCTTACATATTTTACAGAATCATCAAGATTGGAAAAGCCTCCAAGATCATCTAGTCCAACCATCCCCCTACCACATATATTGCCCGCTAAACCCTGTCCCTAAGTATCTCCTCCAACTTTTCCTTGAACACCCTGAGGGATGGTGACTCCACCACCTACCTGGGAACCCATTCCAATGCCCAACCACTCTTTGTGAGAAGAAATTTCTCCTAATTTTTAACCTGAACCTCACCAGCTTCATCGCCCTTCTCTGGATGCACTCCAGGGCCTTGATGTTTTTCTTGTAGTGAGGGGCCCAAAACTGAACCCAGTGTTTGAGATGTGGCCTCACCAGAGCTGAACACAATGGCATGATCACTTCCCTGGTCCTGCTAGCTATGTTACTATTCCTGACACAAGCCAGGATGCTGTTGGCCTTCTTGGCCACCCAGGCACATTGCTGGCTGATGTTCAAGCAAGTGTCAGACACTACCCTCAGACCCTTTTCCTCTGTGCAGCTTTTCAGCCACCCTGCCCTAAGCCTGTAGTGCTGCCAGGGGTTGTTGTGCCCCAAGTACAGGACCCTGCACCTCACCATGTTGAACTTCATCCCATTGGCCTCTGCCCATCAGTCCTGTCCAGGTCGCTCTGCAGGGCCTTCCTACCCTCCGGCAGATCGACAGTTTCCCCCAGCTTGGTGTCACCTGTGAACTTACTGAGGGTGCACTCAATCTCCTCATCCAAATCATCAATAAATAGATTAAACAGAACAGGCCCTAGTACCAACCCCTGGGGAACACCACTTGTGACTGGTCACCAGTTGGATTTAACTCCGTTCACCTCCACTCTCTGGGCCCGGCCATCCAGCCAGGCTTTAGCCCAGCAAAGAGTGTACCTGTCCAAGCCATGGGCTGCCAGCTTCTCCAGGAGAATGCTGTGGGCGACTGTATCAAAGGCTTTGCTGAAGTTGAGGTAAACCACAGCAATGGCCTTTCTCTCATCCACCAGGCAGGTCATCCGGTCATAGTTGGAGATGAGGTTGGTCAGGCAGGACTTGCCTTTCAGGAACCCATGCTGACTGGGCCTGATCCCCTGGTTGTCACATATTTGCTCTTACTAATCATTGAGCATTGGCTAATGATCTTTTTGGGTTTTCAGTCTCTGTTGTTTGCATGTGTTTCCTGCCTTCCACTTCCTTAACATGATTTGGTGCATGGCAAGTACGAATTACATGTAGAATTAGGTATTTTTTGCAAAGTGCTGTGCTTGACAGTCCCTTCAGTATTGCAGGACGTTTGTTTTGTTCAAGTCTTCAGTATAAATGTGCATGTAATTTTGTTACCATGCCAGATACACGTCCCCATGCACTTTGTTGATGTATGTCTGTCCCAAGAGACCCACATAATCATCTTTCCTTTGCTTTGTTGTACTTGAATTCTTCTGTATCCTATCTTCTGTGATTCCACTATTTATTTCTTAGAGGAAAAGTAGTAATGTAGGTAGGAATTTTAAGTCAAAGAAAGAGTTTGGTTTGGTTTGGTGGCCCTTCAGTAACTCTTTTGCTACGTCTGTTCTAAAATTGTTTAAGGCATGACAGGGATAGAAGATGATCAGGGCTGGTCCTGAGCACTGGGCAACTGTTGTTCCAGATCTTAATAAAAAGGAACTGATGTCTGTGGACATTACATAGTGTGTCATACATTGTTTTAAAATGTTTGTTTAGACAGCCTCGACCCTACAAGATTACTGCTGTTTAAGTTCAGATCGTGGACATGGGTTAACTTGATTGGAGGAACATGGTTGAAATTGCCCACGTGACAATCTGAAACTGGAAGGGACACATTTCTGGGAAGCACCTTGAAGAGAACTGAATGGGTGGTAGCTGTCAGTGGATGGGAAGTGGTGGGTAGTCTGGAGTTTAATGATTTTAACCAGCAGATACAAAAGATAAACATCTCCTGCAACCTCAGGAGTATTTCAGTGTCTCCTAACTACCTTGTACTGTAGGTACAAGCCTGCATTTCTTTTGTAGACTTACTCCTTGTCTGGTTTTCTCGTCCTTCCAGAGGTTGCCTATTGGGATCTTCGTTATCCCTTCTGCTTGTTGGCTTCTGCTTGTCTTCTGGTATGGTCACCATTAGCAGCAGAAGAAAGACATGGACCTGTAACAGCAGGTCCAGAGGAGGACCATGAAGATGATCTGAGGGCTGGAGCACCTCTTCTGTGAAGACAGGCTGAGAGAGTTTGACTTCTTCAGCCTGGAGAAGAGAAGGCTCTGGGGAGACCTTAGAGCACCTTCTAGTCTGTGAAGGGAGGTTGTAAGAAAAACTGAGAGAGACTTTTTACCAGGGCCCATAGAGGCAGTACAAGGAGTGACAGTTTTAAACTGAGGGAAGGTTTAGATTGGACATAAGGAAGAAATGATCTGTGGTGAGAGTGGTGAGACAGTGGGACAGGTCGCCCAGAGGATCTGAGGATGCTCCATCCCTGGAAGTGTTCAAGTTTAGGTTGTAGGTGGCTTTGAGCAAATTGATGAAGTTGAAGATGACCCTGCCCGTGGCAGGTGGTTGGATCTTTAAAGGTCCCTTCCACCCCAAACCATTCTGTAATTGGCTCTTGATAACTCTTTAATTTTGCTGTGTTTGGACTATGTAGTCTCCTATGATGACTTTGGTAACTTTTATCTTGAGAGCCACATGAAAAACACTTCTCTTGAGTAACACAGACGATAGATTTTCAAACCTTCCCCATTAATGAATTACTGGAGTCTGTTCTACTTGGCTAGCTGGGCTCCATATGGTGTTGGCATTTTATCTGTCATTAGCTGGATAACTTATTGCAACCTCTGTAGTTCTAACCATCCTCATCTGTTTAAAGAAAATCTTTCTAAACTCTAAATCAGCTTTTAAAAACATGTACACACTGGTGCACGGAGGTGGCTCACAGTGGGAGGTTATTAGATTGGAGCCATTAGTGTCTTTATATGGGGATTTTTCTGTTGTTGTTGTGCTTGGGGGAGGGTCCCTCTATAAGTGCAATTCACTTTGTGGTTTAATTGATACTCTCATGCATCTGAGTGCTTCCCCCCGACCTTGTTTTGTCATGTCTCAGCAGTACACTGCCTATATGACAAGCTCATAGTAAACTTCTTGGAGTAGAGGGCTTTTGCAGAAGAGAACAACAAATTCACCAGTGAAAATGTAAAGTGAAAGAAGAATGAAGAACAATATTAGAGAAGAACCCTCTGGGAAACTACACACCAAAAACGTTATATTAAAATCAATACCAGGGCTTGACCTTTCTGTGCTACTGGATATTTTAAAGCTTACTATTGATTTTTGGTTTAATAACATGTTTATTCTATTTTACTGGCATAGGTCTGGAGAACATATGGAAAAAATCATAGAATCATAGAATGTGTAAGGTTGGAAGGGACCTTTAGAAATCATCTAGTCCAACATCCCTGCAGTGAGCAGGGACATCTTCACTAGATCAGGTTGCTCAGAGCCCCATCAAGCCTGACCTTGAAGGTCTCCAGGGATGGGGCCTCCACTATGTCTCTGGGAAACACAGGGCCAGTGATCTACCACCTTCGGAGTGAGGAATGTTTTCTTAATACCCCACCTAAATCTCCTCTTTTCTCTTTTAAAAACCATCACCCCTCATCCTAATACTCCATGCCCTTGGGAACAGTTCTGCCCCAGCTTTCTTATAAGCACCTCTTAGGGATCGGAAGGCCTTGATAAGGTCCCCCTGGAGCCTTCTCTCCTCCAGGCTGAAGCAGAGATGCTCCAGCCCTTGCATCATTTCTGTGGCCTCCTCTGGATGTGCTGTAACAGGTCTATGTCCTTCATATGTTGAGGGAAACGACTGATTTATTTACAGTATTCATTCTGTGTTTTACCAAGGTAAATTTATGAGGAACATATGAATATATCTTCAGTTTATATGCCTAGTGTGCTTTTTTTTGTGAGTAGATTTATTTTGTTCCTAAATTATTACATTTTCCCAGGTAATTAACTGTGTTGTATTAGGACACTGGCTTTTTGTTGCAGTGTTCTTCTCAAGGGGTACAGAAAGCTACTTTCTTTGAAAATATTTGTAACCCAGTCTTCTGCTGCAGGGACCTCTTGACAGTGTTTAGATTAAGTGTGAAAACAGCCTGGAAAATTTTATCTGCTGCTGACAGTAGGATAAAAAGCTGGAAATACTTTAAAGCAGTAAATGGGATTATAATTATTTTGACTTCTGATAGGTCAAGAATAAGAGTTTGGTATCTTCTGGCAGGAGTGACCATACTGTTTTAAAAACAGCTAAACTGATCACCCAACCAATGATCACATTTAGGGATGCAAGAATTGGTACAACAGACTTGCTCCAAAGCTTCCTCCTCTGGTAAACCTTTCTTTGAAAGCATTTCCATGAAGTAAGTGTTTCAGAGAGAGATTCAAAGAATGTTTAAAGATGTAATTGAGAGAAACTGCTTTTAGAGGAAAGTCTCTTCATTATTGTCATTTTTGGGGAAAAACAGAAAGCTGTGCTTTTGAGTAAAGCTCTGATGTTGGAACTGTCGTGGTTATGTAGCCTATGGATAATTATTCTGTCCTTGTTCATACATCTTTATACAGCATGGCTTGTCTTCCAGAAAGTCTGGGAAGCTTAACCTTTTTCTAATGTGACATTCAGGGTGTTTTCTGGGTCCCTCAGTTCAAGAAGTACATAGAACTCCTTGGAAGAGTCCAGCACAGGGCCACTGAGATGATGGAGTGGAACATCTTATGAGGAGAGGCTGAGGGAGCTGGGCCTCTTTAGCTTGGAGAAGAGGAGACTGAGGGGTGACCTTATTAATGTTTATAAATATGTAAAGGGCAAGAGTCAGGAGGACAGAGCCAGGCTCTTCTCAGGGGTGGCCAGCAACAGGACAAGGGGCAATGGGTGCAAGCTGGAGCAGAGGAAGTTCAATGGGAATATAAGGAGAAATGTTTTCCCTGTGAGGGTGATGGAGTCCTGGGACAGGCTGCTCAGAGAGGTTGTGGAGTCTTCTTCTCTGGAGACATTCAGACCCCACCTGCATGCATTCCTGTGTGATTTAGTCTGGGCAGGGGGTTGGACTAGATGATCTTTAGAGGTCCTTTCCAACCCCTAACGTTCTGTGATTCTGTGTTAGAATAAAACCCTGGCTATTGACTTGAGAGTGAAAACTTGGGTATTCTATAGCACTAGAAAGGACTTTGGAAGATAAGTTGCAAGTTGTATCTAAACTGGAAAGAAAGGCTAATGTGACATCTGAGAAGGGCCTCCTGTCTCTGAATGGGACATGGATGTGTGTGTGACTCCCTCCTTCCCTATCTGAAGATATGTAATCATAGAGAAAGGGCTTAAAGTAGTAATTGGGTAAGGTTGCAGCATAGGCTTTTCTGGAGTGTAATACCAGATGGTGCTGGGCAGTGGTGAGGGCTGGTCATTTACCAAACCCTTTAAGTATAATGTATAAAACTGATTTTATAAAAAGGAAAAACATGAAACTTCTTTCCTTCAGTGAGTGTCTAAAAGGCCACTTCAGCCTCAGGACCGGAGTGACATCGATGATGGAATTGAGTGCACCCTCAGCAAGTTTGGGGATGACACCAAGCTGAGTGGTGTGGTTGACACCCTAGAAGGAGAGGAAGCCATCCAGAGGGATCTTGACAGGCTGGAAAGATGGGCCCGGGGGAACCTAATGAGGTTCAGCACTGCCAAGTGTCAGGGGTTGCACTTGGGCCAGAGGAATCCCAGACATAGATACAGCCTGGGAGAAGAGCTCCTGGAGAGCAGCCCTGCTGAGAAGGACCTGGGGGTTCTGGGGGATGAGAAGCTTCCCCTGAGCCAGCAGTGTGCTCTGGCAGCTGGGAAGGGGGATGGGATCCTGGGCTCCATCAGCAGAGGGGTGGCAGCAGGGACAGGGAGGGGATTGTCCCTCTCTGCTCTGCCCTCCTGAGGCCCCAGCTGGAGTCCTGTGTCCAGAGCTGGGGCCCCAATACAAGAAAGATGTGGGACTGTTGGAGAGGGTTCAGAGGAGGCCATGAGGATGATTAGAGGGCTGAAGCACCTGTCCTACAAAGAGAGGCTGAGGGAGCTGGGCTTGTTCAGCCTGGAGAAGAGAAGGCTGTGGGGGGACGACCTCATTGCAGCCTTCTAGTCCCTGAAGGGAGCTTAGAAGCAGGAGGGGATTAAACTTTTTGAAAGAGCAGATAATGGCAGGACAAGGGGGACGGATTAAAACTAAAGGAAGGAAGGGTTAGATTAGATATTAGGGGGAAGTTTTTTACAGAGAGAGTGGTGAGGGGCTGGAACAGGCTGCCCAGAGAAGTAGTGGATGCCTATGATTCTATGACTGGGACTCGTGCACGGGGCAGCAGCAAGTTTGGTCATCACTTCCACAGTTTGAGTTCCTCCTATTTCCCCATTGTCAAACATTTTTTCTCCTCCTTTCTCACAGCAGAAGTTTCCCTCATTTGATCTCACATTCAGCAAAAGATTTAGAAGCGAATTTGTTCTTCGACAGCTGTAATATTACTGAGGATTCTGTGATAATACTGCTCTGTCACAGGAAAAGAGGGATTGAGGAGGGTCAGGCTGGGTCAAGACTGTTCTTCCCCAGGCAAGGGAAGAAGTCAAGATTGAGTGTGAAGACATTTTTGGTTTGAGCAGAGATTTACTCATAAAAGAAGCAGTGTGCTCAGGTGAGCTATTTACCTGATGCCTCCCTGGACAGCCAGCTCTTGAACAGATAGTAAAGAGTCACATTCTGGAAGAAAAATCCAGTATTTGGCACTGGTGGAGTTGCTCTCCAAGATTTCTGTTATTGGTCTGACCACTAATTTGCTCCTCTATTCTGCTTTTTCTGCCCCTCTACTCTGATCTCGTGAGACCCCACCTGCAGTGCTGCATCCAGTTCTGGGGTCCCCAGCACAGGAAAGACATGGAGCTGCTGGAGCAAGTCCAGAGGAGGCCATGAAGATGATCAAGGGGCTGGAGCACTTCTATGAAGACAGGCTGAGAGAGTTGGGGCTGTTCAGTCTGGAGACGAAAAGGCTTCAGGGTGACCTAATTGCAGCCTACCAATACTTAAAGGGGTCCTAAAGGACAGTGGAATGGGGACTGCTCACCAGGGAGTGCAGGGACAGGACATGGAGCAATGGCTTCAAGCTGAAAGAGGGCAGGGTTAGGTTAGATGTTAGGAAGAAATTCTTTACTCCGAGGCTGGGGAGGCCCTGGCACAGGTTGCCCAGAGAGGTTGTGGAAGCCCCATCCCCAGAGGTGTTTAAAGCCACGTTAGATGAGGCTTTGGGCAACCTGGTCTAGTGAGGGTGTCCCTGCCCATGGCAGGGGGTTTGGAACTAGGTGATCTTTGAAGTCATCTTCCAACCCAAAGCATTCTGTGATTCTATGATTAATACCATTTTGTCTGGTACTCAGTATATAGAGAGATGAATCTTGGATGCAGGAAGTAGAAATTGGAAAAAGCAGCACCATAATTCACTCCTCCTTTTATAAGCACCACTTTCCACAGGATTATTTTTCCCTTCACTTTTAAAACTTGCCATCTCAACTGACAAGTTGTATACCAAGCTTCATCTTGAGAAGTTTATTTCTAGGAGACATTGGAAAATGACTAGAAGCCAGTGAGTTTATTTGGGGAGAGCATCAACAAAAATAATACTGCTTCATAGTTTTAGATTCAAGTAGGGAGGAGGGCGACTGTTCCCCTCTGGCAGTTTTAAACAAACCTTTGCTTTCAAACTGCTGAGCAACTTAATTTTGAAAAGTAGCAAATGAGTAGACATAGTAGAGAAACACTTAATAATAATAATAATAATAAGTTCTGTGGCTGTCACTTGATTTTAATGGATAATTAATGTAATGATTTCATGACTGCCTTTGCAGATCCCAAGAGGAGCAATATTAAGTTTGAAAGTAATTTGAAGTGGAGTTATGTAGATATTGGGGAAAGGCTTAGCTAAATACATATACAAATTATGTAAAACAGTTTTACTATTCTGACTTAGGTTCTCTGTGTGCCTCTGGCATAAAGGTATAAATTTGCTCCTCTATTCTGTCTTTATGTAGTACTGATCTATATGCACATATTTTAAAAACAGAGGCTTTATGAAGTATAATTACAGAATCACAGACTCACAAAATGGTAGGGGTTGGAAGGGACCTCCAGAGAGCATCAGGTCCAACCCCCCTGCCAAAGCAGGGTCCCTAGGACAGGTCACACAGGGAGGCGTCCAGACAGGTCTGGAATATCTCCAGAGAAGGAGACTCCACACCCCCCTGGGCAGCCTGTCCCAGGGCTCTG
>VZTU01005914.1:8981-59902 GCA_013400835.1 Zapornia atra | reverse complement strand
TGATTTTTTTTTTTTTCCTCAGTCTATAAACATACAAAAACTTCATGAGAAAAGCAAACTAGTGTGCACTGTATTTCTTCAAAGCTTTCCAGCATCATCCTGCTGCTGTTGCCTGGCTTTTTTTTCCTAAATTCTTAAAATACTTAAAACCCACCAACCCCCCCCCCCCCCCCCCCCCCCCCCCCCCCCAAAGAAAACCCCAAACACCAACCTACAACCCAGTATCTTAATAAAGTCATCTCAGCCTTCTACAAGGCCATCAGGCTGCCAAGAGTCAGTGTCCAAATTGCAAAGTGGGTTAGCAAGCTGTCCTTGGAGGTATTGTTGTTAAATTGAAGAGCTCTGTATAATCATGTGTTTTGAAATTAGTATCTCTGATCTTCTGATCAAGGACTGGCACATAAAATAATGGCTGTTAACAAAGATTTTTCAATTGACAGATGTTATGCTGCTACTGGAAGGCAGCTGGGAAAAGGGATATGAATCAATGTGATGTTCAAGTGAACGTTGTTACTTGGACCTCATTGTTATGGGTGATTTAAGAAATAGAGCATTTGAAGTAAGGGGTAATTGAGGAAATAGAAAGTAATGGTTGTGGGCAAGGAGGAACATACAGTCTTAAACAAGATAATTTGTGTTAAGTTCAGTGTTTCTTTGGTGGTGTAGTTCTGCGTGGTTGGGTTCTGGTGGAGGAGGGGTGGCTGCAAGGGTGGCAAGAAACAGCTAGAAGCTTTCTGTAGGCCCGGCAGAGTAAACACCAGCTGGGATCAAGGCTGGACCCACCTGTAAGACAATTTGGGACTGGCCAAAGACAAGCATGGAATGGCACAGATGAGCATTATGGGAAGAGTTTACCTGCTGCTTAGGGATCAGTTTTGGAATCACTATAATTTTTATGTTTTCAGTAATATTTCTAATTAATGAAGCACTAATTTAGGTATAGTATGAGCAGCATTAAGGAGGAACAGGTCACTGTGAGGAAGACCTGGATATGGAATAGTGATGTTCTTGTTAAATTTAAGAATATGAAGTGCAGGCATGGAGAGGTACCAGTCATGCATTACAAGACCATAGCAAAGTCTCCCTTGGATTACTGTATGGAGTTTGAAGCAGTGTTGCAGTTTGGTGTAACTGCTGCTTCAGTGGCTCTTGTAGGCTGCAGTTACAGCTTTCTGCAAGCCCCATGTTTTGAAAAAACACTGGTACATTCAAGGCCAAATTTGAGACCAAGCCTATCAGAGCTGGTCATAGCACCTCTGTGAATCACATACAGGAGAAAAAAAAACTGCTGGCAGGCACTTTGCCACCGGAGCGGGAGTGAGAAGATGTAACAAGCTGCACAGACTCCAAGGCCAGGCCCACAGGAGGGGGGGGATGAAGAATGTGAAGAGAAAGTTTCCCCTGCAGCTGGTGGTGGAGTCCATGGTGAAACGGGTGTCCCCCCGAAGCCCGTGGATGAGGACGGGGAGCAGAGACACCTCTGCCCTGTGAAGATTGATCCACGCCTCAGCAGGTTTGCCAAGGGACTTGTGACTTTGCGGGTGACCAGGCCGGGGGGTCTGGACCCGGACGTCAGCACCCTATGGAGGGGAGAGTCCTGCTGAGAGGCCTGTGGTGAGGGGATGACTCCCCGATAGAGAGGACTCACGCTGCAGAAGGTCGTGGACACGACTCTCGCGTGGGTGGGACCCCACGGTGCCGCAGGGGAAGGGGGTGTGTATGTGGAATGCCCCCCCCCCCCCCAGCTGAGATGGAAGACAGCTTGGGAGGAACGGACTGAAACCCCTCACTCTCCATTCCCTGCCCCCCCTGTACTGCGAACGGGAGGGAAGAAGGGAGCGAATCTCTGATTAAAGTCATGAGTGCGAAGAGGCGAGGGGTGGGGGGAGGAAGTAGAAGTGATAATATCTGGGGAAGAAAAGCAGCTTGTTGGGAATCACCGGAACCCCACTGCCCATTCCCTGCCCCTCCCTGCGCCATGTTGGGGGGGGAAGAAGGGAGTAAAATCGGGATGAGTTTTAAGTTTGCTAAGAAGGGAGGGGTGGGGGGAAGGTGCTTGAAGACCTGGTCGCTTCTTATCTCGTTCCGGTTCACTGGGTGTAGTAGTTGCTGACACAAGGCAGGGTGCTGTTGATCTTCTTGGCCACCTGGGCACACTGATGGCTCATGTTCAGCTGGCTGTGGACCAACACCCCCAAGTCCTTTTCTGCTGAGCGGCTCTCCAGCCACTCTGCCCCCAGCCTGTAGCACTGCTGGAGGCTGTTGTGCCCCAAGTGCAGGACATTGCACTGAGCCTTGTTGACCCTCACACAGTTGGGCTTTGCCCATCAATCCAGCCTGTCCAGATCCCTCTTCAGAGCCTTCCTACCCTTGAGCAGATGGACACTCCCACCCAACTTGGTGTCATCTGCATACGTAGTGAGGCTGCACTCGATCCCTCGTCCAGGTCACTGATACAGGTGTTAAAGCGAACTGGCCCCAGCACCGAGCCCTGGAGAACACCACTGGTGATCAGCTTCACCACCACTCTCTGGGCCTGGCCATCCAGCCAGTTTTGCCCAGTGAAGCAAAAGCCTGTCCAAGCCCTGAGCAGCCAGTTTCTCCAGGGCAATGCTGTGGGAAACAGTCCTTTTCCCAGACCTAATTGTATTGTACTTAATGAGACATTTGTTCAGTATAGAGACACCTTAAAACTCACTTGGGTAGAACGTAAGTTCAGGAAAGTTATATCCCTATCCTAAATTCAGAGGAGTTTTCTGCATTCCCATGGAAGTTTTTCTATTGATGCTTTTGGGTTCTAGTGCTAGGAAATCCCTTCGTAGTAGAACTCTTGCATTGTCGCTTGGAGACTTTTGTGGAGAAAAAGATACTTTCAGGTAATTTGTTTCTCTATCTCAGTCCTTAAGTTTTGCAGGCAGAGATGAACTTCAGGTAATTTATCTGACTTTGCAGTCAGGTGAGTAATCAGTTGCTAGAAATCGAGTAGGAGAAATATCCACTTCACACTTCTCAGACCTCAGTTCAGGTTAAAGTTGTTTTCCTGATGTCTCTTGTATCTTTTCAAATCCCTTGTCAGCTACACTGATTTTTCAACCAGAGCTTTCTATGGCACATTCAGCATGCACTCATGAAATATTGAAACCCGGTACTCGGAATCGTTATTCAGTCATTAATATTGCATCATGGCCTAAACTGCATTGTTCAAAACATTTCTTGGATGTTATGCAAGTCTGTCAGAATGCATTAACAAACTTGCTTGTGTCAAAATAAGCAAAAAACCTGATGAGTATTTTCCACTGTAAACACGTTGTACTCTTATTTTTAGTAAGCTTATTGAGTCGAGTATCATACAGAAAGGGAAGTGTTCAGAGACGAAGGAATCACAGAATCACAGGGGTTGGAAGGGACCTCCAGAGATCATCAGGACCAACCCCCTGTCAAAGCAGGGTCCCTAGGACAGGGCACACAGGTCGGTGTCCAGACGGGGCTGGAATCTCTCCAGAGAAGGAGACTCCACAAGCCCCCTGGGCAGCCTGTCCCAGGGCTCCCTCACCCTCACTGGGTAAAGGTTCTTCCGCATGTTGGTGTGGAACTCGCTGTGCTCCAACTTGAGGCCATCACCCCTTGTCCTGTCCCCACAGAACATTGAAAAGAGGCTGGCCATTTCCCCCTGTGTCCAACCCTTCAGATATTGATAACCATTGATCAGATCCCCTCTCAGGCTTCTCTTCTCCAGGCTGAACAGCCCCAGCTCACTCAGCCTTTCCTCCCAGGGGAGATGCTCCAGGCCTTTCATCATCTCCACAGCCTCCTCTGGACTCTCTCCAGGAGATCCCTGGCTTTTTTATCCCAGGGAGCCCAGAACTGGACCCAGTACTCCAGGTGGGGCCTGACCAGGGCAGAGCAGAGGGGGAGGATCCCCTCCTTTGACCTGCTGGCAACCCTCCTTTTGATGCACCCCAGGATCCCATTGGCCTTCGTGGCCCCCAGGGCACACTGCTGGCTCATGGCCAACATGTCATCCACTAGGACCCCCAGGTCCTCTTTTGGAGAGCTCCTCTCTAGCAGGTCATCCCCCAGTCTGTACTGATTCAAGTGGTTATTTCTTCCCAGATGCAAGACTCTACAATGCTGGATAAAATTGACATTAATGAAAAAACCAAACTCCTCCCTGTAAGAAAACACACATACTTCATTTTTCAGCGATGCTGAAATGTTTTCTTTTTATGTCTTCTTACACTGAGTTCACATTTAAGGATCGTTTCCAAATTTGAAGACTGATATCTCTAGATCTTTCTGCATATTATAGAGGAGAGGATGATTTTCCTGATAGTGGGCTTTGAAACAGGAAATATTTTGGTTTTGGTTGGTTGGAGGTAATGAAAAATGACACAGTTCATGCTTTGGACTTGAATGAGTTTATCTTGGATCGCCACAGATCCATCAGATTGTGTAGCTTGGAGACTGTAATAAAGATATAACAGCTGGCAAGTAATCATTTCCCTGAAAGGTAACGAAAAAGGTTTAATCTTTGATAGTGTAATAAATTTCCAATATCCGTAATAAGGGCTGAAAATGATGTATCACTATATTTGCTTTTAATATAGGATTGTTTACCAATTTTGGAGTTCCTATGGCTTCTGGATTAATTTAGAATGAAATGTGTAGTGGCCACCAAAGCAAAAACCTCATATTTTTGTAACATTTCTCAGTGTGTTGCTGCTGTTTGTGAATTAAAAGGTGCTTTTTCCCTAATGATAACCTTTAATATCTGCAGGTGTTTTTCAAGAATGACAGAAATTGATGTTTTGAAGTAAACAGTTGAGTGAATTCTTCTGGATTGAGAATTAAATTATTCATCTTGTTAGTGTGGCTAACATTTTTCACGCTGTGCAGGATTACAGTACCATGGCATAAATTCATGTGGTAAAATTAACAGTTTTCCTTCTCTTGAACTCATTTAAAAAATGGATCTGAAAAAGATAGAGTACAGGGAAGTTTTATCATGCGTTTTTTGAGGGAAACTATTTTTGTATGTGTTAAGAGAGACACAAAACCAGATGATCTGTCTGATCATGGGTGCTTCTTTCTTTGTTTCTTAAATTTCTCATTCTGTTGCAAGCAATTGGAGAGAGGAGCCAGCTTTGGATTTTGACTTCACTTATATTTTTGGACCTGCTATGATAGTTGCCAGTTAGTAATTTAAAGTCACTACATAATTGATGACTTTTTTTGGGGTTGAGTTATTTTATGTGGTTGTTATTATTTAATACTAATTTAATTGAAATAGAAAGAATTTCTTTAAACTGGTATATACAGAAAATACAAAATACAACCTAAAGAGGAACTTTCTGTGAAAGTTTGGAACTATCGATATATTAAATTCTCTTATTTCTTTGTATGCATTAATTTAGGCAGATTTACTTTTCTTCTCTCAACTGCAGTAAATGGCCAAGGTAAACTAAGCAACTGTAATTATTATTGATGCTTTTTGGTATTTTTCATGGTGCTTCTGATGGTCAGCCATAATTGATGAGACTGTTGTGCGCCAACCCAGTGTTCATGGTGCTGGTGACCATGGTACATGGTCCAGCTGTTCTTCATTTAGCTCTGGGATAAATCAGTGCCACTAGTTTGGGGAAAATGCCTTGATTGAATTAATTTGGGCTCTTCCATAACTGCAGAGAAAGAGGTTTTCCTGCCAGAGGAGTGGAGTAAGCATTTCAGGCTTAGATAATGCTCTGAAACGTTTGGTGTGTTCACCCATACATTCTCTTTCACTTGTTTTGCATGAAGTATGTTGATAGCTACTTCAAAAATTACCACCTTGAATCTCACATTCATGGCTTTTATAAGAAAAAACCCTAAAACCCCAAAGGTGAGAATAAAAGAGAGGAATGCAGAAGCAAAAAGGTTCTTCTGTTGAAATGAGGTATTTCTCCTTTAGCTTTTGTCTGAAGATCTACCTTAGGAGATGATTGGAACAGATTGTTTTGTTTTTTTTTTCTCACTTTCAACTTATTTTAATTTTGCCCCTGTCCCTCATGCCCACCCCCCAAAAAAAATCTAGATCTTAGAACAAAATGGCTTTTATATGAGAGAGCATCATTTTGAAATCTTTTCAGCTGTCTGCCAGGGTGGGATTGCTCCTTGAGAATAACACTAGGTTTTGTGTTTGGTTTTACCTGCAAACATGATTTTGATCCAAGCCACTTCAGGAGCAAAACAGTCCAAAATTTGTCTTACAGTAGAATGTAAATATGAGAAATCCACATTCCTATTATACCTCTGTTTGTTCTGAGATACATGAGTCCTTGGTGGTTTGTGTATCAGGATTTAGCTAGCCTCTTCCAGTTGCCTCCAGGATTTTTTCCCCTTGATGACAGCAGTGTTCAATCATACATCTGGTTGGGTTTTGGTATTTTTTTTTTTAGGAAAATCCAGATTTTGTGTATTTAGGTCTGTTTCTGTTCAGTAATATTCATGCATGCGATGGTGCTCTGCTGTGAGAGAATCAGAGGGGCTGCTGTCTCCACTGAGATGGGGAGTTACCCAAATATAGGAATTTTCTCAAGAGAGGATCTGGATTCAGAATTTTTCTTTGAATAGGCAAGCTTCAGAACTGTCTTAGTGTTCATTACAAAGGATGAGACAGGACAAGGGGCAATGGCTTCAAGTTGGAGCACAGGCAGTTCCACACCCATATGTGGAAGAACTTCTTCCCAGTGAGGGTGAGGGAGCCCTGGGACAGGCTGCCCAGAGGGTGTGGAGTCTCCTTCTCTGGAGAGATTCCAGCCCTGTCTGGATGCCTCCTTGTGCGACCTGTCCTCGGGACCCTGCTTTGGCAGGGGGCTTGGACCCGATGATCTCTGGAGTTCCCTTCCAACCCCTACGATTCTGTGATCACATGAGGTCCTTTCCAGCCTAAAGAATTCCTTGATTCTGGAAGAGCTGCAGACTGCACTTTAAATAAAGCAAGAGACAATCACCAAGCATTTAAAGAATGCATGAAAGAAGTTACAAAGTGGAGGTTAAGAAAGCCAGAAGCTTTAGGGGTAATAAAAAGATAACTGACTTAATCACTGCATGTTCATTTACTAAATTGCAAAGCTTAGGAGGAATAAATTTTCTTCATAGCATTACCTCAGAGCATTGAAGTCCTAAAAGATGGTGCTGTAGGAAGGCAGGACCTGTTGCTTTCTGTATGTGATTGTACACTGTAAAACAGTCAAGAGCATGAAATACTGTGAAGTGTTAATCTTCAGTACGTAGAGGTTCCTCTTAATGCTTTATTTTCAAGTAGCCCTATGGAAAAGTGATAGCATGGCATACTTTATTTCATTAAATCAGCTACTCCAACTAAATAGCTGTATACTCCTTGAAACAGTATTTCATAATTACTTAGAAGGATTTGCTTGAAACTATCAACTGTGTAGAAAAATGTATAGCCAGCAGCCTTCCCTGCTGCTTCAGCACCTTTTTTTAAAGCTCTTTGCTTTCTTTCTGTATAAATGATCAGCGTAACATGTAATGTCTCTTGTCTTTAAACTAGAGCTTTGTGCTTAAGTATAAGAACCATTCTATCGAGTCTTTATATTTGTTGTAATTAAAAATGTCATTTAAAGCAGTCTGTTTATGTGGAATCCACTGTGTAGTGGACTGTAGTGACAAGTTGTGCAATTTAACTCCTTATAAATTACAGATGTGCATCTATTTTTTTCTATTTTTGGGTAGATAATATAATTTCTTACTGTAGATTTAGCTGATGTTTGCCTTTATTCAGCAGCAGGACATGCTGAACGCCAGGAAAATGAATTTGTTATGTCAGGGAAGAAAACTACTGTAAGTTGATGTAGGCAAATGTTTGAGATCAGCACGTATCTGCCTTGTGTTTGTTTCATTAAGCTTCTACAAGCCACCCAATTATGTAACTCAAATAAATGAAAATTACTTCAAAATCCTACTACTTTTGCTAAAACTCTGGTGAATTTAAATCAGTTGAGGTGGGAGTTTAGGATTACTTTGTGAATAGGAGTTGCCCTAAATGATGAAATCCAGTGGGTGCTTCAGGACATCTCTTTGTTATGTTTGGTTCAGTAGGGTTTGAGGAGATACAGTCTTGATCTTATGAATGAGGATTAGAGTAGGCAGGAAAGACTTTAAATTCTTCCTTTGAGGTGCTGCTCCAAGCAAGGCAGTCATGGATGGTTTTGAAGAACATAAGTATTATTTTTGCCTTAATGGTATAAAATTTGACCATGAAATACTATTATGATACAATGCCAGCAAGGAAGGAAAAAAATAATCAGTAAAATATTTTCTGTACAGCTTTCTTTGACTGAGGTGACTTGAGGGCAACAAAGGTAGTAGAGAAGTTGGAGATACTCTAAAGCCACGTTTGCCTTCTCTGTCTTCTCACAATCGAGTTTAATGTACCTACTCCTGAACACACTGGCAAAGCTGGAGACACAGACCTTGCCAGACCTTTCAGCTTGTAGACACAGAAAGGCAGGGAACTGCTTTGGCTTCCAACCAGCCACTACTGAAGGAGCAAGGTGTTTGGAGATGAGCACATAAGTCATAGAATTGCTTTGTGACATCAGCAAGTACATCTTGATGATAGGAGGCATCTAGATAAGCCAATTGAAATGAAGAGCTGTTAAAGTCTTCATGTAAAGGAGAGGAGGAGGAATGCAGAGGAAAGTTGGAAATTCAAAGACGTATTCAAAGAACTGAAGAGGCAAAGCAATGAAAACTCTTCAGCATTTCAGAGCCAGGAGAGAAGAAAAGTCACGTAGGAAAGAGCTCCAAATGTTGCTGTCTTCAAAGAAGCATTGCAATTGATTAAAAGGTCCACAAGACAGATGGATATGCAGACATACAGAGCAGCAGAGAAAGCTTTATTCCAAAAGTCATGGAGTCAAAGGAAGCCAGGAAGTCAAAAGGAGAATTGCTAAAAGTCAAGTGGGAAATTTAATTTTCTTGACTCCAGTATGTTTCAAAGGAAATAGATGGGGTTTTTAAGTGGTTTAGTTTGGTTTGGTTGGTAATTTTTTTTCCACTCTAGCAAAGAAGGATTTTTTTGGGGAGTAGAAGGCAATCCTGGAACTGTAGGATTAAAATCAGTGGCAAATGTATCAGTACAGGCTGGGGGATGACCTGCTGGAGAGGAGCTCTCCAAAGAAGGACCTGGGGGTCCTGGTGGGTGACAGGTTGTCCATGAGCCAGCAGTGTGCCCTGGGGGCTGAGAGGGCCAATGGGATCCTGGGGTGCATCAAAAGGAGGGTTACCAGCAGGTCAAAGGAGGTGATCTTCCCCCTCTACTCTGCCCTGGTCAGGCCCCACCTGGAGTATTGTGTCCAGTTCTGGGCTCCCTGGGATAGAAAAGCCAGGGATCTCCTGGAGAGAGTCCAGAGGAGGCTGTGGAGATGATGAAAGGCCTGGAGCATCTCCCCTATGAGGCAAGGCTGAGTGAGCTGGGGCTGTTCAGCCTGGAGAGAAGAAGCCTGAGAGGGGATCTGATCAATGGTTATCAATATCTGAAGGGTGATATATACACAGGGGGACATGGCCAGCCTCTTCTCAGTGTCTGTGGAGACAGGACAAGGGGCGATGGCCTCAAGTTGGAGCACAGGGAGTTTCCCCCCCAATCTGGGGAAGCACTTCTTCCCAGTGAGGGCTGGGAGGCCTGGGACAGGCTGCCCAGGGGGTGTGGAGTCTCCTTCTCTGGAGATATTCCAGCCCCGTCTGGACACCGACCTGTGTGGCCTGTCCTTGGGACCCTGCTTTGGCAGGGGGTTGGACCCGATGATGTCTGGAGGTCCCTTCCAACACCTACAGTTCTGTGCTTCTGTGAAATCTTGAAGAGAAGTTCTGTTGCTAACATAATGGGGAATGGAAAATAAGAGACAAAATAAACATTTACTAAGGGGAAATAGCAGCAGAGGATCATTTGATTCTCCCAATGTAAGAAAATATGTACTTTAAAACAACAGAAACACAGTAGGCTTAATATTGTCAATAGCTACTAAACCACTTGTCATCTTTAGGAAATGACTGGCTAATCTGGTAAAGGTGGAGATATGTCACAATTGATAACTGGAGATTAGTCTGGAAGGTGGTTAGCAATGGGATTTCTTGGAAAGCAGTCCAGGAACTAATGTTCATATTTGTATTTCTGAAAGATGCATTTGGTACAAACCTTCAGAAGACAGGTTAAGATGTCACATGTGAAGAAATAAATGTCTCCTACTAACTGGTGATAATGGAACTTCAAGGTATATCTGCTAACAAGCTAAAGAATAGCTTGAGAAATAGAAAAACTGGGAAGTATTAGTTAATCCCCAAAGGGAAATCCTCTGGAAATGGAGCGTAATATTTCTGCAGCAGCTGCAGGGAGGAGCTGATGGGTTGATTATGGAAACAACATTTCTTAGCAAAGCCTGAAGTCATGGGTTTTGTTGCCATGAAAAATGGAAGATGGTAGAACGGACATGTCTGTTATCTTAAAGTGGTCTTTGACCCCCAGATGAGTGTTTTTAAATGGGGAAAATAGAAAATGTGTTTGGAGATAGAAAGAATGTACCTGTATCTTCAGAAGGTGGACTCAGCCTTGCAGGTAGAATAGGTGCAGGGGTAAGGTTTCATTTTGAGGTTGGATTTATTGGTTGGGGTTTTTTTTATGAGAGGATGGTGGTGAGTTTGGGTTGTTTTTTTGGGGATTTTCTTGGTTATTACTTTTGGATGAAGTTGGTTGGTTTATGGAAGGGGTTACAACTTAGCTGCAAACCCATTAGCTACCTGATGACCCGGTACCTGCTTACAGTTTTGTGTTAGGATATTTATGGTGATTTTTACACCATCATAACTGCATTTTTGAAGACATCAAGAAATCCCACTTTAAGGAAGAAGAGTTCTCTGTAACTAGAAACTGAATTTGGATGAACTGTTATCAACAACATTGATAAAATATTTCTGTTATTGATGTAAATATTTCTGTTATTGATGTAAATATTTCATGTCATTATTGGTATTGCTATCAATGAGTAAATGAGTATTAAATATTGGTTTTCATCTTCATGGATTGGGGAAGAACACATTGCTTAACTGTTTACACATGAAGTGAGGAAAAAGGAGGGGAGTAGATAGTAATTTGTTAAAAACATATACTGCTTTGTTACCAAAGGTGGGAGTTGGGAGTGTGAGGCCTTCACAGAATCCCAGGGTTGGAAAAGACCTTTAAGATCATCAAGTCCAACTGTTCCTGTCCTGTGCTAAACCGTATCTCTTAAGTACCTCATCTATCTGTCTGTTAAACACATCCAGGGATGGTGACTCAGCCCCCTCCCTGGGCAGCCTGTTCCACAGCCCCACAACTCTGCCAGGGAAGAACTTTTCCTTCATATCTGAGCTGTCCCTGCCCTGGGGCAGCTTGAGCCCATTGCCCCTTGTCCCATCTCCTGGCCCCTGGCTGAAGAGACCATCGCCCACCTCTCTGCACCCTCTGGGCAGGCCAGTGGAGGTGGGGAGAAGGTCTCCCTTCAGTCTCCTCTTCTCCAGGCTTAACACCCCCAGCTCCCTCAGCTTCCCTGCACTCCTGTCAGTTACTCCATTGAGATGGAGTATCTTCAGTGGATTGTTTTGGCAATGACATGGTGATGCAATTGCCAAAAAGGATGGGGCAGAATCCTTTTTCTGGGATTTCTATCACGTGGTGTACTTGGAAACCAGTCGCTTACAGAGTCAGGTGTAGGTTTATAAAATTTTGTCAGGGAATTTATAGATGCCAATTTTGGGTCTTGTATCCCCATCCTTTCCTCACTTGCTGTAGTAGGATACAGCTGTTCATAGCTAAGAAGACATGCAGATCTGAGATGGGTCCAAGGTAGTATTGAGATACCTACACTAATTTCAAATGGGCTGGTTAAGGTTGAAATAGCAAGTCTTGTCCTGAGCTCTCTGCTTGTGAGAAAGCAGCATCATACAGCTATCCCTTCTGTCACCAGTGTGGCCATATCCACAGCTGTGTCATTGTCTGCTTAATTCTGTGGGATGTCTGTGCTTCTGGTGCAAAGCTTTTTAACAACCCGTTGTAGGGCATGGAGTCAGATGACTGGTGAATGTAGAAGAGATTCTGGGTCATCATCTTGTAGCAAGTTTGCAGCAAAGGATGTGTAGAGTTTGGGCAAAAGTAGAAAAGAACATCCCGTCCCTCTGTAGTGTACTTAGCAGGGAAGCTGAATGTAGCAGCACTGAGGTTAAGCCATCAAAGGGTTGATCTTGACATTAGGAGCCCATTATTTTTACGTGCTAGGAAAACTGACTTTCTTCTTTTTGTTAGAGAAGTTGAGAAGAGACCTCACGAAGGTTTGTAATTCCAGATGCAAGAAGAAGACTTGAGAAGACTGTTAGTCATGTCAAACATGGGAATAATTTGCCAAGAATTGGATATAAACATCTAAGTGGTGGTCATTGGGTTTGGTGGGTTTTTTTAATTATGGACAGATTGTGGTGTGGAAACCTTTCAGATATTGCCTGATTTCCTCTGCTTTAATTACTCTGCTAGGTACAGTAATGCATAACGAGGAGATGTTTTTATGGGAAAACCACTTGGGGGAGGTTAAATCCAGAAAGGATGAGGAAGGAACTTAGGAACAGCCTTCAGTCTGTGGAAATGCTAAATGCTTTCTCTGCTGTCTCTCACAAGAAAAAGCTGCTGAGACTTCTATTTTGACACTTTTTTTTGCTTTTTAGACAAAACATGATTTCTCTAATCGAAAAGACAACCAGCGTGTTTTGACTGAGCCATTGATTGTGTGAAGGATTTGTTATATCAATGCTGCTCGAATAATTTGGGGGACCTTGGGAAATCACTTAATGGAATTTGGTCCATGCCTGCATAATCTGACTTCTTTTTTTTTTTTGCTAGAGTAATTGAAGATGCTGCTTAATAAACTTTTTATAAAGATTCCCAGTTGGTTGCTGCATTTCAGAGGGTTGTGTCTGAGCACAGGAGTAATACATCTTGTAATTGTCTTTTTTCCTCCCCACCTCACTTAAATATTTTCCCTGGGGAAGAATCTAATGTACTGTAATGCTAGTACCTTTTACAAAGTGACCCTACTCATTATGATTTGTTCTCTCAAGCTCCCTTGACAACGTATAAATGCACTGAGAATACTTAAGCTTCCTCTCCATCACTCTTGCAAAAATCTATTTGAAAACCAGTGTTTTATACTGCCATTACTCTCCTGGGTTCCCTAATGCTGACTCCGGGTTCGGTGTCACAACATATGTGCAACAGATAAGTTTTATTAGCTAAACAATTTATATCCATGCATTTTCATGAAAATGAGATAGGGTGTGCTTATGTCAAGTAGTATAGTGAAGATTTCAAATGGATTTGTGGCTTGTGACATATAAATGTTGAGAATTTTCTGGGACTGGAGTTGCCTCTATTAAGTGTGTTGCAACAGGTTCAATAGCTATTTTCATCTCATCGCAAATCGCTGGGAAATGTTTATTATGGTAGTTCGGTCTTTATGCAGCTGCAGTATTTAGGTTTATGGTATGTCCAGAGATAGGAAAATATTATCCCATTGCAGAAAAGAATAGCACTTTTATCTGGAAATTGGGTTCCCACCGGCTGGTGGGGAGAAGGATTTTCATGGAAAAAAAGTTTCCTTAAAATCAGGAAAAAAACAACAAACCAACAAACTGAGATCATAGAATCATAGAATGGTCTGGGTTGGAAGGGACCCCAAGGATCACACAGTTCCAACCCCCCTGCCACAGGCAGGGACACCAACCTCCAAGCCTGGAGCTACACAAGGTTGCCCAGGGCCCCATCCAACCTGGCGTTGAACACCTCCAGGGATGGGGCACCCATCGCCTCTCTGGGCAGCCTGTTCCAGCCCCTCACCACTCTCTGTGGAAAGAACTTCCCCCTAATATCTAATTTAAACCTTCCTTCCTTTAGCTTTAATCTATTCCCCCTTGTCCTGCCATTGTCTGCCCTTTGAAAAAATTGATTCCTCTCCTGTTTCTCTGCTCCCTTCAGGGACTGGAAGGCTGCAATGAGGTCCCCCCACAGCCTTTTTTTCTCTAGGCTGAACAAGCCCAGCTCCCCCAGCCTCTCTTCATAGGGGAGGTGCTCCGGCCCCCTGATCATCTTCGTGGCCTCCTCTGAACCCTTTCCAACAGTTCTCCATGCATATTCTTTTTATTTAAAAATAAATTTCCATAAAGCTCTTGAATTAGTCTGTATTTTGTATGATTTAATGAATAATGATTCTGAGGCTTGTAGCTTTTGTGGATTCTGGTTTTGACACTTGAATGTGAAATAAACTTCTGGAATTTTTAGTGAATATTTGTATTTAGGTGTCTTAAGCCAGTAATAATGGATTACAGTGACTGCTTTTAAAGTGACTGTGCCTGTGTCCTCTTAAACAACATTTAGAAAACATCAAATCTAAATTTTCAATCGAAATTTCCTTCCACTTTCTGTAGATTGAAACAAGAACAATCGTATGTGCGTGATGAGTTTGGGAAACTTCTGGATCGAGAAAGGATTTCATCAAATGAACATCTGACTCGAGCCATTCTTCGGGAGAGAGCTGCCACAGAAGAGGAGCGTCAGAAGGCACAGCGCTTTGTAAGTTCAGAACCTTTTATTGAAGTCTCATATTTTTCAACCTTGTTTTAAACTATTGGTAGAAGAGGAAAGCAGATCTCTTCCCAGTATTTTTTTATTATTGTGTCTTTTTCTTTTATTTCCTTTTTTCTCTGTCTTAAGAATAGCTAATTAGAAAGAGCCTCACCTTTCTGAAGGTTGCTGATATATCTGATGTCTGTGGTTCATGTTAAATGTCTTCTTTTCAGCCTGTGGAAAAGTAATATGACAGTCTAGGGCTATTTACTAAATTTGATTATTGTATATGAAGAAGTTGGAGAATACAAGAGAACTTTTTTAGAAACTAATTGCTTCATATGGAAAGGAAATCCATAATATTTCAGGCTAGAAATCTGGCTAACAATAAAAATTCAAAACATCTCAGTTTTGAAGTATCTTATGTGCCAGAAAATGGCAGCAATTAGCCTAACTTTTGATGGTTCTCTCAAACCTTGGAAGCAGCTTACTGAAAAACTCTGTATCAAAGATTTATATTTTATTAGGCTGACAGATAAAAACTTCCTGACAAGGAAGTTGAAAAATATGGCTGGCTGTTTTCCTCTGAAAACTGACACTATATATTTCAGTCCATTTCAAATGTCTGGTAGATTTATGACTTCTGATATTTAGTGGTTGCTATTAAGTTTGTATTGGCTCTTCTTTGTAGCAATCACCATTATTTTCTGAGGTATGAATATGCCAGCATTTTTGGGTTTTAAACTACTTGAGTATAAATAGGAAACAAAAGCTGGACATGAGCTGACAATATGTGCTCACAGCCCAGAAGGCCAGTCATGTCCTCAGCTGCATCAAAAGGAGTGTGGCCAGGGGGTCAAGGGAGGGGATTCTGCCCCTCTGCGCCACTCCTGTGAGACCCCACCTGCAGTACTGTGTCCAGCTCTGAAGTCCTCAACATAAGAAGGAGTTGGGCCTGTTGGAACGGGTCCAGAGTAGGCCACAAAAATGATCAAAGGGCTAGAACAGCTCACCTGTGAAGGCAGGCTGAGACAGAGTTGGGGCTTGTTCAGCCTGGAGAAGGGAAGGCTCTGGGGAGATCTTGTAGCAGCCTTCCAGTACCTCAAGGGGCCTACAAGAAAGCTGGGGAGGGCATGGAGTGATAGGATGAGGGGGAATGATTTTAAAGTGGAAGGGTGGAGATTTAAATTTGATATTAGGAAGAAATTCTTCACTATGAGGGTGGTGAGGCCCTGGCACGGGTGCCTAGGGAAGTGGCTGCCCCCTCCCTGGAGGTGTTCAAGGCCAGGTTGGATGGGGCCTTGAGCAGCCTGGTCTGGTGAGAGGTGTCCCTGCCCATGGCAGGGGGGTGGGACTTGGTGATCTTTAGGGTCTCTTCCAACCCAAACCATTCTGTGATTCTATGAAAAATTTGTTATTTTCAAGGAGAAAAAAATGTTGAAAATACTTAGTGAGCATTCCTGTTAAATAATGTAATTTACTATATATATGTCAGTGACTGTATAAATATTTGGCCATCTATATCTGAAATAAAATCAAAGCTTTCTAAGGTTTATTCGTTGATAACATGGCAAACCAATCACTTCAATAAGCAATAGCTTTATCTGGGCAGCTTTACCTATTGCCCATGTTATTTCACCAACTCACAATTTGAAACCAAACAAATTTTACATAAGTACACCTGAGTATTAGTATGTTTTGCAGCTGTTTCCCAGTGCTTTTTTCACCTCTATAGTAATGTTATTGTTGAAAAATAATTACAGTGCAGTAAGCAAATGTTTAATATTTTGTTCTTTTAAAATATGAGAACAAAGGAACACAGAGAGGAATTATGACTTGAGATACAAGCTTTAGTCTTATGCCTTAAGCCTTTGGATTCTTAATATTGTGCTGGAGAGAGAAGGATTTTGTGGCCTCAACCTGATGAGGAGCTGAAGATTTATAATGTAGAATATTATTTACATAATTACCAGGAGGTTTTCATCTTTCACTTACTACTGTAGTTAGTACTGTGCTTCTGAGAAGCATGCGATGTCTTTCTCATCAGCCAAAAGCTTCAGAGATTTTTTAATATGATATCAAACTGGTTTATTTAGCCATCATTTCAGTTTTATTGTTAATTTTTACTTGCTCTAGACTATTTAAGTTAGCACCCTAGGTGAAACAATGGGGAATTGTTGTTAACTCATTTTGAACCTTATCAGCCTGGGGAGTGGTGTTTCAAGGTATGTAGTATCACAGCTCGTTGAGTTGGAAAAACAACATCTAAATGGTGGTAGTGAAATGAAGGAAACACTTCTAAATCCCAAAAGATGTCCCCTCATGTGGAGGACAGCATGAGTTGCTGCCTTTCCATGGTGACAGCATCGCTGTCTGGCATTTTAGGGCTGACTACTGAAAATGTGCTTTTGTGGAAGCCTAGGAATGTCTCATATGTTCTCAAGTTGCACCAGGGGAGGTTCAGATTGAATATTAGGAAAAATTTCTTCATTGAAAGAGTAGTGAAGAATTGAAACAGGCTGCCCAGGCAGGTGGTGGAGTGGCCGTCACTGGGGCTGTTTAAAAATGGGTAGATAAGGCACTTTGGGAGATGTTTTAGTGATTCATTGGTATAAGGCTGAGAATTGGACTTGGTGATCTTGAAGGTCTTTTCCAACCTTGGTGATTCCATGATTCTATGTCAGAGATACTGCATATCAGAAGAGAAACAAGGTATATGAGGTCTGGTAGTGACTTATGTCACTACTGGAGTAGTCATCTTGGTTTTGATCATCTTACTGTTTCGATCTGTGAAATTTTATTTGCTATTACTCTGCAAACTTGTCATCTCCTCTATAGTTTTTGTTCATTCTCTGAAGTTTGGTGTAAGATAACAGAGTAGCAAGTAGGTTCTGTATGTTTATTTCCTTAAAATGGGTCTAAATATTAAAGCATTGAGTAATCCTCACCTTCCTTGCTCATCCATCTACAAGTTGCCTTTTTTGTTTTCCCTTAATAAGTCAGTTTTTGATTCTTTTGGTTTTATTGCTTATGCCAACTGTTTATTTGTTTCATGTATCCAAGCTGAATATCTAAGGTGAGGGGGATTTATCTGCATACGCTGTCGGTCGGGTAGAATGAATAATACTGTGTGCTAGTAAACTGCTACAGTAGCTTTATATTTTATGGAGCCTGGATTTGATCTGCCCTGCCAGATCCTTTTTGAAGAAAAAAAGAGTGTTTCTGAAATGTCAGTAGCATTATCTACAACATTAATTCCTTTGCTGCTGCAAAATTGTTTAAATAGTGCACAGGAAAAGAAAGGAAAAATTTAATGGTTTTTTTTTTCCTTTATGAAGGCTGCTAATTCAGTTTTAATAAATAGACATAAAATTGTTAGATTGGAGTAATATTCCCATCCTTAAACAATTTAAACACCAGCTGCTGTGTAGAGCTTCAGAGAGATAAAACTTTCAAGTGTTAACAACCCAAAAGTTAGCATTAACTTTTCATACAAAGAAAACCTTGATAAAATGAAGCCAAGATGAACAGCTAAAAGACTAAAAAGCTTTGCAGGTGCCAAGAACTACGGAAGGACATTGTTTGGCTCTTGAAGCAGAAAGGTTCCGCTTCTCAAGAAAAGAAACCTAAAAGAAATCAGCAGAACTTGGACATCAGGGTAAGGCAGAGAAGGGTGGAAACCTTAAAAAGCCTCTGAAATCAGCTAAAAGTGAGCAGAGTGAGGAAGATTGTGGCATTTCTTAGGTTAAACATTAAAAAAACACCCCTCAAAAAATACTAAGTACGATGAGGAAAGATTTTCAAAAGCAGTTAAGAAAAGTTATAAAAGCTGTGTGTGTGTGTGTGTGCGTGCATGCTTTCACCCACCATGCCACAGGGATCCTACCAAATTCAAGAATCACAAGGTTGGAAAAGGCCTTTAAGATCATCAAGCCAAACTGTTCCCATCCTATGCTAAACCATATCCCTGAGTACCTCATCTACCCGTATGTTAAACACATCCAGGGATGATGCCTCAACCCCCTCCCTGGGCAGCCTGTTCCAGGCTGTGACATTTCTTTCAGTGAAGAACTTTTTCCTAACATCTAATCTGAGCTTGATTAGACCCAGAGTACAAGCGACTTGCAGAAGACATGAGGCCAATAGCAGAAAAACACCCTGAATTAATTAATTCCTGTATTTCTTCAGAGCGGGGGAACTTCTGAAAGTTCCCATGCCAAAACTTGGCAGAGGTTTCCTTAAACAAGACCTGAGATGTGAATTTTCAGTAGAAAATGTTAAGGGAAATCGACAGTTTTCCCAATAACAGTTCTTCAAGCCTGGATGGCATTCATAAAAGCTCTGAAAGAAACTCGGAGATGATAGATGAGCTAATGATAGCTGAACTACTTATGTGCTGTGTAAGCTGTTAGGGAAAGCTCCCTCAGTACAAGTGGACTGGAAAGTGGCTGATGAGGTGTCACATTTGTCAAATACAATTTTGGGGGAGATCCAGAGGTTTACAAACCAGTAATTTTGATTTTTGTACCGACCAAGGTAGAAATTACAATTTAGAGTGGAATTTCCAGACCCTGACCGAAGGCCTAGAAACCCCTTGTGGAATTGGTGTGAGGATTTGTTCAACTGTTGATGCTTAATTCAGCAGAAATAAATCCAGCTGCTGTTGAGTCCTTTAGTAATGCCATCAGATGTCATTGACTTTGAGGAGCATGTCAGATGTAGCCTGACTTGCCTCATCCTGTGGCATTTGGGTCTAGTCTTTAAATAGTGATGCCTGAGAGACTCCGTGTGCTGAAGGGCTGGTGAGATCTTGCATCTCCTCTGCCTTCTCACTCGTCTGTCAGTGGGATGCTGTGGTGAGTAGACCAGGTACCCAGCGAAGCTGCTCTATCACTGCCCTCCTCAGCTGGGCAGAAGAGAGAAGATATAACAAAAGGCTTGTGGGCTGAGATAAGGACAAGGAGATACTGTACATCAATTACTGTCACGGGCAAAACAGACTAAAAAAACCCCCAAACCATCTAATTTATTACCCAAGCAAAACAGAGTAAAGCATGAGAAATAAACCCAAATCTTTAAACCTCTCCGCATGTCTCTCCCTTCTTCCTGGGCTCAACTTTATTCCCAAATTCTCTCCCTCCTCCCCCCAAGTGTCACAGGGGTACTGGGTTGTGGTCAGTCCCATCACACGTTGCCTCTGCTGCTCCTTCCTCCTCAGAGGAGGCATTCCTCACACTCTTCCCCTGCTCCAGCATGGGGTCCCACCCATAGCAGACAGTCCTACATGAACTTCTCCAACATGAGTCGTTCCCATGAGGCTTCCGCTCCTCACCAGCTGCCCCAGGGTGGGTCACTGCTATGGGGAGCAGTCATAAATCACAGAATGTCTCTCAGTCTCTCAGGCCCAGACTGCTCTAGCTTGGTCCCCCATGGAGTCTCAACGCCCCCCCAGCAAACCTGCTTCTGCGTGGGTCTCTCTCTCACACATTTCTGCACAGTGTGTGTCTGCACAGTTTCTTGCTTCTCACTCCCTTCTCTGGTGGCAAAAAGCAGCTGCTTCTGGGTTTTTTCCCTCCTAAATGTGATTCCCAGAGGCGCTGTGACCATCGCTGATGGGCTCGGGCTTGGTCAGCGGCAGGTCAGGCCTTGAGCCAGCTGGTGTTTGCTCTGTGGGGCCTGCAGAGAGCTTCTGGCTGCTTCTTGCAGGAGCCACCCCGCAACACCCCCAGCTACCAAAACCTTTCCACACAAACCCAAACCATCTCTCCATCGCAGTGGGGGTGATATCTGGTGGTGAAACAAGCTGAGATGGGAGAAGTTAATTTTAATTTTATTATTATTTTTCTCACCCTCCTGTCTGGGCAGCATTGTGACCTAGCTGATTTTGAAGGGTGAGATGCACATCGATGTTAGGTGTAAGAGATGCTTTGCTGATGAAGAATTTCTTTACCTCTTTTCTTCTATCCATTTCCATCTCTGCACTGCAGTTCACCTCCTTTTTTTTTCTTGTGTCAGTGCCGATGTTGTGGATTGAAGCAAATGCATTACAAATCTGTCCTGGAGGCCTTTTTCAAATGCAGACAAGCCCACAGTCTGCTTTGTAGCTTGACTACAAAAAATAGCTGAATTGAGGAAATTGCAAACTGTGTATGAAGGGCAAGTTGTTGGGGGAGGAAAATGAAAACTTCTTGAACTGGCCTTGCCACCAAAGAGAGTGTTTTTCTACCTTTAACTTTACTTACAGTTTTGTGACATGATATTTGCAAAATATCTCGGAGTATTTTCACCAGAGGTCAAAGTGCACTGTGTGCTTGGAGTTGTCATTGAGAACTGCCTGGAGCAGTGCAGCTGATAAGAAAATATTTCTTTAGTACCCTTAGAATGATAAAATTGTTTGGGATGGAAGAGACCTTAAGTTCCAACCCCCCTGCCATGGCATGTATATGATATTTTGTCTTCCCGTCTTCTTGAAGGAGGTCTTCATAATAAATTGTTTAGTTCAGTCTGGCCGTAAAGGATATCTGTACTCACAGAATCACAGAATCACAAGGTTGGAAAAGACCTTTAAGACCATCGAGTCCAACCGTTCCTGTCCTGTGCTAAACCATATCCCTAAGTACCTGATCTTCCCTTTTTTAAAACACAACCAGGGGTGGTGACTCAGCCCCCTCCCTGGGCAGTCTGTTCCAGGCCCTGACATCTCTTCCAGTGAAGAATTTTTTTCCTAACATCTGAGCTGACCCTGCCCTGGTGCAGCTTGAGCCCATTTCCCCTTGTCCTATCTCCTGTCCCCTGGCTGAAGAGACCATTGCCCACCTCTCTGCACCCTTCTGTCAGGTCAGTGGAAGTGGTGAGAAGGTCTCACCTCAGCCTCCTCTTCTCCAAGCTCAACACCCGCAGCTCCCTCAGCCGCTCCTCAGAGGATTTGCCCTCCAGCCCCTTCCCCAGCCTGGTTGCCCTTCTCTGGACTTGCTCCAGGACCTCAATGTCTTATGGTGAGGAGCCCAGAACTGGACACAGCCCTCGAGGTGCAGCCTCACCAATGATGAGTACAGGTACTGCTGTGGTCCTCTTTAGCAAGGATGGGTGCAGTTGAAGGCCCTGTACTTGTGACTGCTCTGGGAATACTTGTGTTTTACTCAGGCAGCAGACCTCTCCTTCTTTTCAGTATTTATTACTGGAGATTCTTGCTGCACATCTGGAAGTTGTGTAGAGCTGAGTTGAGGATAGTCTTGTTGAGTGTCTTTTAAATGTTGTAGCATTGCCATAAAGCGCTTATTGACGTTCCATCACTTGAGTCATTACAAGAGTCAGGGTGAGATGCAGAGAATATGGAGTAAAAAAATCAATAGTTCTCCAAAGTGCAGAGGACCTGTTGTATTTCCATCTCCTTATAATGACCTGGAGTTTACTGTTAACATATTTGCTTCACTGTCTGGACTGAAATGAGCTGTCATTAGGACTCTATATGTTAGAAAATGGTTTTATTGAGCTGCCAATGACGTTAAAATCTCATTTCCCTTTGAAGAGGCACAGAAATATTGTTCTGTTCATGTGCTGTAACCATAACATTAAAATTTGATTATTGCTATCATTAGAAATCTGTATCCATACTAATATAATTATATATATATTTCCCCATTGTTCCAGGCTTTCATTGAACTACCTGTTAGGGAACAAAGTCTTTTGTTGCTGAGGTGTTGGGTTTTTGTTGTTGTTGTGTAAATTATTTTCTACACAAGGAATGTCTATTAATAAATTCCATGTTCAAAAAATCAATTTGGAAGAAGTATCCTTATATTAAAAACCACTTTTTCCACCTTAGTTGAAGGTGGTAATCAGATTATTGGATATCTTTTCCTATCAAAATCACGTTTGTGATGTATTATTCTTCTTTTTACTTTTCTGAGCACTGAAATCAATAAAGCAAATACCTTCCTCAATATATTAGAGCTGAAGCGTGTTGAGTTATGGTAGGACTGAATTTGACCTGTTGTCATAATTGAATATATATTGTTAAAAGCAGAGTGCTTCACTCCTCTCTGCCTCAACTGTTTGGATGTTTGTCCTGTCATCCTTGGGTGGTCCTAGTCAAGATGTATGTGGGTTATGCAACGACCTTTAGTCTTGCATTTATGTTTCCTGTCCTTAATTCATTAGCTTTGTCAAGAGGATGTCCCCTATTTTCCATAAGCAGATTATATTCTGACCCTCTTTCCAAACAGTCCTGCGCTAACCATATTTTAAGGATGACTTCACTAGAAAATACCAGGGGGAAGAATTACTAAATGAGTTAAGGCATTAGTTCTCAAGAGAAAAGAAGGCTGTTTACAAACCTACAGTATTTATTACATACCTCATTTACCTCATTCATCATTTTAATAGAAAAATGAATCTTTTTAGATGATTCTGAAATAATTTCAAGTAAACTACATAGCCTGAGGCAAAACATGATTGCTTACTGTAGAGAGGGCCAAGCTGTTTCTGAAAAGTACAGTATGATTGGTGACTATAATTTGCATTTTAAGATAGTAAAAATATTAAGGATTCATATTTGAAAAGTAGTCATAAGGTTTGGAAACCACATGGTACAAAATTAAATCTAGTGGCAGTTGTTTTGTCTTCTGTTCTTCAGTTTTCTAATTTAGGAACTAGTAAATTCTCTTGAAATCTTCATAGAATTGTAGAATTATAGAATGCTTTGGATTGGAAGGGTCCTCAACTCTACTTTCAACCCCCTGCCATGGGCAGAGACACCCTCCACTAGCCCAGGCTGCCTGAAGCCCCATCCAACCTGGCCTTGAACCAGGGATCCAGGAGAAGCCCCAGCTTCACTGAGCACCCTGTGCCAGGGCTTCTCCACCCTCAGAGTGAAGCATTTCTTCCTAATCTCTAAACTAAATCTCCCCTGTTTCCGTTTAAACCCATTCCCCCTTATCCCATCACTACGCTCCTATCTTTCCTGGAGCCCCTTTAAGGACTGGAAGGGGCTCAGAGGTCTCCCCAGAGCCTTCTCTTCTCCAGGCTGAACCACCCCAACTCTCTCAGCCTGTCTCCAGAGCAGAGATGCTCCAGGCCTTGGATCATCTCCGAGGCTCCTCTGGATCTGTCTTGTACTGGGGACCCCCGAGCTGGACAGTCTTGAAAGTAGAGATATTTTTGAGATTTACTCCTAAGATTTTGTTCAGTTTTAGGTTCATGGGTCCTTTTTGCCACATACTCCTGTTCTTACTGTTAAGAAAGAAGAGTTTTGTGGCAGCAAATAGTCTATTTTCATTACTACTCTTGTGGTATGGCAAAAGCAATATATTTTTTGTTATTCCTGTTGTAGAAGACAGAATAAAACACCAAAATGAAGGAATAAGTTATTGTTTAATATTGAGGATATGTTTTATCTCCTTTTTCTTGTTTGGATTTGGTTCAGGGAAGAGGGGCTTGGTTCCATTTTAGAGAAGGAAGCAGGATGCAATGAAGAAGTCATTTACATTTTGAAAATATTAAAACTCCATCACACTGTACATGCTCATCTTCGTTTGAATAAGCATAATATCATGGATATGGTTTATGTCTCTCCTGGCACACATTCCTTCTCTCACTGAGTCCCTCTCCCTCTCTTCCTGGCATTTCTACTTCAGCAGTAAGGTGTTTAGGATAGGAATAAGGCTTTCTTTCTCTTCTGTAATGTTTAGTAGTTGCTGTGAAATTCTAATGTAGGAAAAAGTAGCTGTTGCTATGCAAACAGCGATCAATAATGTGGGTTTTTTTTCCTGGCAATGCAAGAAATGGGACTTCCTACTGGATATTTGCAAATCATGAATGATTTTCATATCTAGATAAATATATGTGCCCTGAAAAAGCAGTAAAGGCCCATTTGCCTGTCTAAAATTGCTTTATTAAGAGTGAAAAATTCCCCCCTCCTCCTTGATATAGTTAAACAGTAAAAATAATTTAAACCAGCCTGTGGGAGACCTTATCACTGCCTACAACTACCTGACAGAAGGGTGTAGAGAAGTGGGCGAGGGTCTCTTCAGCCAGGGGACAGGAGATGGGACAAGGGGTAATGGGCTCAAGCTGCCCCAGGGCAGGGTCAGCTCAGATATGAGGGAAAAGTTCTTCCCTGGCAGAGTTGTGGGGCTGTGGAACAGGCTGCCCAGGGAGGGGGCTGAGTCCCCACCCCTGGGTGTGTTTAACAGATGGGGAGATGAGGTGCTCAGGGATCTGGTTTAGCACAGGACAGGAACGTTAGGACTTGATGACCTTAAAGGTCTTTTCCACCCCCGTGATTCTGTGGTTCTGTGGGTGATAGTACTTTCTATGCTGTAGCTTGTAATCCCAGTTTGATTTCTGTTGTGTGAACTGTTATGTGAATGTTTTATTTTATCTCTGAAACTACCATTAAGTTGCCTGCAAACTAGAATAAGAAGCTTCTTACCTGTATCTCTCTTCTTCCCCTTTACAACATCCGTTCTGACATTTAAAAGATACATCTCAATGGAACAACAGAAATAACTTTCACTTTCCTTCAGTTTTTCACTTGGCAACATCTTGTACACATGTATTTTGTAAAAAAAAATTTACATGTGATGGTTAATTTTTTTTTTTTATGCCAAATTTTGACAGAGGAAACACAAAAATAGAACATTTTGAAGGCAACTGAGGTACGTGCAGTGAGCATTTCTGCTCTTTAAAATTTCCTTTTGAATGGTGAGAGGAATGTGTTTTGATAGTCAAACTGCATTTAAAAGTGTGCTGGGATTTTTTTTTTAATTCTCATATAGCAAAACCCAAGATATTTGACAGAAGCAAAATTAATCACTGTGTTATCTCAGCATCCAGATTAAGATCTAGTGCTTTACAAAGCCTGCTGCTCCATCAATTTGTTCTTTTGGTTGAATTCAAATTGAGTTCATTTTTATAGATTCACTGCATAATACTCTCCTCTCTCCTCCCTCATTCATTAACCAATTTGTTCTTGCTACTCCCTTTTTATTGAATGGCTAACAAAATTGCTGTGCTAACTTTTCAAATGAATATCATCATTCCTTGTCATGCATGGGGAGAAAGTCAGCGTATTAATCCTTTCTACATCTATCTCCCCTTCCAGAGAGAAGACCCATTTTTTCCCCCTCAAGATATCTTGAAAAGAATGTTTTAAATAACATTCTCTTGAAGCTTTTGGCACAATGCTTGGATGTAAATATTTCTATCCAGATTCCTTCTGATTAATTCCAGGCCTTTTGGAGCATGTACACCCTGCCAGTTGTATGACACAATGAGAGCCAAATCAGAGAGTCATCAAGACTTGTTCTTGTACATGCATGGGACAAATACATGTAATGGATTAAAACATGTTCACAGAATCACAGAATTGTAGGGGTTGGAAGGGACCTCCAGAGATCATCGGGTCCAACCCCCCTGCCAAAGTCATACTGATAGGGAATGGCATTTTTGGAAAAAAAAGAGAAGTGACAAATTAAACCCCATAGTTTTTGATGTCATTTTAAATTTCCATGTCTTTTTATGTCAGGATCCCACTAGATGTCTGGAATATTTTGAGATGCTTAAGTGTTGTAGCAGTAAGTGCCAGTGTATCTAAAACAAGTATATATGAATCCATTTAAAGCAGGTATTTGAGAGAATAAGGAAAGAAAATGGAATGTCATGGTGTTGTGGTCTAACCCCCTCCAGCAAGTCAGCCCCACACAGCCACTTGCTTCCTCCTCCCTGGGACAACGGGAGAGAGAGAAGTGGAAGGGTAAAAGGAGAAAACTCCTGGGTTGAGATAAAGAAAATTTAAGATGTAAAGCAAAAGCCATGCATGCAAGGAAAGCAAATGAAGGACTTAATTCCCTGCTTCCCATCAGCAGGCAGGTGTTCAGCCATCTCCTGGACAGCAGGACTCCATCAGGCATAACGGTGACTTGGGAAGACAAACACCATCACTCTGCACGTGTGTGTCCCCCCTTCCTCCTTCTTCCCCCAGCTTTATATACTGAGGATGATGTCATATGGTATGGAATATTCCTTTGGTCATTGGGATCAGCTGTCCTATCTGTGTCCCCTCCCAACTCCTTGTGTACCCCCAACCAGCTATTGGTGGGGTGAGATGAGGAGCAGCGAAGACCTTGTCTCTGTGTAAGCACTGCTCAGCGATAACAAAACCATCCCTTTGTCATCAATGCTGTCTCCAGCACAAATCCAAACCACAGCCCTGTGATAGCTACTGTGAGGAAAATTAACTCTATCCCAGCCAAAACGAGCACACATGGTTAAGCCTGTAGATTTTAAGGTTGGGACTTTGTTATATAGACTTTTTTGGTCTTGTATTACTTATATGTTCTATTCTGCAGCAGGTGCCAGTATGCACGAGGAGGAAAAACCAGTCTGCCTCTTTTTTTTAAGGTAGAGAAGAGCTTAAAGTATAAGGGTTAATAATCTGGGAATGTTAATATACTCTTTTATTTTGGTAATAAAACATACTCTCTTGGTATGAGAAGACCGAGGGCTGTTTAACTTCATCGTTCCTGATAGCCCAGTATGTCATCCCTGTCCTGCAAAGTGCAGTGGGGTTTGTAGCTGGAAATTCAGTCTCCTTGTGAAAAACACAGCAGTGATAGCCTTTGTCTGCACAGCTCTGTGTGTGTGTGCTAGTCTGTCATTCTCTGAGGTGGTGTGTTTGTAATCGGGCTGTGCGATTATGCCACTGTACTCAGCATGGGTGAGGCTGCAGCTCGAGTGCTGGGTCCAGTTCCAGGCTCCTCACCATAAGAAGGACATTGAGGTCCTCGAGTGAGTCCAGAGGAGGGCAGCCAGGCTGGGGAAGGGCCTGGAGGGCAAATCCTCTGAGGAGCGGCTGAGGGAGCTGGGGGTGTTCAGCCTGGAGAAGAGGAGGCTGAGGGGAGACCGTATCACTGCCTACAGTTACCTGACAGAAGGGTGCAGAGAGGTGGGCGATGGTCTCTTCAGCCAGGGGACAGGAGATGGGACAAAGGGCAATGGGCTCAAGCTGCACCAGGGCAGGGTCAGCTCAGCTGGGAGGGAAAAGTTCTTCCCTGGCAGAGTTGTGGGGCTGTGGCACAGGCTGCCCAGGGAGGGGGCTGAGTAACCATCCTTGGATTTGTTTAACAGACACAGGGGAGATGAGGTGCTCAGGGATCTGGTTTAGCACAGGACAGGAATGGTTGGACTTGATGATCTTAAAGGTCTTTCCCAACCTTGTGATTCTGTGATTCTATGAATCTTCTTTCCACTTCAAAACCTGCTGATTTCAATACGTAGCCTACAAACCATATTTTGGGAAGCCATAGTAAAAGGAGGTGATAATATTTGCTTGTATTACTCTCAGTTAATACACCTGATGCTTACAATGTAGTTGTGAGCTTGGAAGATCACACCAGCCTGTTAGTGTGATATTGCAAAGATGCTGCTTTGTCTTTCCCCATAGATGGTTGAATTCAAATCACGTTTGTAAACAAATAAATAAATAAAAATTTATTACTTCTCATTTTCCTAATTATGGTGCAGATAAGCAGTGGGGATCATGACATTAAGATAAGTAAGTGGCTTATGAGTTTGCCTCAGAGAAAGAAACTCTTGCTGTTCCCCCTCTTCCCCCCTTGAGCTATGAAGCAGTAATAAATGAACAAGTCCAGAGTACTTTATGATAGATAGTTAATGGTGCTGTGCCTGAGCCAACAGGCTTGTTTCCGCAGCAGCTGTCTCAATTCATGGTCATTAGCATACCTTTAATGGTCACATTGCAGAATAATTTCTACTAGGGCATTTAGCGTGCATAAAGGGGAAAAAAAAGCCATGACATTGAAGAAGGAGTTCTAGGTGTAGGTGAATGGGTTTGGCCCAATGTGATGTTGGAGAGTGTACACTTGAAGGGTATAAGAGTGAATTGTATTATTAAGGTAATCATAGAATCACAGAAGGCTTTGGGTTGGAGGGGACCTCAAAGCTCATCTAGTTCCAACCCCTGACCATGGGCAGAGACACATTCCAGTAGGTTGCCCAAAGCCCCATCCGACCTGGCCTTGAACTCTGCCAGGGATCTAGGGGCAGCCACCGCACTCTTTCAGCTTGAAGCTGTTGCCCCTTGTCCTATCACTGCTCTCCCTGGTGAACAGCCCCTCTCCCACATTCCTGTAGGACCCCTTTAAGTACTGGTACACCACAATTTGGTCTCCCTGGAGCCTTCTCTTCTCCTGGCTGAACAAGCCCAACTCTTGCAGCCTGTCTTTGTAGGAGAGGTGCTCCAGCCCCTTGATCATCTTTGTGGCCTAGTCTGGACTTGCTCCAACAGCTCTACGTCTTTCCTGTACTGGGGACCCCAAAGCTGGATGCAGCACTGCAGGTGGGGTGTCATGAAATCAGAGCAGAGGGGCAGACCCTCCCTCGACCTGCTGGCCACGCTGTTCTTGATGCAGCCCAGGACATGGTTGGCCATCAGGGCTGTCAGCACTCACTGTTGAGCTTCTCATTGATCAGCACCCCTGTACTTCGGAGGTAAATACAGGTTGACATTCAAGATCTATTTGTCACCACGTGCCTGGCTTTAAGCTTGTGACTAACCCAGGAAAGAACCTTCTGTACTGTTTTCTTGGGTGGTTCTTGTATTCAGAGCACAGAGACTGCTCTGAAATGTTCTCAGAGGGAAAGCAGTTACAGCATGTAGCTGTGATAGCAGAGTCATTTCTAGCGTGTGAGGGCTACCAAATATTCAAGTCATGACAGCAGACTCACAGCAATGACTTAATGTACCTGTTATTTTAGTGCAAGTGAAGAAATACTTCTGTGGAATCAGGTTTTCTTTTAATGTTCCTGAAGGTAGGCAAGAGGGGTGTTGATAGGAAGGAGAATGAGTGGGTGTTGTTTCTGCCTCAGTAATGGGACACCTTCTTAGAAGTACTCAGATAAGTAGGTTAGTTGGATTTTTGTTTTACATTGTAGGAACTCATGTAATATTTTAATTTTTCTTTTCACTTTTATCTTCCTTTTTGAAGTGTGAGGAGAAAAAAACCCCACCCTGTAGTTATTTCTTTTGAAAGTAATGATGCTGGAAAAAGATAGTGAACTTGAGAAAATCATTCTTTGTCCATACTACCTTCAAGTGAGCTATTGTACAGCAGAAAAATTGTGCCTATCATTTTCTTTTGTCATTTGGTGTGTCTTAAAGATTCATTTTAAATGTGTGCATGAATGGACTTGACCTTAAGGAAGAAAATAGGACACATTAAGGCAAGCTTTTATTTATTTTATGAAGATTTTCTTGCTAGCTTATGATGTTTTCCTCTGCTACCAGTTTTATTCCCATATTCCTGGGTTTTTTGGAGGCTTGTGGAAAAATTAAGCAGTCCTTTCTAGAAGAATAAGAGTTTTCAGGACATGGAACAGGCTGCCCTGGGAGGGGGTTGAGTCACTGTCCCTGGATGTGTTTAAAAGATGGGTAGATGAGGTACTTAGGGATGTGGTTTATCTTAGGATGGGAATGGTTGGACTTGATCTCAGGGGTGTTTTTCAGCCTGGTGATTCTGTGATCTTCCTACAGTAGACCAGCAGAAGGCTGGTGGTTAAGATCCATCAAGTATAAATGCAATTAAGTAGTTGTAGTGAGAAAAGAGAGGGACCACATAATTCCTGCAAGTCAGTATGGCAGGGGTGTGCATTGGGTCGAAGTGAGACTCAGGTCACAAACCTTGAAGGACTTTTCAAAATCTGTCACATGTTTGACATCCTTCTGTTGATTGTTTGTTGTTGCTGTTGTTGAGTGTCAATTCTTGTGTATTACTCCCGAGGAGTAAGACATGTTCTGTTGGAAGCTGAGCATGAAGCATCCTGCTGAGACTGAAGTCTGTGGGAATACAGATTGATAGTGTGCTGATGCTGATCAACCTTTCCATCAACGTTTTGTTGGACAAAGAAGATTCTGGAAAAATACCAACCCAATTCAGTGCCTTTTTTGAGCAGTGGCTAAATAGTTGTGAGAGCAGATGTCAGGAATTTGTCTTGTCATTATTTTCAAGGTTGAAAATGAGCTAGTTGCAGGATGTTCAACCACTTGATAACTTTTGGCTACTTGAATTTTGCAGAACTAGTGTACAGTATATTTTTCTATGTGCAACAGCAACTCTGGATGCTTCAGGAAATAAATTTGTTGGGCTTTTAGGAGTATTAAGATATCACAATCTCCTAAAGGTGGTCAGTGTTTCTTTTGGAGAGAGAGAAAAAATAATTATATAGGTATGAAAAATTAGGCTGCAGTGATTTTTGTGGGTACCCAGATCTGGTGGCATCATTTGATTGTGTTGGTCTTCATTTCTGTATCATAGAATCATAGAATGGTCTGGGTTGGAAGGGACCCCAAGGATCACAGAGTTATAACCCCCCTGCCACAGGCAGGGCCACCAACCTCCAGGCCTGGAGCTACACAAGGTTGCCCAGGGCCCTGGCCAGCCTGGCCTTGAACACTTCCAGGGACGGGGCACCCACCCCCTCTCTGGGCAGCCCGTTCCAGCACCTCACCACTCTCTCTGGAAAGAACTTCCCCCTAATATCTCATCTAACCCTTCCCTCCTTCAGCTTCACTCCATCCCCCTTGTCCTGCCATTGTCTACCCTTTGAAAAAGTTGATATCCCTCCTGTTTCTTTGTGCCCTTCAGGGACTGGAAGGCTGCAATGAGAACTTCCCACAGCCTTTTTTTTCTAGGCTGAACCAGCCCAGCTCCCTCAGCCTCTCTCCGTAGGGGAGCTGCTCCAGCCCTCTAATCATCTTCGTGGCCTCCTCTGAACCCTCTCCAACAGTCCCACATCTTTCTTGTATTGGGGGCCCCAGCTCTGGACACAGGACTCCAGCTGGGGCCTCAGGAGGGCAGAGCAGAGAGGGACAATCTCCTCCCTGTCCCTGCTGCCACCCCTCTGCTGATGGAGCCCAGGATCCCATCCCCCTTCCCAGCTGCCAGAGCACACTGCTGGCTCAGGGGAAGCTTCTCATCCCCCAGAACCCCCAGGTCCTTCTCAGCAGGGCTGCTCTCCAGGAGCTCTTCTCCCAGTCTGTATATATGTGTGTACTCTAGTCTGTACTCTAAAGTCACTTTGGGGGGATGTGATAGGAAACATTAACTTATCTAAAAGCACTGTAAATTCTTTTTTTTTAAAATTCAATATTTCATTCGGGTTGGTATGTTTGGTTTAGAGGCCTGCAGCATCTGTTGGACGTGGAATATGATGGAAAAAGCTGTGTATAATTATCTATTCAGGGAGCACTGTCAGTCTGATGCCTGCAAAAGTGTAAGGTGATAAATACATTAGATATAAAGATTGCATAAACACAAAGTTCGGAGCTGAAGTTCAACAGATAAGAAACACCAGATAAAATATCTTCTGAAATCATGATTTTGCTATGTTACTAGTGCTTTGATGTAGTTTACTGGCCTGTAATTTTCTCTATTGTAAAAAACAAATGTTCCTTCTCCTCTTCATCATTCCAAAGTCCCATGAAAAGAAAGATGTTAAAGTTCAGGTAAGATTTTAGATATTGGGAAGAATAATATAACTATTATTCCCTGTGAAATACTGGAGAAACCATAGAATCCCAGCATCTGCTGAGTTGGAAGGGACCCATCAGGACCATCAAGTCCAACTCCTGGCTCTACACAGCCCCAGCCCAGTCAGAACAGGGCACTGAGGGCATCAGCCAGACGCTTCTTGACCTCAGCCCAGTTTGGGGCTGTGACCCCTTAACTGGGGAGCCTGTGTCAGTGGCTGACCCCCCTCTCAGGACAGAACCTCTTCCTAACAGCCAACCTAAACATGAAATTTTTGTTTCTTTGGTGATTTTTTCTTTTTTTCTCTTTCTTTCCTATGGACATGGCTAAGTTAAATTTGATTTTATTTGAGGTAGAAGGAGGAGCAGCCCTGAAACTGATGTGATGGGCATTGCTCTCCTGGTAGATACCAAATTCCTTGTATAAGCCATGAATACTCATACTTCTCATCAGAACAAAAAGTTGGGTTTTTTTTTTTATTGTTAGTGGAGGGTTTTCTCTCCTTTTCCATGGATGAAATGAATTTGGCTTAGGCCCTCGGAAAATTTGGAGATGAAATCTTTAATTTTTCCATCTCTTGCTTCTGACACTGGTGCTTGAGGCTCTGTGGAGTGGAAAATGGATGCCACAAGGCTTTTGTCAAGGTGGTGGAACAGTAAGGAGAGAACAACTTCTCTTGGTAACTTTCAATACATCAATAAACTGAAGGAAAAATTCACAATAATTCACAGTTATTCACAGAGTAAGTTTCACTGTCAGTTCAAGTTTACTTTCAAGTGTCTGATGATTAATTATGCTGAGGATGAACAAATTGAAATCTCCAGTCTGTGCTGTCTTAAAAGCTTAGTATTTAGATATTCTACTCTGGTGAGCTCTGTCAGCTCTTGCCCCAGGTATGGCTGGACACTCACTTGCAGCTGGAGAATCATTTTCTCTGCCTACATTTTCAGCTAGTTACAGGTCTAATCATCTGTGCCAGAGCTTTTCACCCCAGGATCTCTTTATAATTGAAGAGAAATCTGGGCTTTTAGGCTGTGATTTCAACCTGTTTCAGATGTCAGTTTTACAATGAAGTGGATTATCATGTAGAAGTGTCCATTTCTTTGTGTATGACTGATTTGAGGGGCTCCAGCTGAAACGTGGTTGTCTTACTCTGTGGACATTCAATTAAGGTGATTTGCACCCAAAACATATAAATATCATGACCATACCCACCTTCATAAAATATTCAGATTATAAATTAGAAAATGAGTCATAATGAGAACTATTCCCACGATGTGTGTTTTGTTAGGAGGGATCTTCCTTAGGCTCCGGGGAGACCTTATTGTAGCATCTTGATATATAGAGGGGGCTTTTAAGAAAGGCAGTGAAGACTTCACTGAGGTCTGGAGTGACAGGACAAGGAGCAGTGGTTTTAAACTGGAAGAGGGTAGGAAGGGGACAGAAGGAAGAAGTTTTTTACTATGAGGGTGGTGAAACATTGGAAGAAGTTTCTTAGAGAAGCTGTGGCTGCCCCTGGATCCCTGGCAGGGTCAAAGCCAGGTTGGATGGGGCTTTTGGGCACCGTGGGCTAGTGGAGGGTGTCCTTCCCATGGCAGGGTGTGGGACTAGATGGGCTTTGAGGTCCCTTCCAACCCAAGGCTATTCTATATCAGAACTCACTTATTCTTTGCAGCCACGTGGGAAGAATTGCTGGGAGTTAATGGTTTTATACTGGCTTCCTTCTTCTTTTGTGATGTGTACTACGTTCTGTAGCTCTGTTTTTGTTTCAGCTTTTAACTGTTTGGTCTTAACAATCCCTTTGGTCCCTTGGGTAAGCACAAATATCTACTCATTCATGCGTTCCTTGAGATTGGAGGATGTTCTGCAAGATTATGGAGTGAGTGAATTTGGCCACAGGGGAAAATGAAAAGTTGATCTCAGTGCATCTTCCCACAAGGATGATTTGGATGTTATGGTGTCAAGCTGTACACTGGTTTTGCTACAAGAACTTCCCTAAATTTCAGTCCTGTGATTTACTTGAATTTCACGCAGTTCAACAGCGTCTTCTCAGCAGGATACTATGATGGCACTTTAAGAAAATAATAAATAGGCTGTATAAGTAATTCCTTTACGTTAGAGTTTATAGAGAACAATTTTTTTAAATTGTTGCATCCGTTGTAATTGTAAATGGGTGAAGTACATGGCTGCGTGTGGAGCTGACAACAAAAAAATCAGGACTTGTACTACTAGAGAGAAGAAAAAAAGCTATTTTATACCCCATTAAACTGTTACACATCATAAATAATTTATGCTCAGCTTGCTCTCTTCTGTAGAAAGATGATAAACTAGTCATTTTAGGAGCATTTTAATGAATATAATAGTTTCCCTGATTTTTCTCTGTAACAGAAACCCCGTTCATCCGGTATTCCCCTGGTCATTATATGTATGTAACTGGGTTAAATTATAAGAATACACCTCAGAGTGAGTCCTGGGCTATTACTTAGGTGAATTTTTCACAGTGAGGGTGACAGAGCACTAGAACAGGCTGCCCAGGGGGATTGTGGAGTCTCCTTCTCTGGAGATGTTCAAGCCCCGTCTGGATGCCTACCTGTGCGACCTGTCCTTCCACACTTAGATATTAGGGGGAAGCTCTTTCCAGAGAGAGTGGTGAGGGGCTGGAACGGGCTGCCAGGAGAGGAGGGGGATGCCCCATCCCTGGATGTGTTCAAGACCTTGTGTAGATCCAGGCCTGGAGGTTGGTGTCCCTGCCTGTGGCAGGGGGGTTGCGACTCTATGATCCTTGGGGTTCCTTTCAACCCAGACCAGTCTATGATTCTATGATTCTATGACACTGCTTTGGCAGGAGGTTTGGACCCGGTGATCTCTGGAGGTCCCTTCCAACCCCCATGATTCTGTGATTCTGTGAATTCTACAGGTATTTAGTGATGGATCAAAAATATACATAGCTTTGTTCATTTTACTTCCTGTAATAAGTGTATATTGGTTATTTCTGTCATTACCAAAAGTGCTTAAGCACCTCATGTAATACTATGAGGAAGTCTGCATTCCCAGACTGGAATATTTGTAATTTTTCCAGTTTACATTAAACTGTTCGATCATGCATACTGTCTCTCAGTCACATTTATACAGAGAGGTTTTTAGACTAATGAGTATTTTGTATTTTTTAAATCTACCTTTTGCTTTGTCAAGTGAAAATGTCTTACTTTTTCATCAATTCAAAAACCCCCCAAACAAAATAGCATTGTAAAAATGGAAATTGCTTGGAGATTAAAAAAAAAATAAAAATCAAAAATCTTTTGGACCTCAGCCTTTTAAAACCACGGAATGGGTTTGACTTGGATTTTCAGAATTACAGATAACTAGCTCTATATTCAGGCATTTACATTTATCTTGTATAATGTTTTGTGCTTCTGAGCACGTTACTTGTGTATGTGCCTGAAATGTGCTACATGCTCTGAAAATCTAAATAGCTGAAATTGTACTTCACTTAGAGTTGCCTCATTTGCTTTTGATAATGGAAGTATAAAATGTGATATTCCTACCAGGTAACACTCTGTTCAGACAAGTGATTCAGTAGAAGAGTCTACAACTCCTTTTTTTACCTTTCACCATGAATCTGGAGAGTACTGTAAGCAGAAATCAGTTTGGATTCAAGTTTTGATAGTGTGAATTCATCCTTAAGCTTATAATTGAAATACTGTAAACTTTGTCTCTGGTTTTTTGTGCGATGAACTGAAATATTTGCAGAAAAAACCCCTACTTTCTCTCAATTAATTTTTTTTCTTTATATCCCCATGCAGAAGACAATGCTGGATACTTCACTGATACTTCTGAGTAATCTTATTTTGGTGTATTTATTCTTAAAATGATGGTATAAATTACTATATTTTTTATGTTCTTCAAAATATTTTTTAATAGGGATTAGTGTGTCTTAGTATTATATCACCTTAAACTTACTTAACATTAATAATCAAGTAATTTAGGTCTCTAAACTATCATCACTAAACATTTCTAAACTGATCATCACAAAGATCATCAGGGGACTGGAGCACCTCTCCTATGAAGACAGGCTGAGAGAGCTGGGCTGGGTCATTCTGGAGAAGAGAAGGCTCCAGGGAGGCCTCATTGCGGCCTACCAATACTTAAAGGGGTCCTACATGAAACTGGGAGAGGGACTGTTCCCCAGGGAGTGCAGGGACAGGAGAATGGGCAATGGTTTCAAGCTGAAGGAGGGGAGATTTAGATTAGATGTTAGGAAGAAATTCTTTACTCTGAGGGTGGGGAGGCCCTGGCACAGGGTGCCCAGAGAAGCTGGGGCTGCCCCTGGATCCCTGGCAGTGTTCAAGGCCAGATTGGCTGGGGCTTTGGGCACCCTGGGCTAGTGGAGGGTGTCCCTGCCCATGGCAGGGGGTTGGAATTAGATGAGCTTTGAGGTCCCTTCCAACCCAAAGCAGTCTATGATTGTATAATTCTTTGGGAGAGAATGGGCATGTAATTATCTCTTAAATTCCTTTTTCTTAATACCTTCTCCTTCAGAACATTTTAAACTTTGCTGCTTTGATAAAATATTGCAGAATATCATTTATAGAGAATTAAATTCATGGTACTTTGCCAAGAGATTACTTTGACTAGGAACTGTCCTCTGACAAATTAGTGATCGTTCCCGTTATGTAGTACATTGCAGAAACAGCAACCGCCATATTAAATCTTAATCAATAACAATGTTTCACTAATTACAGGAGCGAGTTTATACATTGGATAAATTGCTGTTTGTAAATGTTGTATTATATTAGCTAAAACAGCTAATTACCAGCAGCAGAATAAACATAAGGTTTGCTAAAAGCTTCCATCCGTAGCTTGGAGCAGTCACTGCTGCCTAATATTTCAGTCAATGTGGAAAATAAGGTAATGACATTATAAATACATTTATAATGCAGGACAATTTCTTCTAAAATGCATGTAAGTATTATTGCTTTACTATGAAATATGATTTATTTAATGCATTTCAGCCCCCATAATATTAAGATATAATTGAGATGGGGGGAAAAAAAATTGCATGCAGTCAGAGTCTGCATGAAAGTGAATCATGGGCTAAATTGCTTGTAATTTTAAAGGCACTTAGGGGAATCGTGAAATTTATATAATGCAGTCTTTGGTTTAGAAAATGTGAAGAAAACAATTGTCCAGTCTTTCAAGTTTTATTTGACTTCAAATATTATTTTTTTTTGTATGCTAATGAAAGTCTGGCTCAGAATGAATAAACAGAAATGCTGAAGTTTTGCACTCATATCACGATCAAGAAACGGATCCGGGTCTGTTGAGAGATGGGACATTTCCAGTGTATATTTATCAGAAGAACAGACAGTGTGTAATTTGGATAAAGCCACTAATGGCAGCCCTATGAAGGGAATGAATAGCAGAAATTATGCTGGTGCTCCTGGGTGGGAGTCATTGACGTGGGCTGGGAGTTCCAGTGATTATCGCTTTCGAAAGACTGAAAATCACAGGTTTATTGTTTAATTACCTGCTAAACAATTGCTAGTGACTCCACTAAATCACAACATTCCCAAACAAGTAACACCAGTAACTGCAGCTATGCCTGAGCAGTTCCAATTTTCTTGATAATGGCCAGCAAAGTGTGTTAAGCTTAACACGAACTGTCAGTTTGAAAGGAACTGGTCGTGTACATTATTTTCAAGCCTGCATTTTGGTCCCAAGATGGAATACAGACTCCTTAGTAACCCATACCTCTGCACAAGATTCTCTGGATCTCAGGAGATGATAAAATTAGTGCTTGTATAATAAAGCTTTTTAATTTTTTTAAATGATTAGTAATAATTAAGCTTTTCTTGAAGAAATGATTTCAAGAAATGGCTTTTCTGACATCTGTAATTTCTTTTGTCAAATGCATTAATAATCCCATAGAAAATAAATCATATGCCATTGCAGATAATTTCATTTGGCAGCAAGAACATCACAGGGCTGAGGCTGAAATGGAGAGTCAGCAGATACCTCATCCCTATCATTTACTGGCCGGACAGTCTGCTGTCTCTTTGGCAAGCTGCTTCTTCTAAATCCAATATATTAGTGGAGAAAGTTAAAGGCTTCAGCAGCTCCTCACCCTTTCTCCTTACTAGAAGTGCGTGTCCCTCACCAACTGGCCTAGTAGCAATTCATGTGAACGCTTCCCTGATTTGCTTTGGGCTAAATCTATTTGCTGTAATCATTTCAAGGAACAGCGTGAGCTAAACTGATTCCCTCACCTCTGGATTCACATGAACAACTCTGTAGGCATGTCAGTGGGATCAGTAACCTTTTCAGTGGGAGCAGCTGCACGTGGAAGATGATGTTGAGTCTCATTTGACCCAAATTAATTTAAATCTCTTTGAATGATTAGTTATTTTGTTAGTAGTGTGGGCTGGAAAAATTCTATGAGCTTTTCTAATATTAACTCCAGATTACTGAATTTAATCACTCTTTAATAAAGGAGAACTTTGAGGCTGGCAAACCACATTGGTTTTATTTTGTTTGATTAATTAAAAAGCATGGTAAGAATGAATAATAAACATAAAGAATTGGTAGCTTGACTGAAGCACCATGACTCCCTTGCCTCTGTATACTTTCTGCACGCCGTTGCCAAGAGATTTTGTGAAGATTGATTAAAATAGTTTGAAATAATGTACTGTCTATAGAAGTTCAAAGTAATTGGTATAAGTACTTTTATTAAGAGAGATTCCATAGAATGAATTCTATCTCAGGGCCTCTCAAAGGGCTTTTACAAGTTAAATATATAATTAAGTCTATTATCTCATGCTATTCACAGAAATATTTTATTTTCAGTGGTAGAACACAGTAGCAATTTATGGTGCAAAGATACACTAGATGAAATTTTGCTGTTCAATGAGAATAATACAGCCCTAGTATTGTTGAAATTCAGTGTACCAAGATGACTTAGTGCTGGACAGAACAGAAGAAGGAAGATCAGTATAAGCTTGGCCTAAAAATCAATCAGCGGCATGAGTTTAGATGGGCAAGGCAAGTATTGCTTTCAGAATTGAGGACATTGAATTAACATCCATTATGGTCTCTGCAATTATGTGCAGAGCTTTAATGACAGCTAGTCAGGGTCTTAACTGTATCTAGAGGTAGTAATTGCTTTTTAATATATTCACAGAATTGTAGGGGTTGGAAGGGACCTCAAGAGATCATCGAGTCCAACCCCCAATACTGCACTAGGTAGCCATATTTTTGTGTTACATCTCGTCCAGTTTAGCAGTTGATATTTATTTGGGACCAGCTTCATGTAGAAGGGCTATGCTGAGCGACTCAAGTAGCCACAAAATTCTTGAGTTAGTGGAAAGAGCATCAGCAGCATACGGCAGGGGATGAAGTGTGGAAACTGGGGCTACACTTCTGGCAGTGAACTGAGGGTGCTGAGAAGTGAAACCTCCCTCAGAAATGCTCTGCTCTGGTTTGAAATGATCAAAAACGGTTGAGTTGTTCAGAGCTGATAGGGAAATTGGTAACATGGTGTAAAAGCCCACAAAGATTCATTTTTTTTTAGTCTGTGGAATAAATAATTATAATAATAACAATAGAGTAAAAATACCAATTATAATAGTATTGCCTTAAGCAGCCTTATACAAGTTTGAAGGGTTTTTTGTTAAAAGTACTGATAGTAGTTTTTCCAATTGAATCACAGAATCCCCTGCGCTGGCAAGGACCCATAAGGATCATCAAGTCCAACTCCTGGTTCCACAGAGACCCAGCCAAGTCAGAGCAGGGCACTGAGGGCATCATTCAGATGCTTCTTGCCCTCAGCCCAGCTCGGGGCTGTGACCCCTTAACTGGGGAGCTTGTGCCAGTGCCTGACCCCCTCTCAGGACAGAACCTCTTACTAACATTCAATGTAAACCTTCTCTGGCGCAGCTTTGATTTATATGATTCTTTTTCTGTAGTCCCTCTTTGTTCTCATATAGCAGTGGCTTTTCTCTCTTTGTCCATGCTGGGAGTGCCTGATTATTTATAAAAACTAGAAGTGATGGCCCCATCTCTTCTTCCAGCCTTGCAAGGACCTGTAAGTCTTGATTTATGAAATCTTGGACTTTGTGACATGTATGATGACCTCTTGATGCCTCTCTACCTCTTGGCCAATCAGGCTGCTGTAATAGAAGTGACATCATATCTCCTTCTCTGGAGATACTCAAGACCCATCTGGACGCCGACCTGTGCGACCTGTCCTAGGGACCCTGCTTTGGCAGGGGGGTTGGAGCCGATGATCTCTGGAGGTCCATTCCAACCCCTGTGATTCTGTGATTCTCAGACCATCTTTTTCTGCTTCTTCTCCTTCCTCTCCTGCTCCTGGACCACCTGATGGGGACAGTCCAGGTATGGCAGCAGGAGCAAATTTGAGCCGCAAATGCTTCAGCAGAAACAGTTGGTTTTCTACTTGGAACCATCTACCAAGTGAGCAAAGGTCAATTTAAAAGAAAACTGAAATCACTGTGTATTTCTACACCTAAAAATTCTCTTGGAAATTGCTTCTGATCTTAAAGCTTTCTTTTTTCTCCCCTTTGGTGTAGCTGAAAGACTTTTGTGCTCTTCAAACCTTCAGTTGGTGGTTGTCGTGACTCCATGCATAGTAGGAAATGGGCTTCTTTTCTCACAACACCTACTCGCTCAGTAGGAGGCTTGTTTTGGAATGTATGATCATGATTTAACATGGTGTGCTTTAGTGTTTGAGTGTCTGTATTTGAGCTTCTCACTTGGTCATCGTTGATGCAATACCTAATTGCACCGACTGGGGGAAACATGGATTTCTCTTTACTGGGCAAATGATGTTGTGCTGGATGAAATCAGTTTCTAAAAACGGGAGGGACTTTTTATGCTACATACCCAAGTGCTAGGTTGTTACTACAGATAATTTATTGTGTTCTGCTGAGGCTTGGATCTAAAATCCTGTTCAAAATAGAACTTACTGAAGTGCATTTTTTATCAAGTAATGGCCTTCAGCAAGATCTACTTCCAAATCAGTAACATAATAAAATAAAGGGCCATTGATATATGAAGATGGAAAAATGGTGGGTTTATCAATGCCTTCTATCACCTTGGACAGTAAATGTTTTTCAGTGTTACTGGTTTATTTATTAGATAGATGAGGTTTTTATTTTGGGAATCACAGAATCGTAGTGGTTGGAAGGGACCTCCAGAGGTCATCAGGTCCAACCCCCCTGCCAAAGCAGGGTCCCTAGGACAGGTCACACAGAGAGGCGTCCAGACAGGTCTGGAATATCTCCAGAGAAGGAGACTCCACACCCCCCTGGGCAGCCTGTCCCAGGGCTCTGTCACCCTCACCGGGAAGAAGTTCTTCCACATACTGGTGCAGAACTTCCTGTGCTCCAGCTTGAGGCCATCACCCTTTGTCCTGTCCCCACAGACACTGAGAAGAGGCTGCCCATGTCCCCCTGTGTCCCACCCTTCAGATATTGATAACCATTGATCAGATCCCCTCTCAGGCTTCTTCTCTCCAGGCTGAACAGCCCCAGCTCACTCAGCCTTTCCTCACAGGGGAGATGCTCCAGGCCTTTCATCATTTCCGCAGCCTCCTCTGGACTCTCTCCAGGAGATCCCTGGCTTTTTGATCCCAGGGAAAAGATGCCACCAGCATGCTGAGCACCCCCAAAGTTGTAATGGAATTGTTAAAGGATTTGGGAGTACGAAAAATACAAATTAGTACACAAATTATTGGTACTAATGGCAGTTATGGGCAAAAATCCTTTCTCCTTCCCACCCCTGCAGTCCCTCATGGTGTAGTGGAACAAAATTTGCATAAAGAATGAGATTTCTTGAATGTAGTTTAGTTTAGACATCGAACTTACTGCTAGGTGTGAAGAAATAGCTGTTCTTGGAAAAATGCTGAAGATACTAAGTATGGGGTTTACTAATCCTAGTTTACTATTGTCATTCATATTAGGTATGAGTATTTGAAATATGTGTTAAGGTGCCTGCATGGATTTGTGTGTGTGGTATATTTATGTGAATATATATTTTTTTTTTCCAGTTGACATCTCCACAAAATAGAAAAAATCAAATACTGAAAATAGAAAAAAAATATGGATTGTAAACTTTTTCTACTGCTAGAGACAATATACAAATACAAATCTAGTTTCAGGGGGTAAAAAACCCCATACTTTTCTTTTGCAGAAAGTTAGTGAGAACCACATAAGGCTTCTGTATAAGTACAGATATAAAAAGTAAAATCTAATGGCTACCTTTTCCATGTCATGTTCTCACTGCTTTTTTCTCCCCTGACTTTCTCTGTAATTCCCATCAGTTTGGAATCCCCCATGTGGCAATTCCCTGCAGTGCAGCAGCGGCTTTAATTTCCAGAATTCATCATTAATATATTTTGTCAGAAATGGTGACAAGGAGGGATTGAGGGGATATAGACTGGTGGGATTTACAGCAAGAAAACAACATTTCAGAAAGCAAAGAGAGAATGTTTTGTCTTTTTTGCTCTAGTAGTTGATATTTTAGGTTTTTTCATGCTGGGAGGGGGGAGAATTATTCTAAATCTGAAGGGTATAATATGAAAATAACCCTGCCCCCATATTTATCTATAATAAAGGCTTTCAAATAGAGGTATTTTAGAAATTCTTTATTGTTAAAAATATTCTTTTTTTACTCTTTGGAAATTCAAATTGCATTTATTAAAACCAGGGTGAAAGTGACTTAGGCTAATGTCCTGGTTCTGGCCAGGCCAGAGTTGACATTCCCAATCAGCCAACACAGGTCAGCTGAGTCAGCCCAGGTGAACTGAGTTAGCTGGAGCTGTTTTCCACACCACCTGACACCATTTGCCCATAAAAGCAGCTGCTTGGGGAAGGGTGGGGGCTGTTCTTTGCCTCGAGGATAGTTGGAGTGTGGCTGGGACGTTGGGTCAGTTGTTCTTACCGTCGGGCAGCCCTCTGTAATCGTCGGTTCAATAAGGTACTCTGTGTCAGCACTGGGTGTTTGTGTAACGAGCCGTTATTGTTCTGTATTCACTTTGATATTTGCCAGTAAACTATCCTTATCTCAAGTCCTAAGCCTCCTAATATCTATTTTCTCCCCCTTTTTGGCTGAAGGGGGGAGTGAGCGAGCAGCTTGGTGGGTATTTGGCCTTTGGTTAGGGCCAAAACCACCACAGCTAATAATATCTTGTACTTCAAAAGAAAAGGGTATTTTTAAACAATAGCACTAGGGAGGAGGGCTAAAACACACATGTGGCATTCAGGTTAGCAGTGTCGGTCCTGTCTATGGCTCTGTGGAATCACTTCTTTCCCCAGCATGGGTATTTGATTTTTGGTTTATTTATTGATGTACCTATGAAGAACTCTACGTGCTTGCAGGTTTATTTTGTGAGTCTGGAGGTTTTCTTTCTCATTGTGGTTCTTATAAAGTACTTAGAATTATAGAATCATAGAATGTGTAAGGTTGGAAGGGATGTTTAAAAGCTATCTAGTCCAACCCCCCTGCAGTGAGCTGGGTCATCTTCACTAGATAGGTCACACAGAGCCCCATCAAGCCTGACCTTGAATATCTCCAGGGCTGGGGCCTCTACCACCTCTCTGGGCAACCTGGGCCAGTGACCTACCACCCTGATATTGAAGAATTTTTTCCTAATATCCAACCTAAATCTCCCCTTTTTTAGTTTAAACCCATCCCCCCTCGTCCTATTGCTCCATGCCCTCAGGAACAGTTCTTCCTCAGCTTTCTTACACTCACCTAGAAATCTGCAGACTTCCCTGGAACTGCCATTTTTTTTAGACTGGTTGACTTGGTGTTTGGGGACAACGTTTTGTAGACAGAACTTCTGCTATAACTCACTTTTTATTTTTCAGTGTTACATGTAATGGCAATTTAATTTTAAAAGATAGTTTTGTTTCAATCAACTGTTTTCCCACCTCGTTTATTAACTCAGCAAAATTAATATTAAGGGCTGCAGTTAATAATACGTATTTCTTTGAGGAAACTACACTGCAACCTTAAACTGATGAGTGCAGATGATAGTGCAGATAGTGAGTAATTTCAGAGACTAAGCTTCAGCAAACTGAGCCTTCCTTCCATAAACACATCTCCTGTGTTTAATTTCCGTTTACGTGACCTTCTGCTATCATTTGGACGTAAGCTGTGGAACAGTTGTCCATGTGCAAGATAATAGTTTAACAACAACTTTTGTATTTTAGAATAAAAAGAGATCAATTGCCATGTTCTGGATGTATTGGACATCTCACAGCCTGTTTTCCAACAGGTTTGCAATACTTTCACAGAAGTTTTAACCATTTATATCACACAGAATGACTAGGTTGGAAAAGACCTTTAAGATCATCGAGTCCAACTGTTCCTGTCCTATGCTAAACCAGATCCCTGAGCACCTCATCTCCCGGGCTGTTAAACACACCCAGGGGTGGGGACTCAGCCCCCTCCCTGGGCAGCCTGTTCCAGGCCCCAAGAAGTCTTTCAGTAAAGAATTTTTTTCTAATATCTAATCTGATTCTGCCCTGGTGCAGCTTGAGGCCATTTCCCCTTGTCCCATCTCCTGTCCCCTGGCTGAAGAGACCATCGCACACCCATCTACACCCTCCTGTCAGGTCAGTGGAGGTGGTGATAAGGTCTCCCCTCATCCTCCTCTTCTCTAGACTAAAATTCCCCAGCTCCCTCAGCCGCTTCTCATATGATTTGCCCTCCAGCCCCTTCCCCAGCCTGGTTGCCCTTCTCTGGACTCGCTCCAGGACCTTCTTATGGTGAGGAGCCCAGAACTGGACCCAGCACTCGAGCTGCAGCCTCACCTATGCCTAGTACAGGGGCACAATCACCTCCTCAGACCTACTGGCCACACTGTTTTTGTTACAAGCCAGGATGCCATTGGCCTTCCTGGCCACCTGGGCACACTGCTGGCTCATAGTCAGCCTGCAGTCACCCAACACCCCCAGGTCCTTCTCTGTCTGACAGCTTTCCAGCCAGTCTCCCCCCAGCCTGTAGCGCTGCTGGGGATTGTTATGTCCCATGTGCAGCACTCTACACTTGGCCATGTACAGAAATAGCAAATGTTGTTGAGATTTGGAGGATTTCATCAATACTTGTTTTCATTTTGAGAGAGATCAGCTGTGGTTAGAGGGTTTCTTAAGCAAGTGGCAAACTTCTGCTGCAGGGAAAGCTAGGTTTGCCTTCCCAAAATGTGGGCATCATTGGCATGTTCAATAAAAACTCTCCATTAATTTGTATTCCTAAAGTTGCTTGTTAACTCCTTCATGCAGGTGATGCCCTGAACTTCTCCCAGTGTCTCCAACCATCACTGAGTTCATGTAAAGTTGAGCAGATGACAGGGATGCTTCTCCTCCAAATGGTGTGGTCTTTAATGGGTATCAGAATGATGCTCACACTAGGTAATTAAAAAGCTCGTGTATCACATAACCCTTGTGAAATGTCCACCAAATCACTGTCTCCTGCCTGCAACGTACAGATGAGAATTTTCTGATGTTACAGATGAAGAAAAGCTTTGTTAGGGGATAAGTAAAGTCCATGCCACAGTTAGGCCTCAAGTAATGTATATTTTGTTCTCCCTTTGGCTGCTTTGTGTGCTTGGTTTATAAAGGTGAATATTTTGATAGCAGATCTAAAGACAGAACATGTATTAGGATGCCACCAAACTCAATGGTGGACTAGGCACAAATCATCAGTGATCAGATGTGGTTTTTTGACTAAGTTTGTTTTAGAGTTAACCTGATAGTTAACTTCTCCCCAGAGCAGAGCAGAGGGGCAGAATCCCCTCTCTTAACCCGCTGGCCACACTCCTTGGGATGCAGCCCAGGATGGGGTTGGTCTTATGGGCTATAGATGCACATTGGTGGCTCATGTCCAGCTTCTCATCCATGAGTACTCCCAAGTCCTTTTCCTCAGGGCTGCTTTCTAGCACATTATCTCCTGACCTGTATGGATAATGGGTGTTGTCTGGACCCAGGTGCAGGACCCTGCACTTGACTTTGTTGAACCTCCTGAGGTTCACCTGGGCCCACTTCCCCAGGCTGTCCAGATCCCTTTGGATGGCATCCTGTCCCTCTGGCTCATTAACCTCACCAATCAGATTGGTGTCATCAGCAAACTTGCTGAGGATACACTCAATCCTATTGTCAGTAAAGATATTAAACAGCACTGGTCCCAGCACAGACCCCCGAGGAACTCCATTTGTCACCATATTCCATCTGGACTTGTTCCTTAGCACCACATCTACCCATCTTTTAACTACCTCCAGGGATTGGGAGTCCACCACTTCCCTGAGCAGCCTGTTCCAGTGCTTGGCAAACCTCTGGGTGAATAAATTTTTCCTAATTTCCAACCTAAACCTCCCCTGGCATAACTTGAGGCCATTTCTTTGTGTCCTATTGCTTATTGCTTGGTGAGGCTGACACTCATGAAGTAATAAAAACTTAATAGAATTATAAAAGTAAAAAATCTTGAAGTCCTCATGAAGATACTACTTTTTACCAGACCTGAGTTAATTTCTCACTGGGTTTTGAGTTGCACTTGTGATTTTGGGTTTCTTTTATACTTATAGGACTCAACCCAAATGCTTACATTGCATTTTGGTGTGGGTGGAGAAACAGCTGGTCATTTGAATGCCTCAGCTTCTTGACTGCTCAGAGAAAATAATTTTTAAAGAGGGATACTTTCCAGGGATGGCCACTGAAGCACATAACGCCAAATTGCCAATTACTTTGTTTCTCAATAAATGAACCGTGAACTTGAGGTTGGGGGGTTTTAGCACAGCTTGATGCATGCAGCTTCCACCTAAATTGAAGAATTGAGAATTCTATAAAGACTTGGCAACGTCATTTAACCAGATCTTCTTTTATATAGGTAAATATTTTTCACAGTGAGGGTGACAGAGCCCTGGGACAGGCTGCCCAGGGGGGTGTGGAGTCTCCTTCTCTGGAGATATTCAAGTCTCATCTGGACGCCTATCTATGTAATATGAGATAGGGAGCCTGCTTTGGCAGGGGGGTTGGACCCGATGATCTCTTGAGGTCCCTTCCAACCACTACGATTCTGTGGTTCTGTGGTTCTTCTGGAGAAATGGGAAATATGGCAGCTAAGCATCGCTGTAGCCAAAACTGTGCTGATATTCCCAAAGGGTAAATAGTTACCAAAGGAGTATATACATGCCAGAAATTAATAAATATTTTTGTGGCAAGACTTGCAACTTGTAGCAGTTAATAGTTCTTCAGAAAGAAAGCAAAAAAGAAATATTTTCACAGAATCAGAGAATAGCTGAGGTTGGCTGGGATCCCTCCCTGGAGGTGATCTTTGCTGCTGAAAACAAGCTCAGCTCTTCCCTCAAAATTTATTTTAAGCATTACTTCTAAGAATATGAAAGCAATCAAAAGCTTAGTTCTGGAAAGCAAAACGAAACCCAACTTGTGTTTGGAATGATACTATTTTCATTGGCTTATGATGGATATCTTACCAAAGTCATCACAAAGATACTACTTGGTGCACACTTTGAGTAAAAATGGGTTCTGGAAATACAAACTCTTTAAGGTACCTTGAGGTCAAATTGTCAGCATACTTGAATTTTAATGTATGTAACATCACCTCAGTTGTATGGAAGAGTGACCATTGCTTTGCATTCACAGCAGCCTTTTGCAGCAGCCTGAGAAATTATATGATAAGATTATGATACTAAGATTCTTATATTAAGATTGGTGTGAGTGTTCATCTTCCAGAGGGCTGGCAGGCTCTACAGAAGAACCTGGACAGGCTGGATCAATGGGCCAAGGCCAATTGGATGAGGTTCAACAAGGCCAAGTGCTGTGTCCTGCACTCAGGTCACAACAACCCCATGGAAGGCTACAGGCTTGGAGAGGAGTGGCAAGAGAGCAGCCTGGAGGAGAGAGACCTGGGGGTGTTCATCAACAGACGGCTGAATATGAGGCAGCAGTGTGCCCAGGTGGCCAAGAAGGCCAAGGCATCCTGGCCTGCATCAGAAACAGCGTGGCCAGCAGGAGTAGAGAAGTGATCATTCCCCTGTACTCAGCGCTGGTGAGGCTGCGCCTGGAGTCATCTGTTCAGTGTTGGGCCCCTCATGACAAAAGGACATCAGTGTGCTTGAGTGTGTCCAGACAAGGGCTACAAAGCTGGTAAAGGGTCTAGAAGACTAATCTTATGAGGAGCAGCTGAGGAAGCTGGGATTGTTTAGTGCAGAGAAAAGGAAACTGGGGGGAGACCTCACCTCTCTCTGCAGCTACCTACAGGTGAGGTCGGACTCCATCTCTTCTCCCTGGTGCCTAGTGAAGGACAAGGGGAAATGGTCTGAAGTTGCCTCAGGGGAAGTTGAGGTTGGATATTAGGAACAATTTCTTTACTGAATGGGTTGGCAGATATTGGCACAGGCTGTCTAGGGAGGTGGTTGAGTCACCATCCCTGGTGGTGTTTAAAAGAGAAGATGTTGTGCTTGGTTACCTGGTCTAGTGTTGGACTTAGTAGGGCTGCATAGATGGCTGGAATCAATGATCTTGAAGGTCTTTTCCAACCCAAACCATTCTATGAATTTATGAAATCCTCTATGAAAAGCTAGGTGTTACCTTGTCTTTCTAGAAACCCTGAAACATGGAGAAATGAATTAAGTTCACCCTGCCATACTCAGGCGTGGAACAATGAAGCTCTTGTCCTTCCATTTTCTAATTTTACAACGTTAAAGTTCATGCTTTTGTTTCTAGTTTGATTTACTTGTTTAATCAGAGTTGCATTTGAATCAGCTACAGGATGACACGATGGCTACAACTGGTATTTCAATGTGCAATCTTCTTTTTAGTACAGTTTTCATCTATGTAGTGATTAAAAGTAATTTTGGGGAGCAGGAGCTTGCAGTGGAGAAAAGGATCTGAGATGGAGGAAGAGGGCTGTAGAAAACTGTAACTTTTATTTATTTTTCACCCTCTGACTCTCTAAACACATCTAATCCATGGAGTTCTCACCTTGCTTTCATCTATTATAAATGATTTTCATTTGAGCATGTCATTTTGCTTTTTCTGTTACGATGAAGATCAAAGTGACACGGGTTCACCACAAGTGTTCAGCAGCTCTTTTCAGTCCTGGACCTTAAAGTAAGAGGATTAAGTTAATTTGTTCCTGTCTTAGATCTCTCTCAAGGCATGTGGCACTTAGATGGTTGGTTATGATTGCATGCTGAGTGCTTTCCTTTTTATTTTTTGTTATTTATAAATAAAAATGTACTACATGGTTCTAAAAAAAAAAACCCTTGTAATTTGTTTAAAGCATAAAAAAAGCTATGATAACAAGAATCACTCAAAAGTATTAGATGAGGAGTGTTCATACCTTGTTTCTTTGATATGATTTTCTTTCCTCATCAAACATTTAAGGAGCGTGGCCAACAGGTCAAGGGAGGTGATTCTCCACTGTCATGAGACCCCACCTGGAGTATTGTGTCTAGTTCTGGAGTCCCCAAGATAAGAAGGACATGGAACTGTTGGAATGGGTCCAGAGGAGGGCCATAGAAATGATTCAAGGGCTGGAGCACCTCTCCTATGAAGCCAGGCTGAGACAGTTGGGCTTGTTCAGCCTGGAGAAGAGAAGACTTCAGGGAGATCTTATAGTGGCCTTCCAGTACCCGAAGGGGCCTACAAGAAAGATGGGGAGGGACTTTTTAGAAGGATATGGGGGAATGGTTTTAAACTGGAAGGGGGTAGATTTAAATTGGATATTAGGAAGAAATTCTTCACTATGAAGGTGGTGAGGCCCTGGCACAGGTTGCCCAGGGAAGTGGTGGCTGCCCCTCCCTGGAGGTGTTCAAGGCCTTGAGCAGCTTGGTCTAGTGAGGGTGTCCCTGCCCATGGCAGGGTGTTGGGACTTGATGATCTTTAAGGTCCCTTCCAGCCCTGATGATTCTATGATTCTGTGATTCTATTTAAGGAGCGTTGGGTCCACCACCAGTGATTTCTGAAAGGAAGATATCTTCACAGCTTTGTCTCTGAAGCCACAGGCCTGAAGCAACGTTTGATGTCTCATGTTTCCAAACGTAGGCAAATGGTGGCACATAGGTTATTTCTTCTGGGCTTTTATAAATAGATTAGTGTTTTGGGAAGAAAGTAGTAGGACAGACTGGAGTCAGGTTTTATGATAATGAGTTCTATTGATTTACTGTCATTATACGTTATTGCAAAGGGTGCTCACATTAAGCCATGGCTACTAGTAGTGGGAGCAGTTTAAAAATAAATGGGGAGATAGCTTCACTCTCCATCGTGTTTCTGAGATGATATTGTTAATAAGCAGGGGGTTTTAATTCAATATTTAGAACAGTGGGTAGGATTGTAGACTTAATTTCTTTTTTAAACCTATATTTCCTTGCCATTATGGCTTTCTGACTGTGTAAACCTTAGTGATAAGATAATACAAATTATTAACCTATTCCGTTTAACTTAGTCTCTTAGATGTTTTTATTCCTTTTTATCCAGAGGTTTTTTTCTAATACTATGGCAATCTTTGAATTGCTTACAAGAGTAATTATGAATTTCTGAACATTTCATATCTTTTTTCCTGGCTAGAAATAATTTTACTTCAGATTTCACGAAGAAAATAGCAGTGTGATTCTATCTTGTACTTCTGTGTGCTCTGGGTGCATCTTAAATTAAGAAACTTCATCAAGATCTTACAAAAAAACCCCA
>VZTU01005911.1:741-15131 GCA_013400835.1 Zapornia atra | reverse complement strand
TCTTTGAAGGGAGGAAGGGTTTTCCCTTCTCCTTGGCTTTCCCGAAGCGGCTGGCCTCACTGGAGCTCCTCTCCAGGGAAGCTGGGCACCATGGGGCTGGCTCTCGGTGTGACCCAGTCAGCACTGGGGCTGAGCCTTGCCTCGCTCCACAGCTTTGCTGTATCCTTGCTGCTCCATCGAGCGCTGAGTACAGCTCAGATGATGGTTTTCAGTTCATTCCCTCCACTTCCCTAAAAAAACCCAACCCCAAACCACCCCATGCAGTGTTCTGACAGTCCCTCCCTTCTCCTCCCCTCTCCAGGGCAAACCTGGTGGACCTCCAGAAGAAGCTTGAGGAGCTCGAGCTGGACGAGCAGCAGAAGAAGCGCCTGGAAGCTTTCCTCACCCAGAAAGCCAAAGTGGGAGAGTTGAAGGACGATGACTTTGAGAGGATCTCTGAACTGGGGGCTGGCAACGGCGGCGTGGTCACCAAAGTGCAGCACAAACCCTCAGGGCTCGTTATGGCACGGAAGGTAAGCAGGGAGCGAGAGGAGCGGGCTGTGGAGGTGTGCTGGAGACCATCTGGAGCTCTGGGAGAGCCACATTCAGTTGGGATCTCTCCCCAGTGACCCATCTGCCTCCAACCACCTGGTCTGGGTCAGGACCACAGTCCCAGCTGCCTCCAGCTAGATTTTAGGTGGAGCCTCTCCTGCTTTGTCTCTGTGAGCGACCTGGCCGCTCTGCCTGTCCCTGAGTCCCCCCTGGGAGAGGCTGTGCTCTCTGTGACAGGTCCCTGGGATTTTGGAGCACCTTATTCTTCTTCCCAGTGAAGCTGCTTCTGTGGAACTGGCTAAGGTGGATAAGAGCAGATCTCTTGAGGGTCCTAAGTGGTGGCTAACAAGGACCAGAAGTGGTGGGTGGAGGGAAGGGGGCTGCTTCTCCACAGAGAGGAGTTTGATGCCTGTGTTCCTCACCCCTCATCGCCCACTTAACATAGTTCTGAGCAGCTGTCACAGCAATTCATCTCAGGCCTGGGTTCATAGGTGATGTCTTTCACTGTGGTGCCCTATAACAGAAATGTAGGAGATGTCTCCTCTGCCTCTTGGAAAAGGCAGTGCTTGGTGAGGATGGTCAGTAGGGCAGCTTCCATGGAAGACTGTAGTCTTCCCTGCTGTTGGGATGCTTTAGTGGGTCTCCAGGAGCAAATCTGCTTCTCAGCTGTGGGTGAAGCCACCTTCTCAGACCCTTCTCAGACCCTTCCAGGCCATTTGATTGCGTTGGGTGTCGCTGGGTGATCTGGAGATTGTCAGGAGCTCTGCTCTCAGAAGCTGAAGCAAAGGCAAGCTGCAGTGCCACTGCCCTTCCTGCAGAGACCTGCTTCTGTAGGTCTGTGGGACAGACAGACAGACATCCCTGGGGTTGGTTATCCTGTGGCTTACAGTGCCTGTGGCTCCTTTTTCCAACCTGCCATTGTATTTTCCAACCTCTAGCTTCCCTACCCCCAGCTGTGGTAACAGAGCACGAAGCACCCCAGGAATAACCCAGCTGCTCTTTCACATGTGTAACCTTTCCCTCCCCCTCCCCTTTTCAAACTTTCTGTGGTTTCCTTGATCCCAGAGCACCTCTTCTCACACCACCTCCAGAACTTGTGAAAACAGTGCCATGTGCTGAGTCAGATCTGCAGCAAGCTTCTCACTCCTCCTCCCGCTCTGTGTCCCGGGGTGCTCTCTGCCTGTTAGAGACCCACAGTCCCTAAGGGGCTGCTGATGTGCAGGGCATCTCCTCATCCTTCATCCTGGATGTTGGTCTGTGGAGCAGTAAAAAACCCTTCTAGGGGAGCTCTGCTTCAGCATCCCCTTTGGTTCTTTGCTTTGGACTTATTCCTGTAGCCCCTGCAATGTTTTTCCCCCCCCCTCTTTTTGAAGTGTTAACACCTCAAATATTGATTCTTTATTTAATTTATTTTCTTTATTTTATTCTAAAGAAATATTTATATTTATTTATTTTCTTTCTTTCTTTCTTGGCAGCTGATTCATTTAGAAATCAAACCTGCCATCAGGAATCAGATTATCCGGGAGCTGCAGGTGCTGCATGAGTGTAACTCCCCATATATTGTGGGGTTCTATGGAGCCTTCTACAGTGATGGAGAGATTTCCATCTGCATGGAGCACATGGTGAGTCCCCCTGCTCCTCCTCCTCTGCTCCTGGGACTGTTCTAAACTGCTTTTCCCTGAGCTTTGAAGTCACAGGTGAAACGAGGCACCAGCAGCTACAGTGGCTCCTTGAGTTGGGCACCACTATGGGCCTGGTAGAGCTGTCATGCTCCTGCTTAGGTATTGAAATGAGAGTCACTGGCTTGTTGGAAAGAGGAAGCAGAGGTCTGGGGGTTGGCCAAACGGAAATGGTGTAAACCTGCAGCTCTAGAGACGCTCACTGTGAAGCGTGACACCCTTTTCTGTCCTCTCTGGAGGAGACTCGCCTTGTCTCTCCTCTGGATCAGTGCTGACAGCATCATCTTTGCATTTCCCACCAAGGGAGGGAGTGGGGGGTGGGGAAGAGGAAGCTCAGAAGTAGCAGCAAGAAGCTGAGCTGATAGGAGATAGTGTTAAAAAGAGTTTTCCACAAGAAGCTTGAGCTCAGATCACTGGAAAGTGTCCAGAGGAGCTATGGAGATGATGAAGGGCCTGGAGCATCTCCCCTGGGAGGAAAGGCTGAGTGAGCTGGGGCTGTTCAGCCTGGAGAGAAGAGACTGAGAGGGGATCTGATCAATGGGGATCAATAGCTGAAGGGTGGGACCCAGGGGGACATGGGCAGCCTCTGCTCAGTGTCTGTGGGGACAGGACAAGGGGTGATGGGCTCAAGTTGGAGCACAGGGAGTTCCCCCCCAATGTGGGGAAGAACTTCTTCCCAGTGAGGGTGAGGGAGCCCTGGGACAGGCTGCCCAGGGGGTGTGGAGTCTCCTTCTCTGGAGAGATTCCAGCCCCGTCTGGACACCAACCTGTGTGCCCTGTCCCAGGGACCCTGCTTTGGCAGGGGGCTGGACCCCATGGGCTCTGGAGGTCCCTTCCCACCCCTGTGATTCTCTGATCTGCTTTAATTTTCTTTCCTGCTGTAGGAGGAACATGCTTGATACCAAATGGTCTCAGACAGCTGAGCTGGGATGCTGCATGCTGCTCCCTTACTGCTCACCCTCCCTGGGCATGCTTCTCCCTACAGCCAGCTGCCGTGTTTTCTTGCTGGGGATTTGGGTGTTGATCCTTTGGATGGTCTTTATTTTAGGATGGTGGCTCTTTGGATCAAGTCTTGAAAGAAGCCAAAAGAATTCCTGAGGAGATCTTGGGGAAAGTCAGTATAGCGGTGAGTTACTGTGGCTCTTTGGGCTTCCAGGAAGGATTTTCTGGCCATGGCTTGGGAATAATGCTTGTGTTGCCTTGGGAAGCTTTCTCTGGTTCCCCATATGCCTGACCTTGGGCAAGAGGGGGTGGTGTGTGTTGGGGGAGGAGGGAAACATGTTTCCAAGTGCTCTTCAGAGCTCTGACCCCTTGAGCTGCACTGGTTGGTGCTGACTTCTCCTGCAGAAGATTTGGGAGAAGCCTTTTTGGGTGGTAAAGCCAAGACCTGTCATTGACTTGGTGATTAAATTGCAAACTCTGAAACCCAGGGATCATGGAATCCCAGCCTGGGCTGGGTTGGAAGGGACCCCAAGGGTCACAGAGCTCCAACCCCCCTGCCACAGGCAGGGCCACCAACCTCCAGGCCTGGAGCTACACAAGGTTGCTGAGGGGCAGCTTTCCTCTCCGAGCTGTGGTGTGGCAGCACTCAGACTGCATATCCTGCTGAAGGGAGAGCACTTCCCAGCTCTGATCTCATCCTGTCCTTGGTTTCCTTCTAGGTTCTGAGAGGCTTGGCCTATCTGAGGGAGAAGCACCAAATCATGCACAGAGGTGAGAGGAGGAACCTAAAATTACCTGCTGGTGGTGCAGGAGCCCTGTATCTTACCTAGAGTGGTGTTTACACTCTCCTCTCTCCCTGTTGCCAGATGTGAAGCCTTCTAACATCCTGGTTAACTCTCGAGGAGAGATCAAGCTGTGTGATTTTGGGGTCAGTGGCCAACTCATTGACTCCATGGCAAACTCCTTTGTGGGAACTCGGTCCTACATGTCTGTAAGTTCCTTTCCACTTTCCTCTAGGAGTTTTTTTTTGGGGGGGTTTATTCAGGGTTATTCAGGTTCATAGAATCACAGGCTGGGCTGGGTTGGAAGGGACCCCAAGGATCACAGAGCTCCAACCCCCCTGCCACAGGCAGGGCCACCAACCTCCAGGCCTGGAGCTACACAAGGTTGCCCAGGGCCCCGTCCAACCTGGCCTTGAACACCCCCAGGGATGGGGCATCCCCCCCCTCTCTGGGCAGCCTGTTCCAGCCCCTCCCCACTCTCTCTGTAAAAAACTTCCCCCTAATATCTAATCTAACCCTTCCTTCCTTTAGTTTTAATCCATCCCCCTTGTCCTGCCAGTTTCTGCCCTTTTAAAAAGTTGAATCCCTTCCTGCTTATAAGCTCCCTCCAGGGACTGGGGGGCTGCAGTGAGGTCCCCCCACAGCCTTCTCTTCTCCAGGCTGACCCAGCCCAGCTCCCTCAGCCTCTCTTTGTAGGGCAGCTGCTCCAGCCCTCTGAGCATCCTCGTGGCTCCTCTGACCCCTCTCCAACAGCCCCACATCTTTCTTGTGTTGGGCCCCAGCTCTGGACACAGGACTCCAGCTGGGGCCTCACGAGGGCAGAGCAGAGAGGGACAATCCCCTCCCTGTCCCTGCTGCCACCCCTCTGCTGATGGAGCCCAGGATCCCATTGGCCTTGCAGAATTCAGCTCTTGCAGGATCAGTGTGTAGAGCCCGATTCGCTCCGGGTTTTGCTCTGTGTTTCCATCCCCACCCTGATTGCCCCAGTCCCAGTTGGCATTGGGGGTGAGCCCAGTGCTGCTACTGGAGAAGCAGTCACCTCCACGTCCTCCCAAGGAGTTGGCACTTTGTTTTCTCCAGCTTGTGCCTGGATAGCAGTGGAAGGGCAGAGACTTGCAAAGATGTTTTGGATCCTCCCAAATAAATCCATGGTTTCTTTTGGCAAGTGCTCCTGGCTTCACAAAACCCCTCTTCTCTTCCTGTGTGTGAAGCTCCACCTGTGAAGGGGAGCACAGGGGGGGTGCAGGTGCTGGTACACCCACCTCCTCTGCTGCTTTGGGTGAGCTCACTGGCAAAACAGGGATAAAAAGTCTGTGGCAGGAAGGGTTTGGTGGAGGCTGAAGGGAAAATAAAGCCAAGAGCTGGCTGTGCCTCTCCTTTAAACGAGGCTTCACATCACTGCTGGAGACAGTACGGTGTCTACAACAACAAAATTCCCCTCCTGGCTGGTTCTGAGTCCCCAGGACCTGCTGGGGGGGGGTGGGTTATGAGCAGTGGGTCTGTAGGGAAGCTGTCAGACTGTGCTGAGCTCTGAGCTGCCCTCATATTTTGGGAATGGTTATTCAAGTAGTGTTATAGTTAGACAGGGGCTATTTAAAAGCAGTATCTCCCTCATGCTCAGCCACTGGGTCTGTGCAGCTGACTCAAAGCTGCCAGAGTGGGTGACTTGCATTTGATTAGATTTTTTTTTTGGGGGGGGGGGTGGTGTTTAAACGTAGATTTCTTTATTTTTATTCCTATTTTTCTTCTTTAAATGGTAAAAGCTTGGAGTGGATTGTCTGCTTCTGGGATTCCTGTTGGGTATTAACAGGAACAGATGGGAAAAGGTGAAAAGGGGAGAGGGAAACATTAATAAATTGGGTTTGTTAGATGTCTGTGTGGAGAGAAATCGATTCCAGCCATGTGCTCTGGACTCCTGAGGATAAGCAGCTGTAAATGCTCCTCAGCCATAGCTGTGGAGTAGACACCTACAAGTGCTTTATGTTTGCACAGGATATTACATAGAATTATAGACTGGTCTGGGTTGGAAGGGACCCCAAGGATCAGAGAGTTCCAACCCCCCTGCCACAGGCAGTGTCACCAGCCTCCAGGCCTGGAGCTACACAAGGTTGCCCAGGGCCCCATCCAACCTGGCCTTGGACACCCCCAGGGATGGGGCACCCACCCCCTCTCTGGGCAGCCTGTTCCAGCCCCTCATCACTCTCTCTGCAAAGAACTTCCCCCTAAGATCTACTTTAAACCTTCCCTCCTTTAGTTTTAATCCATCCCCCTTGTCCTGCCAGTCTCTGCCCTTTAACAAGCTGATTCCCCTCCTGTTCCTCTGCTCCCTCCAGGGACTGGCAGGCTGCAATGAGGTCCCCCCACAGCCTTCTCTTCTCCAGGCTGACCCAGCCCAGCTCCCTCAGCCTCTCTTTGTAGGGCAGCTGCTCCAACCCTCTGAGCATCTGACCCCTCTCCAACATCTATTCCCTTACACATGACCCCCTTCAGGACAGAGCTTTCCCCCTGGAGAAGAGCTGAGCTGGAGAGGCCACCAGGATATCGAGTCTCATCTGTTGAATTCCAGGGGGGGTGAGGGGCTTTCGCTGTGTCCATCCTCTGTGTCACTGGGTGTTCCCCATCATCTCTCCTTCCAGCCCGAGCGGTTGCAGGGCACCCACTACTCAGTGCAGTCGGACATCTGGAGCATGGGTCTGTCCTTAGTGGAGCTGTCGATCGGAAGGTACCCAATCCCCCCGCCAGACTCCAAGGAACTGGAAGCAATATTTGGCCGTCCCGTGGTGGACGGGGCAGAGGGAGAAGCTCCCAGCATCTCGCCGCGGGCCAGGCCCCCAGGACGCCCCGTCAGTGGTAGGGGCTGTCGTATGCATTGGAAACAAAACCCCAGCCAAGCCAAGCCCAGCAGCTGTGGGGGGAGAAGGGGGTTGGGGTTTTCTTGGGTCTTTGGCTGGGTTAGCTAAAGGGTTTTTTTTTTGGGGGGGGGAGGGGGTTGTGGTGGGATGAGTGAGTTTGTAGGGAGGTTGCTGGGTGTGCGGAGCGATGGTGGTGCTCTGGCAGGCTGCTGTGGAGATTTGGGGGGTCCTGAATGAAGGGGAAGGTGAGGAGGTGGCTCTCAGGACACCAGCCAGGCTCTGTTAAGGTTTTTTTTTGAAGAGCTCAGTTCATCTCTCTTTGGAGATGTCCCATGAGAAGGGTCAAGCCACCCAGCTCCCACATGCTGGGGATGGTGCTGGCCCTTAGCACTGGGACCCCTTGGAGATGCTTTGAGGGACACCACCGCAGTCCATGTTGCTCCTTGGGCGATGCCCGTGCTCCCAACAGGCTCCTTACAAGCCAGGGCCAGTGTTTTGGGAATGGCTTTGCTGGGAGCACTTGGACAAGTCCCAAACCAGCACAAGTGCACCAGGGAGGCTCCGCTCGAGCCATTTGCTCTGAAGCAGAAGGCTCTAGAAGCTCTGCCTGCCTGCCACAGCAGATGGTCTGGTGCTCTCCAAATGTTCCCAGCTAGGAAATAAATCTGGACTATAGGCACAGTGAAAGCAGGCTGAGGTTTCAGAATGCATTTATGGGTTTCTCGTGGTAATTGGTGGGGGAGGGATGTCTCTGCCTTTCCCAGCAAAAGCCCCACACATACTTTTCCCATGAAGTGAAGCCCTTGGCTGTCCCTGAGCAGCCTCTCACCGTTGTTTTTGTCATCTTAACCATGCAGGCCATGGGATGGACAGCCGGCCTGCGATGGCCATCTTTGAACTGCTGGATTATATAGTCAATGAGGTGGGTATTTCTTTATGCTTGGCTCTGCTGGGCTTCTCTGAGGTACCACAGCATCGTGCCTGCTCTGCTGAGTCAGGGTGGGCTCCAACACCTTTGCTTTAGCAGGGGCTTTGCGGGGCTCTGAGCTGTGCTGGGGTCCTTTCAGCCCTCCCCGTTCCCTCTCCCCATCTCTTCACGTTGCAAAAGCATCTCTGGGTTTGGAATAAGGCTCTGCAGAGCTCAATACCCTTGGGAGAGGGAAGCTCTTGGCTGTATTGACCATCTCTTCTGCACAGAAGATGCTGAGGTCACACGTGTTTTTGCCAACTAAGCCCTTTGAACAGGGGTGACCAGTGCTAAATCCCCAGGCTGAAATGTCCATCCCACCAGGCAGTGGGAAGAGCCACTTTCCCCTCTCAAGGTGATGGGACTTGACCCCTAATTATAATTTCTGGATCACCTTTGTCCACCATAGGCATTGTCAGAGCTGGGATTTGGGAGGTTGGATCCAGAACTGTGATGCTGCAATTTTGGCCTCCTGCTTTTGCCAGCAACTCCACGTGGGGTCCTGATTTAGGGGATCAATAGTTCATAGTGGTTTCTGTGTGTCAGTCCCCCCATCTGCACCTGGTTCTGGGACAGGGGTTTTCTGCCAGGGGGAGAAACATAGGGAGCAGTTCTCTGGTTTCAAAGGACAGCATGGAGGAAGAGGAGGAGGAGGATGGCTGTAGAGCACAGCTTTTTGCAGCTCCTCAAAGCATGTAGGTGACGCTGCTTTTATTTCTGACCCATTAACACCCAGTGCTGAAGAAAAACCCTTCTCCTTTTCTCCCCAGCCACCTCCCAAGCTGCCAAATGGAGTTTTCACACAAGATTTCCAGGAGTTTGTAAATAAATGGTAAGGATTTCTGCTCGTGGCTGAAGGTGGAGGCCTGTACCTGCTCTGTACCTGCTGCTCCACCCACAGCGTTCCGTGTAATGCAACATTCTCGGTGGGTGATTCTCTCCCCTGGTAGTGGTGTCTCCCTGTGTTGTGCTGGGAACTCCTCCTGCCTTGGAGAGGGATGGAATGAAAGCTGTTTATTCAGTTTATTCCCAGTGATGCTTAGCAGTATTGCAGCACCTTCTAAAGCTGAACCCAGAGCAGATCGCTGCGGTGTGACTCACAGCCTCGTGGGCACACAGCCATCGACTTCCAGACCTTCTTGTGCAGGGAGGGGGGACACCTTGAAGGTGCTGCTGCAGCTCCCATTAAATCCCAGAGATTAAACATTACAAAAATCACTAGCACCCACTGAGTGTTATGGTCCTCTGTTTGCAGGGCACAATTCATCCTTTCTAAATGTCTAGAAGAGACACATCCTGCTGCTCTCCCTGGGAGCTGGGCTGTTGGAGATGATATTTCCAAGTCATTTCCAAGCTCCTGGGGAAAGCAGCCAGGAGACAAAGTAGCTTTGGGTGAAGCTGGAGACCTCTCCAGTCAGATAACTGGTTTCCCCACAAGAAACATCTCAGTGTTGGTTTTTTTTCTCTCTTCTTCTTCTCATTTCAGCTTAATTAAAAACCCAGCAGAACGGGCAGATCTGAAGATGCTGATGGTAAGTGAGGGGAGCAATTTTCTTTCCACAGTGGGGTGGCACCAGATCTGCTGGCTGCTGCTCCGTCCCTGTCTGTGCTTCTCTTGCTGGAAACTCCCAGGCTGAGTTTAAGATGAGTTAAATAGAGCCCAGGAGAGGGAGTGACTCACCTTTGATTCAAAGGCAGTGATGGTATCTAGCCCATGAGGAGCCTGGGGTGGGAACCACCCAGCTGTCCCGTGTCTGTAGAGCTGCCTGGGACAAACATTTGCCTCTTGAGCTGGGCAGGTGAATATTTGGGTGGAATATTGAGCCAGCAATGTGGGCTCACAACCCAGGAAGCCAACCGTGTCTTGGGCTGGGAGCAGCCCAATTGGGGAGGGAGGGGATTCTGCCCCTCTGTTTTGGGGATCCCCTGCCTGGAGCACTGTGCCCAGCTCTGAGGTTCTCAGCTTAAGGAAGATTCAGACCTGCCCTAGTTGTGAAGATGATGAAGGGGCTGGAGCATCTCTTGTGCAAGGTCAGGGGGAGAGTTGGGCTGGAGAATAAGAAGGCTGTGGGGCGAGCTCCGAGCCCTTTCCAGCCCTTTGAGGGGCTCCAGGAGAGCTGGAGAGGGGCTGGTGCCCAGGGCAGGGAGGGCCAGGCCCAGGGGAATGGCCTTCAGCTGCAGGAGGGCAGCTGCAGAGGGGCTGGGAGGCAGAAATCCTTCCTGGGGAGGGGGGAGGCCCTGGCCCAGGGTGCCTGGAGAAGCTGGGGCTGCCCCTGGATCCCTGGCAGGGTTCAAGGCTGGGTTGGATGAGGCTTGGGGCATCCTGGGCTGCAGGGGTGTCCCTGCACGTGGCAGGGGGGCATTGGGGGTTCTGAGGGACTTTCCAACACAAACTGGTTGGATTCTGTGATTCAGTTACAGTAAAATTACCTCGAATATAGAGAGAGGTCCTTTCCCACCCAGACCATTCCACAAGCCCAGGTTAACCATGGTGACCTCGACTGTCCTCCTTGTGTCACGCTGGCCACCCTGAGCTCCAGCTGGGTGCTCCCCTGTAGTCCTTGCAGAGGGGGTGGCCAGTGTCCTCATGTTGTCCTGCCCGTGCTTCCCATTACCTCCTGTCCCCGGGGAGAGGGGTTTGCCCCAGGGTTTGGGGGAGCTGCAGCATCATCCTCCACCCACCCGTACGGAGCGGTGGCTTGGTGTGCTCACAGGCCAGGTCGTACAGGCTCCTCTCTCCTTTACACCCCTCTCGTTCCTGTGCCTGTGTGTCGATGTCTGTGCCCAGCACAGCTTCAAAACCCAGCCATGGGGCTGCAAGGAACAAAGAACCACCTCAAACTTGGCTTTTGCTGCCCCAGAACAGCAGGAGCTGTCCCAGCAGGATCTCCTCGCTTCTCCAGGTCTCACCCACAGCACCCCCAGGGACTGGCTTTGGGGAACCAGGGCCCAGTGAGGCCGCTGTTCCTAACTATCCCTTTCCCCCTTTCAGAGTCACACCTTCATCAAACGCTCTGAAGTGGAGGAGGTGGATTTCGCCGGCTGGCTGTGCAAAACGCTGCGGTTGAACCAGCCCAGCACACCCACCCGCGCTGCCATGTGAGGCCTGAGCGACCGCCCGGTGTCAGTACATCTGCCTCTTGTCACCATTTCCTCCCCTTCAGTAAATGACAGAACTTGCCCTCCTTCCTTCTCCCCCCCACCCAACCCCCAGCCCCTGCTCGCCTCACGTCCCAGCAGCAAAGCACCGTCCCTTCAAAAGGGTCTTTCTTGGCTGCACCCCCACTTTGCCCCCCTCACTCCTCCCAGCCAAAACAGGGTTGGTTTCTTTGGATGTGGTGGGGGGGGGTCCTGGCCTCTCTGCTCCAGCTCTGGAGCTCCTGACACTTGGGACAACGTGGTGCTGCTTACATTTAATTTTCCTTTTGGGGTTTGGTTTTTCTTTTGGAGACACGTTCACTTGGGTTAAAAGAAGCAAAAAAAGGGGTTGTGTGTGTGTATGTGTGTGTGTGTGTGTGCGCACACACTTGTGCACACGTGTGTGTGTGAGATGGGACCTGCACAGCAGAGGTTTTGCCTCTCCCCCATCCCTGGTTTTCATGGGGGCAGAGAAAATGGTGGGGCTAGGCATGGAGAAACCCAATCTCAGGTGGCCTGACACAGTGTCACTGTCCTGCCCTGGGGTGGCTGGGAGTGAGGTGGGTGTCGTGGCTGCTGTGGGCAGGTCTGTGGGGTGATTTATGGCTTAGCCAGAGAAGGGCAGAGTGGTGAGGTCCCTCCCAGCCTGTCTGGTGGTGGAGGAGAGGTTTGTGTGGTGGCTCCTGAGGGGTTGTAAGGCCCGGCCTTGTCACAGGCCCGGCCATGTCACACTGGATATTTAGTGAAGGCTCTCGATGGGCTGAGTGCAGGCCGAGCTCTGGGCTGGCTATGGGAGCCCTGGGGTGGGTGCAAGTGGCTCCCCTGGGACTGCAGCTCCCTGATGAGTTGTGGCTGGCAACTTTGGGTGCTGAGGTGAGATGAGAGCCTGGGCTTGCTTTCCCTGGCTCCTTCCCCAGGCAGAGAGGTGGGAGGCAGAGCCCTGCTGTCCCCATGGCCAGGGCAGAGTGGGGCTAGCCTGGGAGTGGGCTCCCTCCTGACCCCACCGTCTTTTGGGGGCGAGGACAATGGATGGATAAACCCCTCCAGGCTTCCAGTTTGCCCCCTCCAGCTCCTCTCGCCCAACCCAGGAGTGGCCTCAGCCATTGTGGCTGTACCCCAGGGCTGCCGGTCGGACCCCCCATCCCGCTCCCCTCCCCAGGAGGAGCAGGGTGCCTTGGCTGGGGCTGAACCCACCCAGCCAGACCCTCTGTGTCCCGAGCCCCCAGGTTTTCCAAAGGTCACCTCAGCCTGGTGTCCCCTTGCAAAGCCCCTGGGGAAGGGGGGGGGCTGAGGTCCAGTGCAATGGCCCGATCAATCCCCAGCTATGGTGTGGGGATGGGAGCTCTCACCACTTTTTCCACCACCTGTGTGTTTTCGGGTGACTCACCCCCCTGTTCCCACACATGGGGCTCCACGATCCCCAAGTTCCCCTTGAGGAGTAGATTTTTGGAAGCTTGGTGAGATTTTTTTGGTGGTTTTCATCTTTTTTTGGCTGGGATTTGGGTTTTTGGGGGGTTTTTTGACCTCTTGGGTTGGTGGCTGATGTCCCCTCTGCCTGTGCTTGGGTCCCACCATACCAGCCCCCCACCCCAAAAGAAAGCTCTCTGATTTGGTCACCCCAAACCCCTTGTACCCATTTCTTTCCCCTTCCAGGGTGAAGGCACTGCCCTGTTTGGGGTAAGCATGGGGGGTGGCTGCATCCCCTCCCTAAGGCAAACCCATAATGGGGGGCTGTTGACACCCCAGATTTGGGGGCGAGGGGAGGAGGAGGTCTGTGCTTGCTGCCTCAGCTCATGGGTGGGCAAGGCACCCCAGAGCTGCGGGGTGCTTGTCATTAATGGTTAAATTAAGTGGGAGAAGGGGAACAGGGACAGTTCATAAAGCTTTAGGATATTTACAGGTTGGTTTTGGTGCTGGGTTTTGTAGGAGGAGGAGGAAGAGGAGGAGGAGGAGGAGGAAGCTTATTGAGCGTTTTGTTGGTGCAATTTTAATTATTTTTTTTTTTTAAAAACTCGGTATTTTCATCATGGAGAGAAAAAAAATAAAAAATAAACAATAAATGGCACTTTACATTTACAGGCCTTTCCTCATCTTGGTTGTGCCCAAAGTGGCTTTAACTGTTGCTGAGCTGGAAGCCTGGCATGTCCTCCTGGGGTGGGAGCAATGTCACTGTCCCTGCCTGGGGACATGGCTCTGGCTGTGCTGTGCTAGTGGCTCCCACTGGGATGAACCGGGGGGCTGTCACTGGGATGGGACTCTGGCTTGGCTGTGCCAGGGGGCTCTGGCCTGGATGAGCTGGGGGCTTTTACTGGGATGAGGCTCTGGCTGTGCCGTGCCTGGGGCTCTGGCCAGGTTGTGCCGGCGCTCTGGCTGGGCCGAGCTGGGACCTCTCGCCAGGATGAGCCAGAGGCTCTGGCTGGGCTGGGCTGGTGGCTCTGGCTGGGATGTGTTGGTAGCTCTGGCCGGGCTGAGCCAGTGGCTCTGGCTGGGCCATGCTGGTGACTCCTGCTGGGATGAGCTGGGAGATGTCACTGGGATTAGGTTCTGGCCGGGCCGGGGGCTCTCACTGGGATGAGCTGGGAGCTCTGGCTGGGCTGTGCCAGTGGCTCTGGCTGGGCTGGGCCGGGCCAGGGCCTCTCCCCGGGATGATCAGGGGCTCGGGCCGGGCCGGTGGCTCTCACTGGGATGTGTTGGTGGCTCTGGCCGGGATGAGCCGTGGCCTCTGGCTGGGCCATACCAGTGGCTCTGGCTGGGACCAGCCGCTGGCTCTGGCTTGGCTGTGCTGGTGGCTCCAGACAGGATGAGCCAGTGGCTCTCTCTGGGCCGTGCTGGTGGCTCTGGCCTCGCTGCCCATCAGCTGCCTCCAGCGGAAGAAGGCAATAATGGAATGATCTTGGCACGAGCGGCCCCGGCCGGAAAGGATGCGAGGGCTGAGGATGGTGCGATGCCCTGAATCCTGCCTCAGGCAGGACGGGCCTGGCTCGGAAATATTTGGGGTAAAATAGTCACAGTTTTTAAATATTTGGGGGAACAAGAAGCAGGGGGGGTGAAGCTGGGCTCTGCCCAGCCCAGCCCTGAGGAACAGCTTTATTCTGCGGAGTTTCTGGGCTGTGAGCGATGCCAGGGCTCTGGGGAGGTGATGCTGGGTGCCTGGCTCGGTGCTGACCCCCTCCCCACGGCTCCCTGATGTGAAACTCTCGTGGTGGTGCTTTAGGGAGGGTCCTGGTAGTGCTTGTCAATGTGCTGTGGGGTCCCCTGGGAGTCTGGGCTGCCCTGCAGAGACCAGGAGAAACTCACTGCACCTGTGGGGAGCTGTGGCAGGTTTAGGTGAGGGTTAGGAATTTGAGGGGGGGTCCTGGGGCGTCCCAAGGCTGGGCATGAGCACGGCCCTTGCGGCACAGCAGGGGTTTTGGGGTGCAGGGAGGAAGGGGTGCAGACGTGTGGGGGAAGGGCTACCCCCCAGCCCTGCTTCTTTTGTGGGGATGGAATTGGGGGGGCT
>VZTU01005909.1:21787-188402 GCA_013400835.1 Zapornia atra | reverse complement strand
CAGCCACTCTTCATAAGATTTGTACCAAGTTTAAATGACTCAAATACACTGTTTTAATTTATTATTATTTTACCCCATCCCCCAAAAAGCTCTAGGTGTGATGCACAAAAGCAATTAATAAATTATTCAACTCAATCCCATGACTTTGTGCATTAATACATGAAGCCTCTGACCTTCTCCAACATGAATGTTGTAGTGATTAAAGAGGCATTCTGGCATAAATAGGTCAAATGCAGAGCTCCAGAGCTTCCTTCACCATCTGAATCTGAGTTGGTACTCTTTCTCTCCTTAATTATAAAATCCTAGAAATTGAGGGAAATAGAGAAGCCTGAAATCCTATAAATAACACATTGCAATGCTTGGCTTCTTTGGGGTTTCTCAGGTGTTGTCATGTTCTGAACTGTGCAGCCAGCATTCTTCATACATTAATAATCAAGAGGAAAGACATTAAAGAAGAGGAAATATGTGAATAATACAAGAGACAAGGGAAAAATAATGAAAGCAAATGTCCTTCACCTGACATTGGGCATGATCATTCTGTCCCTGTGCAAATAAATTTCTGGCTTCAGGTTTGGTAATGAGGCAGTAAGTTGCTTAGAAGTGCTACTGAAGGCAGATAAAGACAGCTGTACTTCCAGATAGCTGAGTTCTGTTTCAGAGAGTAGTGCAGAATTAAGCCCTTTAAGATAACAGGCAAAAATTAAAAAGGCTTCTTAGCTTCACTGTGTTACACAGGATCCCTGGCATTCCCTGGCACTTGGAAAAGCTGCAGTAAAAGCAGCACAAGAAAAATGAAGCTGCAACCTCCCTACACAGCTTGCACAGTCCCATCTCTGTTGGGAAGTCTGAATCCCTGCTAGTAACCATGGATCGCAGCTGTCAAGAGCCACAGAGAAAAGGTGCTTTAATCAGTTTGTTATACCCTGGTCGTTTAGCATCTTTCTCTAACCCAGAACCAACATCCTTTTTTATTTGTTCTTACTCCCTTGCCATCTTATTTCCCCGCAGTGAGAATTCCCCAAGCTCTTGTTGCTGGCACCGGCTGCTTCCCAGAGGTAGACAGGCAGGATGTTAAATTCATCAGCCCTGGCATGCCTACAGCTCATTCGCATGTTTTACCCGCAACTGAGGCCAAGTAGGGACCCAAAGATCTCTTTCTCTTCCCTTCCTTGTCCCCCACTTCGTCTCTGACTCTGCTTACCTCAAATGCAGAGGTACCAAGGCTAATGGTTATCTCAGCATGTGGGATCAGTACCTCCGGGTAAATTTTGCACTTCAGTAGCTTTATTTACATATTAATATTGTATAATTTGTCAGAGAAAACAATTGAGGAAGAAACCAGGTGAAGAATACAGCTTCCCCGTGCCAAATTTGGCCACTGGAAAATTGCAGTTCAAAATCACACCTACTTTTTCTGTAATGTAATGACAACTCTTCCAACACAGAGCCCTAACGCTGAACTATCCAACTCAATTTTTAAATTTAAATACTTTTGTGTGATGAGAAACTTAATGTAATCTGACTTGAGATGTCTAATACTTATCCTCATAAAAAAAAAAAATAATCACTATAATCAACCTAGTGTAATGTGCACCTGCAGAAGTTCATTCATCCCAAGGTTCCTTGGAAGAGGGGTGATTCAGATGGAACACAGGAAGTTCTATCTGAACATGAGAAAAAACTTCTTCACTCTGAAGGTGACAGAGCACTGGAACAGGCTGCCCAGAGAAGTGGAGTCTCCTCCTCTGGAGATACTGCAAACCTGTCTGGACACAATTCTGTGCAACTTGCTCTAGGTGATCCTGCAGGGTTGGATTAGATGATCTCCAGAGGTTCCTTCCAACCCCTACCATTTTGTGGCTCTATGATTTTGTGATTACTCTCTTTCATGTCCTACTCACTGCCTTTAGAGGTAGAGGTGATGCCTAGCTCAGATTTATATGGCTATTAGACCTTCAAGGTCTGATGAGATAAATTGCATCCCACAGTGGCCAGCTGGGAACTGTGGGGGATCAAATCTCAGACTATATACTGTTCAACATTCCTGAAAATCCCCTGCATACTGACGACTCAACATCTGATATATGCTGCACATTTAAATTGTGTTTAAAAACTATAGGCAATGCTTACCCAAAAAATACAATGTCAACAGCAGAACAGTAATCACTGATATATTTTTGACAGGGGAAAACAGATTTCTCCTGTCTTTTCTCTAAATGAAACTTAAAGAAGCACATATACCATGCTAGATCTGTGTACAAAAGTTGTCCCAGTTGGTTGAGTTTGGCACATCCTGTTGAATCATGATTACTCCTGCTCATGTTCAGTTAGAAGTAGTGATTAAATCTTCTTAGAAAAAGGATAAATCTCTTTAATTATGAGAAATTTGTCCAGGAGGAGAATATATATGCTGAGAGAGAGAAAAAGGTAGAAATGCTGAATTAGAAAATAAGTATTCCCTTGATCCCAACACAACCACAGTCTTTAATGGGAATGACCTTCTTGGAAAACTGTGCCACTTTTATATAGAAATAGGCTTCAGCTACAGAAACGAATGTAGATTTTTAGGCACTGCTGGTTGGCACAATGCATGTCAAGCATTTGGTCTGACCAACCATAGAAATTAAGTCCAGTGAAAAGTAACTATTTGCATGCTAAATATGGATTCGTACAAATAAATGACAGATTATGTATAAGCCCTCATTCATACTGTTCTGTCAAAAAACAGTTCAGGCTATATTTTGTAGGCTTGTTTTTGAAGTCCAGCTGAAAATATTTTCCTTTTCCCATCTAACCTTAAATAATATGCAAACAAAATAAATTAACTTCTCTCTATTTGAGTGAAGAAATACATCTTAGTCATATTAGAAACTGTGACTGTATTTTTGGGTGACGTACATGGGTTCCATTCTGGCAGAGGATGGAAAGGCATCAGGAGTGCCAAGTAGAGACCATAAAAGGTTCAATATAACATTTGTGGCTGACCCATGTAAAATCTCATGTGGATTCTCGAGCACAGAGCTCCTTGGATTTTGTAATTTGTTATTTCCTACTCTGCTCAAGCAGAAACTCCAGCAGTCTCCAAAGTTAAATTTGGATTTACAGGACAATAGTGTCTGCCTTCATTTACACAGACTTGATGGGGGTTTTATTGACAGTTGCAGCTTGTGGATAAGCTATCTTTTCCGCACTACAAAAGGGTCTGTGTAATACCTATTCTGTATACACTTAAGAGACTTACTATTCTAGCGTTTTGCTTTCTTCTCTAGCTTCATGTCATGCCTTGAAAAATGTTTATATCCTCCTTTTGTGAGTCATATGCCTCAATATCGAAAGAAAAAACTATGACAGTTGGTAAGCTCTCCTATGAGTAATCCATTAATAAAATAGCTGTGAATTTCCACCCACTGTGTTGTCCATTAACTAGTTCTGCTTTACAGTGCAGAGATATGGACGTTTCCCGCACAACCAATCAATATCTCTGCATTGTGTGCAGGGTGAACGGACAAAGGTAAAAATTGTTAAATTTTCTGTAACAGAAGTTCAGGGTATCACCCTGTATTTAAAAGTGTTCGACTGATCTTTAGTGACTACTGAAAATAGATTTCACACAAAGCGTGAACTTGGTGACGCGAGCGTTTCCGATTACACGTCTTTGCTTTCATGCTCAGTGCAGTATATCAGTTCTCATTTGTGAGTGCACCAACTTCTCAAACCTTGGCCTACCTTCACCAGAATGGAATTATTTACTCCCTTTTTTCCATGGTGAATGTAGTTTGAGGCGTGTTCATTATGGTTTTTATTCTTCCTTGTAATAGGACTGTGCTGACACCAGTCATTGAATTAATGAGAACAGGTGTCTTTTTGTATTTTCTCCATCCTCTTCACCCCATTCTCCCACCCCCTCAATCCCTTTCTTTGAGTACAGATCTGCTACTTCTTTGTTCATGAATAATGTGCTGGTTTTCAACTCAATTAGGATGTAGCATCAAAAGAGGTTTGTCAGGCGTTGTTACCTGAAGCTCACCCTCTCACTGGAAACACTTTTATATATTGCTTCTTCAATATATCATGAAATGTAGTCAGTAGTTAACATAAATATAATATCCCAAACTGGAGAGTGTATCATATTTTATAAATGAGATATGAGGGTGGTTTCCAGCTAAATCTATGGGGCATATGTTTGCAAAGACATTTATGCTCCAATGGCCCAGAAAGGGACACAAGATGATGTGTTCATGGAAATATGGTAGCTTAGATTTCATTCTCTTTTCACTAAAACGGAGGAATTATCAGAGAACCGCATGGATGTCTGTATTATATAGCACAACACAGAAACCAAAGATAATTTGATTGCCTATTTGATTGCATTTTTAGAAGATCAATGAGTGGTTAGGAAGAGAGGCAGCATTAGAATGGCCTGAAGAAACGTGCAAAATGAGATGGTGGAGGTGACGTAAAAGAGCCAGAGAGCATTCTGTGAACATCTGACTTTTCCAGTGACTGTTCTGTGTTAGGACAGTGTGCTGTAAAGAATATGCTCCATAGGATCCAAAAACATTCCCTAAGAGCATAAATGGTCTAACAGGAGAAAGAAATAATTTGGAGGCAGGTAGGCAGAAGAAGAGTACTTTTGGACAGGTAATGACGTGGGTCACAAGAGTCAATACTAGCTGCAACTTACTGGGTTTATATTTTGGCCAAATCTTTATTAGATTTCACTTGTTAATGCTTAGCATGTGGTTGTTTCTGCAGGACAAGAATATTTTCCTGTACCTTGAACAGGAGTAAAAAATAATTTAGAAATCATTATATTCATAAAGAATATGAGCTTTTCCTTACGATCACTGCCATCTTGATAATCTAATGTTAAAAAGAATTTTTCCACACATTTTTTCACCCTTAATTTTCATTTTTATCAAACAATTTGCATTTTTCAATTCCTTCTGTTGAGAAATACTGTCTAACTAATATGGCTAATACAAGTTCTTTTTCAATTTACATTATTATATTGCTGATTAGAAAAAAAAAACCCTCTTAGTCACAAAATAATGGAGTTTTAATTTGTGGAGTGTTTGGGTAAAAGGAACGTATGGTGGTTTGCAATTACGAGTTATCCACTGTGAAGCTGCTGTGAATTTATCCTGGTTTTGAAATGAAGGGCAGCTCTAGACCAGAGCTGTTGCTATGGCTGTGTAAAACAGAGTGGTGTTTGTCACTCCCTGTGAGCAGGGATGATGCTTGGACCACATCACACCAGGTTCTGTTCTTCAGGTGGCTGCTCTTGCTTTTTACCAACTATGGAGAAAGACGTGGTTCAAGGTTGCATGAAGGAAGCTGTCTCTTTCTTCTGACCTAACATGATGCAAAGCATAAGGAAAGGGAATTGTAGAGCCTCGTGTACTCATGGCAAGGGTGAACAAACACAGCCCAGGACTCAAGAATGTCACAAAACACGGTAAATTCACTCTTTCCTTGGAATAGTCACTGCCATTTTCTAATGGCAGCTGCCTATTTGCTGGGAACTTCCCTGGACATGATTCTTCTGCAGAGAGACTGGTAAAACATGAACTGTGATGCCTTAGAATTTGTCCCATTGACAATTTTACTGCCCCAAATCTTCAGCTATCAGAACACTTATATTTTCTCTTACTATAAAAGGTTAGATTTCAGATTCACATGGGATTTTCAGACCCTACTTGTATAAAGTGACATAAAAAAAGGAGAAATAAATGTTGCATGCATCAGATAGATAGAAAATCCTTTCAGGTCATTTACACTGTAAATATTAATAGCTGTTATATAAATTACATTTACAGTCCAATTACACTGGAATAGCTGCCTGGTCTGTAGCGGAGGACTGAACACATCATGCAGAGACTTAATTGGCAGTTTAACTTTGACTAATCTTTGAAATCAGTCATGGTTTTTTGAACTTTTGCTCATTTTGTACGCTATATAAACAGAGGAAGATCCTTTCATTTGCTTTAGCTCATTCTTGATTTTAAAAATATTGGAGCTTTGATTAATTGTAGTTGCTTTTAAAATCTGGAAGATTTCACATATGTTTTTTGGAATTACATTGTTTTAAACCAAAGTAAAGGCATTTTATCTGAAATCTCAAGATAACCTGATAATTTATACAAATATACTTAAAAACCTGTAGAAATTCCAGAATTTAAGGTAATTGCCTACTGGTTCCAAGCAGGTGCTGTAGTACCTAAGAGTGCTCCATATTTACTGACGTTAAACCAAGACACGCTGAGGATAAAAAATTTCAAGACTGATAGCACTTTATTAAATATTTTCCAGTGCTAATCTAAGTAACCACTCCTAACAATTATTTCTAAAATATGTAAACAATAGATGTCCCTCTCAGTTTCTGCTGAAATATGTATGGAAGGAAAGAATGAAATGGAATGGCAGAAGATCTGATTTATCACATTTTTATACAGTAGCGGATGGTGTGACCGAGTTATATAAATAAATGACTCACTGCAGAACGGTCTAAATTTTATAAACCAATACAACAAATTCCAACTGTTTTAACTAAAATTGATGGCTTTTTTTAGAAAGCTATTTTATCATGTCTAGATGTATTGCAGGCAAATCTTTTTCTTGATGCCCTTAAACTCAGATATGTATGTCCTGTCTTAATATCTAATGCCCATAGACGTGTATTTGAAAATCATGGTCTTAACGTAGGATGTCATGGGTCATGTATAGTGTTTTCCAGATCATTAAAACCAGGCAGATCACAGATACCATTTATTAAACAAGGCAGGTCACAGTTCTTCAGAGTAAGCTCATCCTCACTTTAAAGGATGTGAAAGCTACATCATCTGCTATAAATATACATGTGTATATTTAAGCATGCAGTACAGTAGTATGTGGAGTGCAGGAAGACACACCAACACAAAACAAGCCTGTACTGACTGAAAGAAGAGAGACTGGGTAACAGAAAAGGATTATACTTTGTGCTTTCTCACCTGTATTTGATGTGGCTTATTTTTATTTGCGATGCGCTCTCTTCAGTGCAATTCTATAAAAATTATTTTCTTATTTTGCTTTACTGTAACTGAATCAAAAATAAGCTACATTTCTCCAGTGAATTAATAACTACCTACTGCTGTGCAGAAATATATAATTAATATAAAAATAGAATTTATTAATTGTTTATTTATCATCCAAATAAGGAAGAGAAGTAGTATGTAGTGGTTCATAAATAAGAATTGGTAATTTTCCGTAGCCTGTTTCACCCTCAAGGATTGACCTCATTCTTATCGACTAGATGTATAAGAAGGAGACGTAAGTACTTACAACATCCCACAGAAAGAATATAACAAAAACAAAGAAAAAGCTTGAATGGACATCAGTTCTAATATCCCATGAGATAAAGCTATTTTTAGAAAGGTCTCTGGATGTCTGAAGGATGCATAAGGATCAAAGTTACTGCAAATAATGACACATACCTCAGAGTATCCTCACTTCTCCTTGAAAATCTTCTGCTCTGTAGCTCTTGGAACTCAATTGCTCCAGGTTAATTAGATGTTCGAGGACAAATGCTTTGAAAAAAAATCTCAAAATAAAATCTATGGTAACAGATTCACAAGCAGTTAAACTTGTAGATGGTAGTAAATAAAGACCCGCAACTTCCTTTAGGCCCTAAAAATTAAACAAAACCATCATTTTTTTCCACAACTTAGTGCCTAACTCCTTGGTGCTACCTCTGCGCCGTAGAGGTGATACTAGATATTTGCATCTTCATTGAGATGTGGTTACACATGCAGTTCTGACTAAGTTGGGTGCTGGCAAACAAATGTGTTCATTGCATGTCCAGTTAAAGGGGTTTCAAAGGGAGTGATTTAAAAGATGCAGGGGGTCGGTCATATTCTGTCATGAATTATACCAGTCCATGTTCAGTGATACACGCCTGTGAAGCTGATCCAGTGGAAGGAATATGTGACAAAGAATGAAAGCTCTGATTTGGCTGGAAGGGTCTCTGTCCACTGATAAGCCATTAGTAGAGAAATCACTCCTTCACTGTATCTACTGAGCAACGGCTTCCTTCTGATAAAAAGTGCAAGCTATACTATTTTTATCTGGGCTCAGAGTTAGCGAAATGTGAAATATTTGCTGAAGATGAAGCTGACTCAACAAAACTCATTGAATCCAAAATACATTGCCATGTGGGTGTTTTTCTCCTGAAATGTTAAGAGGTGAAAAGTTAGTGCTTTTATCCAGCATGCCATCCAGTCATCTGAGCAATTACTTGCTTAAAGCAAATGACATCTAGATACTGGGAAAAGATAAAGTTAAAAGTCAATTCATTAAAAATATTTTTCTCCTCAAGAAATGATTTGTTTTTTGAAGTAAATTGAACATAAGGAGTAGGAAGGAAGAAGAAAAATGTGAAATTTTATCATACCATTTTAAGTTTGATTATGTCACAGAGAAAGTAAATGGCAACAGAATATAAAGGAATCTAATCCATAAAGGAAGAGAAAAAGGTTAAAGAAGTCAACAGTAATTAAATGGTGATTGAAGCTGAAAGAAAATTGATCTGTGTTAGCTGAAGGCCATTCTTGCCTTTTGGGATGTTATGCATCGGTGAAGAGGGGAAAGAAAGGTTTTTCTTGTTTTGATATGGAAATATATGTCACATCTTCTTAGCCTATAGTGCTGTGACTCAAGACTGCACCGAGTTTCTGGTACACTGATTCTAGTGTCCTATGCATGCTTGTGGGTATTGTGTAAAGATAAGATGCTCTAACAAAGCTTGGCAAGGTCAAAAGGCATGGGAGCTTCAGCAGTTTGCATGCTGTTTTGTCTTGGGGCAAAATAGAAAAGAACCCTAAAGCAAATGAATCTAAATAGGGGTAATGCTGACACATCCATGCAAAAGCTGCACAATATCCACGACCTGGGGATGCGGTGATCCACCTGCCACACATTCAAAGTCTGGCTCTTTGGCCTACTCTTCCAGGGGAGACTTGGATGTTCTGGCATAAGTTGATATGAAAGGAACATATGTTTGCATTGAATCACATAGAGAGGTTTTGAAAAAGGCAACAGCACGGCCAAGAACTTTAAGTTTGGGCTAAGGGCTTGAGAGCTGCATTGATTAGCTTTCTGTCAGGGTGTGAGGAAATGAAGGTAAATCTACATCTCTGCTGCAGATAAATATTATCGGTAAGAAAAACATGCTCATAGTAGCTCATGCTACTATAAACTGTAATTTCCACACTGGGAGAGAAGTCATTTTATAGAAGTCTATTCTTGCAAAGGTTGGTGCTGCTTTCAGGCACAGGATCCTAATAAGATGGGATATAGACCTTGTCATGAGATGCTGAACACAGGCTGCAAGCAAGTCTCAGCACTGCACAGGACAAGACCTTGTGGGTGTTTGAGACAGAATTAAAACTGAACTATGGTGATGAGTTACAAAGCTAACAATATTTTGGCCATAGCTGTGTAGATTTGTGAAATAAGTAGATTAAAATGAGAAAATCAAGTAATTTGCACTACTTAAAAAATAACAGACAGCTACTAAATGTTCTGAGCTACAGTTTTTATGAGCTGTTTGTCACTAGAGAGAGCTGTAGATACATACAATTAATAAAAATTATCTTAAAAAAACACATTAATTCCTCCCTCAGTGAAGAAATAGGATAAATAACAAATAAAGCATAACTACCTTTTCTCTCATGAACCACTATCAGGAATCTTTCCCTTCTGCAGTGAATAAGGCTCTAGCTGCCCCTATCATCATAGCGTGTCAAGTATAGCAAAGATAAGAATAATTTGAAGACGTCCACTTCAAAAAGTAGCTGAGAAAGTCAATTTATTATTCAAAGGCATTAGCAGTCTGTATTTCTCACAACTAGCTTCCAGCTGTAGGAGAATAGAGACAATTTTTAATACCAGGATGAATATCAGTGTTCAGGTTACCACCAGTTAAGAAGACAAGTTTTCAGAGAACTCGTGTCATTTCTGGGTGTGCTGTTACCTTCCTTGTAAATCCAGGCCATTGACTCAAGTGCAAAAATTTCTGTTAAACTATGGCTTTACAACTGGCATATCTTTGAGCCTCTTTTACTTAAAGGTAATATGAATTTTCCAATGATCATAGAAACATTGTTTTTTAAGTTTGTAACTAAGAGTTATTAATATTTCTATCAGTCTTTAATGATAATATGTAAGTAAAGTATTGCATCCTGTCCAACCCGCTGCTTAGGTATGGCTTCATTATACAGCTGGTTTTTTACACTGCAGATCACTTTGAACACTGAAGGTATTCCTTTAACTTCAGTAAGTTCTCCTCTGGAAACATCAGTGTTGTAAAGGGCCCAAGTCCAACATCTAACTCTGTTTGAAGGACATACAGTCCATTTTGTCTTGATGCAGTTCAGACTGAAGTCAGAAGATGCTAGAACCTATTGTTTAAAGGATGAGAAAGAAATAATAAACAAGCTATAAAGTCACATTAGGATTAATTCAATGCTACATTCTCACACATAGAGATTGAAGCCACTAGAACTTTTTATACTGAAATTTGCTACATCTAGGGTTAGTAGGACTTGCAAATTTTGCCGCTTAAATTTCAGGCATCCTGAAACTTCAGGCATCCACTTCTGTTCAGGCTCTCCAAGTAATGCACTGAAACTGCTTAGTGTGTTGGCTCCTTTGGGGGAGATGTGGGCATGCCTATTGCCAGCAGCTCATACAGGTGATGATGAGGGCTCTTTGAAGCTCTAGCACAGGAGGGCCTTGGCCTTTTTGCGTGCACACCACATGGAGAAACTTGCTAATTCCCTGCATGTCAGCCATCATAACTGGTCATGGGCTTGCTCTTAGCTGGTAACAGTGTGCGATGTGATTTTTCTTTGAGGTTCAAAATAGCTCACATTTGCTATGCACAGGTGGTTTATGGCTGTACAAAGGGTACAAATGGTCCACACCAGGGTTTCATTTCATCTGCCTAAATGCAATTGCCTACTGTGCCAGCAGGTACATCTGAGCTTGTCACCATGGGCTCTCTGTTCGGTCCATGGGATGTTCCGTAGACCTCTAAAGCGGGTAAAATGAATCATTCCACAGAAACTCCCTTTTCTCTCCACTGAGAACAAGAGGAACTGAGGATGACTAACTTACATGTAAACATCTATATTGCAACTGCTTAAGGTTAGGTGATATAAATCCCAAAAGTAAGTATGAGTTAAAATAGTAAGCAGCAATTCAAGTGGGAGTTCTGAGAGTCTCAATAGTATGTAAACATTGGATTTAGGTGCCTAAGTAGCAGTTAGTCGTCTAAATCTCTTCACTGATTCAGCCCTTTGGCCCAAATTGAAAGACACCCACATACTTTACATCAATTCTTTTAGCTACAAGGATAGCCAGCACGGCTCTGCAGCTTAACAGGCATTCACTGAGTAAGGGCAGCAGCTGAGTCCTGCCTCTGTGCTAAAATGCTACTTCCAAATGTCATCTTCTGAGTGTCATCCACTGGTCACATAACATGAACCAGAAAAAGTTACAGGTGATGAGAGCTAGCATAAGATTTCCTTTCTGAAACAAATGTTCTGCCACCTAGGCAGTATCTTTACACATGCTGTTAGAAAAGGGAGGAAAGGGGTATTGTCCAAAAATAGTCTGTCTGCCTGCTGATTAGGGCATGGATGTAGGACTGAATTGTCTTAGGAAACGAAAGGAATGGAGATCAGGCCTCCCTCACCAATTTTAACCACTTTGCAAAAATCAGAAAGGAAAGAAAAAGGACAACGCTGTTTCTTTCAGCTGTTCTCTCTGCAAAACCAGTTTTTGTAAGAGACATCTGGGGCTTTTTTCAAATTCCAGTTGGTTGTATCAATTAACATAGCTGAAAAACACTACTTTGTATAGCAAGAGGGCATCCTTCAGAAACCTGAAGTCATATCCAAACAAGGAAAATACAGTAATCAATTCTGAAAGTTTGAATATGAAAATGTAGTAAGACAAGCAAAACTATTAAAAGTATTTTTTTAAACAGACCTTCCAGGGATTCTGCAGAGCTACTTGATGATCATAATACAGAAGGAAAAGATCACTTCAGAGAAGTTAAAGGAATTTTTGCATCAGTGTTCACTGTGGAAGAAACTAAGGACACTCCTACTCAGGCATGTTTTTTTGTTGGCTAATGAGTAGAGTGTGTCTTTGAAATGGAAATGACTGCAGAAAAGGATAAGGAACAAATGGACAATTGAACAGTAAAAAAAAAATTGCCAAGAGCAGATGTTATTGAGCCAGTTGTTCTAGGACAATGCAAGGATGCAAGAGCTGAATTATTAGTTGGGGGAGTGTAATTTCTTGCCTGAAATTGCCTTAGCAGAAGGACTGAAGAATGCCAAATGGGATGACAGTTTTTAAAAATAATTCCAGGGAAGATGTGAGGAACTGCAGGCCTGTAACACCGACATCTATACAGGGCACATCAGTAGCGTGTTTAATAAGAATAGAAAAAAACGCACATCTGGAACTACTCCATGTCTTTGTTCATGGAAGTATTGCTTTATAAATGTAGAATTCTTTGAAAAATAAAAAACCCATGTAGATAAGGGTGATCTGGTAGGTACAGTCTACTTAGATTTCCAAAAAGCTTTTTACAAAATCCTTCAGTAAAGATTTTAAGAAAACTAAACATCTGTGGCCTGGAGGGGAATTTTTGTTTAGATGAATATCTGAATGAAAGACAGAAAACAAAGGGTAGGAGTAAATATTTAGTTTCACATTGAAGTAAAATCACCAGAAGAATTCTACAGGGACTGTTCAACATATTTAGAATGTCCTAGAAAAGGGATGAGTCAAGTTGGGGTCAGGTTTTCTAGGCATACTTAGCTACTCAGAACAGGACAAGGGCCAAATGTGGAGGACTGTATGTTACTAAGCAACTGGGAAATGAAGTGGTGAAGGAAACTCACTACTAATAGAGGTAAAGTGATGTGCATGGGAAAATCCTAACTTCATCTAGTAAACAGTGGGCTCTGAGGTGATCTCACCTCTCACAAGTGAGATACAGGTGCAAAGATGAATAACTCTATGGAAATGCCACCTAAATATTGAATAGCGGTCAAAAAACCAAGTCAAAGTTTAATATTTTTTTGAAAGGAATACAACAGAAAGCGTCACTACAGCACTGCATAAAGCCAGGATCTCCTGATGTCCTCAGACTCCATAAAGCTGTGATCTCCTTGTCTCAAAATGGATGCAGTGGATCTAAATCAGGTTCTAGACAATGAGGCCTGGAAATGAGCTTTAGATCTGTGAAACAGCCAGGGACATCAAAAGCTAGGTACAGATTGTTTCTTCATAGACTCTTACAGTGCCAGAACTAGTATATGTGTAATATAGCTAAATGGAGCTGCAAACTGTTGAAAGCTGGATGTGAGACATAGCACAAAGTATCATACAGACTCACCTTGTTCTTATTTCTCTGTGGGCACATGCTTATGTCCACTGCTGGAGGCAGAAACACAGCTTCATGGACATTTGTAAGGTCATGTTTCTATTTTTAAAAATATTTAGCCTTTCTGTGCGTTCTAAACCTCAGGGTTTGTAATCTAGGGTGCTTGAGGACTCTAAACCTCTCCATGGGGTAGGCAGCTGGTGGATGGCAGTTATGAGGATCACCACTTGTACAGTAACTCCAAAGTCAGTTGTCCTCTCCTCAGGTTTTACAGGGTACTGTTCGCAGTTGCACATTGGAAAAGGTAAGGCCTGAAAGGACATGGAAAGAAACTGCTCTTCAGTGACAAAAAAGGATGTCTGAAGGCCAAGATGAGCAAATTGGACAAGCTGCAGTGAGGCTTGTTTGTCAGCTCTCTTTAGATTACTTATTTTGCATATAATAGAATATTAAACTATGCACCATGCTTCTGCAGTGTCTGCTGCATGCAAGTCAAATATAAAAGAAAATCCAGAGTGGTGTGTTTTGCCTGTTGCAAAGATAAGCATACACTTTTCCAGTCAATATGAGATATGATACTGGGTATATCTCATCTTCAGATGCCTCTATTGCTCTGTTAAGGTTCACTTTCCTTTTTAATAAAGTACTTCACATTCCCCAACCAGTCAGCCTCCCCAGTTCTACTGAACTGAGCTTCCAGAAATATTTAACTGCCAGGACACAGAAGACACAGGTCGATTCTTGCTATTCTTTTAACATGATCATATACTTGGCAACCTTGTTCTTTGCTTTTGTCTTAATATCTACTGATTGAAGGCATCACTACATGATGATGTATTTAACATCAGAAATGTAAAAAGACTAAGGTCTAAAACTGTACCCAGTGAGTTTTTAATTTTTCCAAACTCTAATATAACAGAAGTTACAACTCCTGAGGTTCATATATAAAGAAATAATATGTATTAAACCATGAGCACAAGAGTAATCCTGGTGACTGTAACTGTGTTTGAGATACTGAAGTTCACCATTTCTGCCCAGAAGTTTTTGTGGCATGGGACCACAAATGCTTTGTATTTGCATTTCTTGCATTGCTCAAAAGCTGTACATTCTGGGTATGGTTCTGATTTGTTTCCAGGTTCCTATAACCTTATTTTTTGGGGCAGGTTTTGCTTCCAAATGAAATAAATTACTCATAGAGGAAGACCATGAATATTTGTTGGCTAAGGAGAATTTCTTAGTGCTAAAGAGCATGTTTTCTTCTGTCATATTAAAAATCTTAAGTAATAAATCCTAGACCACCTGAAAGAAAAAAAAATTACAAAATATTTTTATTTCAAATGGTTTTGATAAAGAGATAATAAAACCTAGTCACTGATAAATTCACAAGAATTAATGGCAACAAGTACAAAAAATAAGTTCCAAACAAGATATGAGCAAATTATCTTGCAATCCCATCATTCCAAATTCTTTAATTCTGGCAAGAAGTCAGTATATACACAAAGACCCATTATGACCTCAAAAGTTTTTAACAAAAGGAAGTAGTTTCCACACAACATAGACTTAAATGGTGAATGTTATTGCTGAAGTATGTTACAGAAGCCAAAACTACAAGCTTAAAAAATAATGGCACAAATTAATGGTAGAAAATGTCCACTAAGTGCTATTATACACAAAGTCTTGGATATAAGTTCCAGCTATTGTAGGCCATGATTCACAGATTGCCAGGAACCAGAAGGATGTACCACTGGGGGTTGGATGGGTTGGACTCGATCATCTCTTGAAGTCCCTTCCAACCCCAATTCTGTGATTCAGTGAAAGCAGTGTGGGAGGACTGCCTCATGAGCATCTTGTCCTGGACAGTGTCAAAGCCAAAAAAAGCGAGGTTTATGTTCTCCTAATCACAAGCTAAAGGTTCTTCTAAGCACTCTGAATGACCTTTCTTAGGTGGCCAACTACTTAAAAAAAAAAAAGAAAAGGAAAAATTAAAAACTTTTAACAGTTTCTTGAACGTTCTTTTAAAGACGGGAGTTGCAGTACTTGAGCAAAGCAATCCAATATTTGCAGTTAATACATTTATATTAACAAGAATAAAGGGGTTTGAGTTCCTTTCACTTCCCAGATACTGGCTTGGTCTCCTACTGTAAGTATTTTTGGAGAGCAATTGTGATCTGAAGAAATGTTTCATTGTTGAATGAATTCTTTTTTATTCACAGTGGAACATGCTTGAATTTTACAGCTCTCCACCAAAAAAAAAGTTTTTTGTGAATAATTGGTGAACGAATCCTAAAGAAAATGTGTACCTAATCCTATTAGCTGACTTAATTTAGAATTATTAAAAGCCTTGATACACAGGATTTAACACAATCTTTCTAGCAGGGTGTGATGTAATCTATTTTTGTTCCTCAGCTAGCAGATGGCTTACCTTTAAGTAATTTCCAATATGTTAGGAGATCAAAAGCCATCCTTACGCCATGGAGGCAGTAATCGTTCCTCTCTGCTGGGGGTTGCTTGGTACTTCGATGGGGATATGCAAAGGCTGCTGGCATTTCCAAACATAGAAGGCCGACATTTCTTTAGACTTTGAAGTTAATAATCCTTCAGAAGTTGAAAAACTGAGAGATTTTCAAAACCCTTTTAATGTTCTATATGCCATGTCCTAAAGTAAATATCTGTAAGTAATCACTGCGTAGTGGTGCAAGGAAGTGCCGCACATGCAAGCAAGGGGTGAGAGCCATCATGGGGCGTGCAAGGCATGCTGCTCTGCTGACCAGTCCCCCTCCAGGGAGTGGAGGGTCCCACTTGGTGACATGTCTCACCCTTGGGACCCTGCTTATCAGCTCAGTACACACTGAAACACCCTGCTGCTGCCCAACCCAAAATGCCACACAGCAGCCCTACATGAGGCCTCGGAGCACCCTTTCTCTGTGCTCTCCCTTGCTGAGGCTCTGTTTGTGGTAACACGGGATGTCGCATTTTCAATCTGACCTCTACCTCTCCACAGAGAGGCAGTTTTCAAAGCAGATATATTAAATTTCCTGGTGTCTATCCCAACATCATCTTTCGAAAGTCGTTTCAGTATAGGTAGTTTTGATTTCCCTCCTTGGATCAATGACGTCCAACTGTTTGGCAATGCAAAGAGCACACTGCCTGGAAAAGGAGAGCACCATCCCAGCAAGGTGTAGTGAATCCAGATTTTTCGAATAAAGTGAGCCAAGTCTTGAAAAAATTGCCTACTGGGTACGATCTTTCCTGCTTCTGATCACATCGTAGTTATTTGGTAATCACAGCTTTTGCTCTTCTTCCATTAAAAATAACAGTTAACTTCATTGTTCCTCTCCCAATATGATTTAGCAGTTGGAAACCTCTAAGCAACTTTTTCTGTTAACAAAGGGTGCAAAAATTAGTACTCAGAAATAGTGATTAAAAGGTCTGCATTTAAGTGTTGCTCAAAGTGACTTAATGAAATATTTAAATAATTTGAAATTAGGTTAACCTATATGAAGTCCTAAGATTTTCTGAAATAACTTAAGGTCATTTCATGTTAAATTAAAAATAATACTTGAGGTAAGCGTATTTATTCTTGAAATTTTCAGAGTCCCACCATTCAGGAACAGGAAGCTGGTGACTGAACACCTGGAAAAATGTTTGCTTTTGCCAGCTGTAACTTCTCCACAGGTGCAGAGGAGGGTTTTTCCCCTGCATTTGGACTTATTCAAGTAATTCATTCAAGCTGAGAAGCTGATCAGGTACTGAAAAAACAAAAAGTTTGCTTTTTTCTTTCAATCCTTGAATAAAAATTGGGTGGCAGAGGCTTGGATGTATTAGTTTAAAGCTCTTAAAAAGTAGAATGTTGAGAAAAACTCAAGGGCATTAAGGAAATGCAAAAAATACTATCAGAGTCAGTTTTAAAATATTTTGACAACAAAAATCATAAGTTTCCAGAACATTCCAATTATCAAGAAACATTTTTACAGCAATTCCCTACAAGTGCCCAGAAACAATTTATAGGCAACCCTTGAGCCAAACATTAATCATCCAGTTGGTAGGGAGTATCATACACTGTTTTACGAGCCTAAGAGAGTGCAAAACTAAAAAATCTGAAAGATGTACAGCATGCCATATCATTAAAAAAAATATGCATAAGGAGTGTCTGCTGCACAGCACAGCAGATATTGCACCAGTGGTTTGAGGTGCCCAACGGTGATCACAACATCTGGGAGCCAAGGCAGATGTGTGTCTGCCTGGGGAGGCAGCTGGATGCTGTCCCCTCTCCAGGATGCAGGCAGGAGTGTGCCGGCTGCATTGGACACAAGGGAGCCCCCAGCCACCCATCTCCACCAGACAGCCTGGGATCAGGTGCTGGGTGCAGGGCAGTTTTAGGTCCCCCACAGTTCGGGCAGAGCTTCTGCTGCCATGTCCACAGTGGCACAGAGGATCAGAAGGGCTCATTAGCCCCTCTCTGCTGAATTGGAGCAAGTTCAGAAGCCTTTTTTCACTGTTTAAGTCCCCCAGCAGGAGAACTGACTCAAAGGAAGGTTAGGGCAGGACCACGTCGGGGTTCTGTAGAGAAAAGAAAGGAATTATACTGAAAGCGTGGCCAGCAGTATCGCCTTGGTCCAATTTACTTCTTCCAAGGTTGCAATGAATGCGGCAACAGTTGGAATGTGTTCGCAGGCTCAGGAATCAGCTTCGTTTGTCCAGGCATGAATACAGAGGAATATCAGACACGCACACTGTGGGACAGGGTTCAGCAGCTGATGACTAAGAAAAGGAAAGAAATGTTGCCAAGGACACCCTTTATTTGCAATTGCAAAAAAATCCCTTGGAAAGAGGGGTAATTTGGGGCTTACTATAAACGTCGGTTTTGTTTGGGGGAACTGGGGACAAAAAAAAAGAAGACAAAGCAATAGTTGCTGATAATCATTTTTATATTAGTTGTTTTATTAAGACCAGCATCCTGACAGCTCCGCATGCAACCCTGACCGTCCAGATGCAGCAGCCCTGCCCCTTGCTCAGGACCCTTCTCTTCCCTCCCTGGGGCACAGCAGTGGGCTCAACTGTAGAAAATTCCGGCTTTTTTCTTCCAGTCTTCTTTTTCTGAGAGAGAATTTCTCCACCCATGGAGATTTACTGGTCTTCTTCAGGATTTCTGCGGCCAGACTGGCTATGCACCACCTCCTCTTGCAAATCATTGTCACCTGTCTCACTGTGCGTGACGATTCCTGACACCCTCTTTTTAGATGACCTGTGTGTATTTCCCCCTCCCCAGCTGCTGTTTCTCTCCCTCTGTGGTCCTACCTGTTTGCTTCTCTTTTTATTCATACTTTCTAGACGTTCATAATTTTCGTTCGATGCTGTTCCCCTGTCAGTCTCCAGAACTGAAGAGCTATCTGTTTTATCCCTATTTTCAAGTTAGGGGACTGAGGCTTAGAGCAGGGATGTGATTTATTCAGTGTAACCCAGGATCCTGGTGCTTTAGTCAGTCACCTCAGCTTCTTCCCTAAGCTCTCAATTTTTAATAAAATGAGCCTTCGCTTTGCATTCAATATCTATTATTAATGAGAAACCTACACTCTGAGGAAGGCTGAAATTAACTTGTAGTCTGACTGGCCAGTGCTCATAAAAATGAAATTTCTTCAGTCAGATGGATGTACTGTGTGACCACAGAGGGAGAAACGATCAGCCATCCAGCATTAGGAAGATACCCTTGTATAATCAGGGGAAATCAAGTAAGATTTCCTTTGGTGGCACATATCGTGCAGAAGTATCTTGGTACAGTGCAATCTCAGGTATGGCAGCATGGGAAATCAAAAATCTAAGTTAGCAATAGGTGTCTGAGGAGGAGTAGGAATCTTGTAGCCATTAAAATAGAAGAGAAATATATCTCTGATTTGCACTTGTATTTCTACTGGGTATCCTGAATTCCTTCCACTAGCTAAACCTCACTGGATGTCCAAAGGAAACAGAATGAAGGAGTCCACAATAGGCTGTAAACAGGGACTATCTAGGGTTCAATGCCAATTAAAAAAAAAAGGAACGTGTCCTCAAGTTTGTAGCTCAGTGTCTCAGATTCAAGCCCCTATCTGGGCATGTATTTGCAAAATACAGACATCTTAGCAGTGCTTCCCAGGTACACTTTCTGCCTGAAATATGAACTGAGAAGGAACCTCAGGCTGGCATATTAGCAAAACCAGAAGACACCAGTTTCTTCCGAGCACAGCACAGGGAACAATTATACATAAAAATCTCTGATATATATTCCAGTGAAGGCCAATGGTACATGAGCCATCCCATCCCAAGGTGTCTGGACATAAAGGGCTTGTCAAAATGAATATGAGATGACTACTGTGTGTCTGTATATATAGAAAAAAGCATAGCACAGCAGTGACTGCATAGCACTTTCTGTATTCCTACTGTGTACCAGGCAAAGATTTTTCAGTTCATACATCATTCACAACTTGCTACAGGGATTCCACAAAGCCAGTACATATCCTTTACACAAAGGAAAGGGGGAAAAAAAAGAATAGATCCAGAAAAAAGAAGAAAAGATTCTGAAACTATGTCTGCTGGATGAGAAGTCGGTGTCAGGGGCACTAACAATACACACAGCTTAGCAAGAAACAAAATAAATAAGTAAACAGTGACATCACCTCTGCTCTGCCCAAGCCACTATGAAGCAGAGTGCTACTTCTAATATCGTGGTGTATCTCCTCACAGTAGAGAGAGAAAGCAACAGCCAGAGGGGTTTCCTCCCATTCCCTCAAGAAGTATTTGCACCGTTTGGCATACGAAGGACGAGGAGAATAAGAAACTATGCAGAGGGGAATTGACTCACCTACCTTTAGCTATCTACAAGCTAGGTATTTCATCTAGGATACTTATTTAGGATCTTTTATGGTTTGTAGGGTGAGAGAGACCCTGCCAAGGGCTGTATATTTCCTCTCTCTTCTCAGGCTATGGTGCAAACCTGACAACAACGCAGGTGAACACAGGTGGACGGTGAGTAAACGCTATTGTATTTGCTCTTTAGAAGTGACATCTAACCATCTTCAGCCCAAACCTCTTTTGCTGAAAAATTCTCATCTTTTCTGCAGAAGAGCATCTGCACAGGGACACACAGGAACATCTACTCACCACTAGACCTCTATGAGTAGTGACATCAAATCAGAGAGTCATTAGTGCTTAAAGCAATTCAGAAGGCAAATTTGCAACTAGAAATGTCAAAGACAAAGTAGATGAACATAGATCCAGATAATCTTTTCTCGTTGGAGAAAAACTAGAACATGTGTTCCTGTAAGGGAACCTGTTTTGTCAGGGGGGTCGGACTCTCCTTCTGGAGATAGGGAACAGCAAAAGGAAGGAATTCTTTGGCAAAAAAACTTGTGGAGCAGACACAGCTGCATGAAGAGAAGATACACCAAAAATGAAATACCCCTTTACCCTCACTCCCCCAAAAACTTGGTTAAGAAATCACAGTAATAGCTAATATGAGTGATGGCTACAGGTAATGCCTGCTGTTGCATTCCTTGATGTGCCATCCTTAATTTTTAAGTAAAATGCTTAAGTAAACTATACTGAAAGTAAAATTTTGAAGGGCTTCATATATATTTTTATATATGAATTTATATCACCAGGGGGTCTGTGTCATAAGCAGTGGTTAAGAAGTAGTTTATAGATACTATATTACACAGAAGGCAGTGCTGCAGCATAGTGCCAAGCCCAGATCTAATCTAGAAACATGTTTTAACTCTGAAATGAATACCATAATGCAGACTGACTGCTAGTTCAGTTTCAACCATATTTTATCTCCTGGGGTTCTGAGCTGATTGTAGCAGAAAAAGGTGCCAAGACAGTCCCTTGTATTAAAATATATGGGTTACATATGCACCAAGTTTTATACACAGTTTAGACTTAAATATCAGCAGCATAACGCATGTTGGGATGTAAACTGTTTTCAGATGTGTATATAGGCTTGAGTGGAAAGGAAAATATTAATGGTGCTCAAACTGATGGAAGTCAGGACACAGAAGGTGAGCTGCTGTGTTTCTCAAAAGCTGTAACCTTGACACTGAGGTTAGCTCTATTTCTCCCTTACACAGCAATGTGTTGCATTATGGCTGTCTAAATATTCCTGGAAGCGTTTCAGAGATTTTGTGACCCAGATGTGGATTATGTATAACACTAACTATGTACATGCTGGAGATGATTACACTGGGAGCTTTCAGATTCCATTCTGCACGTGTAGCACTGAAAAGAAACTTGACTTGTACTTATGAAATTCCTTTTGACCATAAGAAAAACAGAAGGAAACCCCCTTTGGAGACTTCCATAATGGGAAACAGGAAACAGGGCTGTCAAGAATGGAAAGTTTGCAGCACAGGAAAAACAATGGACTATATAAACATAAATGCCATTATCAGATACTCTGCAATGGCCTTGCAGTAGGTCTAAAGTTGAAAATATGCAGTGTTTTGTGTTTTTATTCAGATCTGAAGATTGCTTTATGGGCTATTCTTGTTCCTGTTGAGATCAAGCGGTATTTTCATATTGACAAATGGGCATAGGTTAAACCTCAGGGGTAGTGGTTTAAAAATGACACTCTTTATGAGAGTTTTCAGTAGCTTGATTAATTTTTGCTCCTTGTTTTTTCATATTGTCACAGTCAAAGCAGTTGAATTGGTTGGCACAAAGCTTTTTTTGGGTAGCAATACAATGAGTTTCAATGATAGCATCTAAATATTAAAACCAAGATCCTGGTGTTTCAAAGTTGCATCCATGACCTCAATTTCTCTACAGAACTGATAAAAAAGGCTTATTTTTCATTGTCAAGCCAAACTATTCTAAGTATCACTGCTTCTCACCTAGGCCTCAGTCATGGACAGTCTTCCAAGGCTTTTCTCAACAGAAGAAAACATGGAGTGATGCCAGAGACTGGCTGCCTCATACTTGAGGACTGCAGACGAAGAAGCTGATAATTGATTTGGTGTATTTCTACAGTGCTCTAAAGCTCACTGGTGGTAGAGGTACTGCTTACATACTCATTTTAAAAAAGTTTAAAACATTTCAGCAGGCTCTAGGAAGCAGATAGCCTCTTTGTCTCCCAGCAAAAGACAAAACAAGCTGAAGACAGCTTATGCTAGCTTGCATTTTTACTTTTAAGGTCTGTGTTGGAACAAAATTCACTAGAACATATGTTCCTGTAAGGGAACCTGTTTTGGCAGGGGGGTTGGACTCGATGATCTCTGGAAGTCCCTTCCAACCCCTACAATTCTGTGAATCTGTGAATAAAATGTAACCAAGCCAGAAGCTGCCCTCTTTTAAACTCAAGGTTTGGGAGTTTTCCAGATAAATGTTACCACCCTTCATCCTACCAAGGTAGTTTTCTAACCCCTTTGCACTGATACCGAACAAGGCTCTAAGACATGTCTACAGGGTAAAAGTTGTGTCCTTGTCCTACAAGCTCTGTGGTACTACAAGTGGGGAAGGAGGAGCCTCTGATTAAATATAGATGTTGACATTGGGGTCTTCACCAATGCCATTAATATCAGTGGAACCAGTGCTTGCCCCATGTCACTCCAAAGCTTTAAAAACAAAATGTCTGTTTTTCTGCATTGATCATCAGTTGAGACTAGCTTGGGCAAATGCATCCACACTGTAAATGTCAGTAGTTAGATCAGATTAATTCCACCCCTCACTTGCATTTTCCAAGTACATCTAGGAGTCCAAGTATGTCACAGGTATGGTTCAGTGTTACCCTGAAAAGGGCTGATTTCGGCTCAGTCTTCTCTATACCACTTTTGCAGCCATAACCAGACTGAGGATGGCACAGGACAGGACCAGCTCTCCTAGGAACTTGCTGCAACCACAGAAGACTTTAGAGAAAAAATATCTTCTCCTCCAAGTGGGATGTACATATCCCAGGCTTTCTGCTTCCTTCAGTAGCAGAGTAAAGTGGACGTCTATTGCATGCCACTTCCTCTGTAATTCTGTATGACTGTTATAGTGAGAGTGGATATTGCTCCTGGAGTCTGTAGACTGACTTAGACGTGGTGAGAGAGATTGTGTTATTGATTTCATATACTGAATGTATCACTTAGCTTTAGAGATACTGCACAGCTCTTTTGTTATTCCTGTGTTTACAATCAGACAGGTGGTGAAGCATCAGTACCTTTTACTTTGCTAAAGCCACACCTAAGATTTTTAAAAGTCTCTTCTGCCTCAAGAATCAGATATTAAATATTTTTATGGTGTTTAGAAAATTATCTGTTTCATCTCAAGCAACTTCACTGACAATGTTTAGATCTCATAATTGGATTACAACCATGTTGAAAGATACACGCCCAAGAGAATGAGTAATGTAATTTCTGTGTATCTACCTGAAGTGGTACCATCCACTCTGGATGATCTCTACTATCTTAAAATACTATGATTCAATCAAAGCTGGATGGTTTAATAAAAACAAGAAAGGGTGCATTAGCTAAGTGGAATCAAATAATACTTATTCATCTTCCAAATACTAAGTTTGCTCTTTCACCCTACCCTACTCATAGGGCGCATCATCCATCCCTGGAAACTGACTCCCAGTATCCCTTGGGGATCCAAAGCCTTGGTGGCCTTGCACAGATGGGAGGTGTCTGCTGAAGGAGGCCCTCTTTCCCCTGGGTCAGCTAGTAGGGTTGCCACTCCCTGTGCCTGGGAAAAGGTCTTTCGTCTGTGATGCACATTCCCACTGTGCCTCAGCATTGATCAGAAGTCCTCTTCCGATTTGCAGTTTCTTTCTTTTTCAGAGTCTCTGAGAAAATGAGGAACTGAGCAGTTATGTAAAGAGAGCACAGAAGGGGGCATCTGCCTTTGTGGTCACCCTTTACTCCACGCCGTTCTGGATGGTTCTTCCGAAATAGTGTTTAAAAAGTGGTGATTATGCCATGCCAAGAGGACAGCCAAAGGTTTCAATTTGTCAGAGCATTCTCTGCGTTCCCTAGTTCTGCAGTTCCATGGAGGTTTTCCTAAATGAGCTATGGCTGAGGGAAGTAAAAAAAATTAACTGCTTCTCTTCAGGTTATAAGGTGTAAAATTAAAGTGATCAGAAAGAAGAAACCACGCTTCTAACAGGCAAAGGCTCAACTTCTGTCAGCTCAGTGCTGAGCTCTCCCCACCATTGTCTGCCCTCGGAATTAGATTCCAGTTGCCGTTTTCTGAAGTACCTCATTGACTACAGCTTAAATTTTCCTTGTGTATGATTTGAAAAGCCTGGCTATACTTTCTGTTCACCCCAGCCACATCATTTTCAATGACTCCTTTATTCTGGAATTAATGACAGAGCATACTTTATGGTCCTGTTGTACAGATCCGAGGAACAAATGACTTCAGACTGCTGTAGTCATCGAGGAGAGATAGGACCTCCACAGGGCAATTCATCTTCCCTATCTTAAACACCTGTTTTAGGATGGAATAAATCACCCTCTGGAAGTGCCTGTCTCTCCCCGTTGACTATTAAGAGACCTTAATGACTGGCAGAGAATAAATGCTTAACTTCAAAGGTCTAAGACGAAGGCCAATGAATCCCATCATAAATAGGTATCTGAACATTTCACCTAGGCTATGTTGCCTAACTAGAAAGGGAGTCCAGATGAATGTTAGCATCCCCAAATTTTGTGTCATCACAGAAAAGCTGTTTTTATTTAAGGACTGAAGAAAAATGTTACTGATATGCTGCTTCATTGGTACCTTAGAAGAAGGGAGGGAAGTAGGGAGGGAGGGAGAGAGAGAGAGAGAGAAAGAAAGAAAAGGAAGAAAAGGAAGAAAGGAAGAAAAGGAAGGAAGGAAGGAAGGGAGGGAGGGAGGGAAGGAGGGAGTATCCTAGGGACAACATTAAATTCAAGCTGGTAGCTGCCAGCAGGAGAAACTATATGTATATGTCAGATATGAGGTTGATTTATTCTTCATGGTAGGATTAAGTTAGGAATAACTAAGATAATGTCTTGAAACCATTAATGAAACAAACACTAACATGAAAATTAAGCAAATAAATACTTTAATTCCAGAGCATAAAATATTAGGCACATAAAGTCATCTGTCATCCTCCACCCAGGAGGATGAGCTCATTGGACAAGATTCCGTTCATTTCCTAGAAGTGGCTGGGTGGTTTATGCAACCTGGTACATTGTGAAGATGTGGTAAGAGGACCTAAAATGGAGCTGCTGGTCAGAAGCATAACTGCTTCTTCTTTATGCTGAAGTATAAATTCCAAAGCATCATAAAAATCTTTCCAAAATTCTTCCAGAAATGACCTTTTTATTCACAGAAAAGGAATCTCTTCCAGAAAACTTATTTGTTTCCTTTGTCCACCTGATCCAAAAAACTCAACAGTTTGTTCTGCAACCAATTTATAAAACGAAACACTAAATATTTAAGAAAAATTTCTCAAGAAAATGGAAATTAGGAAAAAAATCTCACAAAAAAAGGATTTTCTACCTCTGTATGTAAGGTCCTTTTATAGCAGTTGGTGTTACTCAAGAATATTTAAAATCTTGAACTTTTCATAGTGAAAAGAACAGCAGAATAACAGAAACACAAGTTTGGAATGTGTTGTTGTTTTGCAGGTTTGATTTTCTGTTTTTCTCGTTTTTAACTAACTATTATCCCAAGGATGTTGGTACAGATACTGCTCATTTTGCTCAGCCAGTTTGAGATGTCGCAAAGTTGTGGGAAATGGTGATTCAGGGACCAGTGGGCAATGCTGTTTGGTGTCGTTTAGACACATGACTTCTACCTTCTCTGGGATGTGAAAGGTTGTACATGTACACAGGACCAAGCTGATGACTTGCAGACAACAAATGTTGCAAAATAATTAATTTTGAGAAAAACCAGGTGAAGGAAATCACCTGGTGATTAGTGAAAGCTCACTAATTTAAAGTCATACTTGGATTTTTAAAAGAAAAGCTGTAATGAGTAATGAGAGATTAGTTTAGTCACTCTTTAAAAAGAGAGATAAAAAGGTTTTCAGTGCTGAGGCTTCCATCCCTTATCATCCCTTATCCTTGAATATCTACTTCATCCCTGAATAACTGGAATGACTGGAGTCCCAGTTGTCTAGCAAAACCACTTTGCACTTAACAGTATTTTACATGTTGAGTCCTCATCAATTGAAGACCACCTATGAAAAAATACCTATCAGCTCAACATCATGCAGTCAGATGAATGCTTTAGTCTCTTACTGTTATGCAAGTGCTTAGTGCTGCTACTTTTACATTGCCACTGTCTTCAAGGAGAGAATTAGGCAGCCTGCACTGCAAATGGATGCATGTATCTAACATCTACCTCATTTTCTTCATGGAAATCAGATGTTCAAATTGCACAGACAGTCCTAAGCTCTTGAATATCATCAAGGAAGTGCAGAAGATAGCCACATAAATGAAGCATATTGGATTGTCCCATAGGATAATTAACATCTCTACTACCACTGGCCATCTTAGTATATTCAGTTGCTTGAAACTGAACGACTTCAGTTGTACCATTACTTGCATGGGATCATATTCCACAGCCCCATCCTCAATAAACAATGACTATTGTCATAAATCAAGAAGAAATCCTTCAGTGTGTTCTGGCTGGAGTCACTGTTGCCCCACGGAGGATCACAAGAGGCAGCAGGGCCGTGGCTGTGCTCAGAGCAACTCTCTGCTGCTGAGCTTCTCTCTGCAGTCTGACCTGGAGGAATCTGCTCATCTATCAGAGAGACATAAAGAGTTAAAGCAACAGGTGTAGTATCAAAGATGACAAGCCTTTTCCACTTTCATCTCTGAGAAAAGCAGCAGCATAATGAAGATAAATAGGAATTTTACAGACAGGTAATCACATGATAACAGATCCCTGTTATTTAATGCCACCAGAGCTATTTCAAATAGTGTTAGGACTTGCCTGTGCCCACCAGTATCAAGTTCTGCTAATCAGTGATCTGTAAATGTGCATGGTTCATTAGGGCCCTGAGAACAGCTGTCTGTGTCCGCTCAGGATTAGATTACAGGATATCATTAACTTGGATTCTATATAGGCTTCGAGGCTTTTGTTACAATGAACTCATAACTCTTTTTTTTTAACTGTCCTGTAAACCAGGAGAGCTAAAGACTGAGGTTTCTGTTTTACCTGCTTCTGTTCAGTATCATTTTAATGTACATTCAAAAGAAAGTTGTAAATATAATGTTCATTGTAACTAGTGCAATAAAACATGGAATAGTTTCATGCCTCTTGCACATGCCTGTGCTCAAGGTTTATAGTTGAATTGTTTTAGTGGAACAACTTAAATCCACTCTAATCTCCTACTGCCTATAAAATATGTAAAAATACATATATATAAAACCACAATTTATATTTCAGAACAAGCTTTTCAGTTCACTTTAGTGGCTCTTATCTGATAATGTATTGGTTTGGCTATTACTGCATGGCTTAAATATAGTTGTGGAACATAAGGCTGAATATGCTCCTTCCCATGAACTGTACTCTAATTATGGTGTGGGTTATTTGATTTTAAATGCTCCTTACTGCAGAAAGAAATTTCTAGGGCATGTGCAGAAAAAATAGTGATGTAATTTTTTCATTACTTTTTTGAGGCAATTTGCTTCTTTCTACTTTTTTCTGCATTAATTCTGAGATCAAGCTAATAAAAGAAAAAGATGGATTTACAATTGATGGAATTAGGAGCAGGAATAAAAATCAACCAATATATTATTAGCTGAATGTTATTCAATTATCTTGACTATTACTCTCCCAGGGTAATTAAACAATCACAAATTGTATTCATGAATCATTTATTCAAATAAAAATACCCAAATTCTGTTGGCAGTGTGAATAATTATACCAGACAAAGGCAGAAAAGAACACTCTAACAGAGTCATTGCTGTCTATAGCAAATGTGGGCTTATAATATCCTGTTTTACTCATGTCAGCTATTATGCAATTACTGATTAGTAGATCTGTTATTAGATACTACGCCTGATCATTCAGTACTGTTTTTATAAGCAGATTTCTTATATTCAATATGAGTATGACCAAAATCTACTTATTTCAGTACATGGAACAGGATTAGGTTCCTAGAACTGCTTACTAATGAGTAAGATTAATTAATTAAGATTAATTAGATTAGCAAACTATTAAGGCAAACTGCAGATATCTGGATATAATGCAATACTCAAACTAGGGCTGTAGGGTAAAAAGTGTTTCTGAAAGAAACTTCAAAGACATTGTTGCCAAAAATCTGTCCCTCATAACAGGCCCTGCTGTAAATCCAGATCCAGCATATGCCCAAATCTTGGGTAGAATTTTGAATGGGGTGGCTCTTAAGTGAGGCTGTCAATCTCTACCTAGACACCAAAGTGAATAGATCAATTGTCTCCAGGAGATGTTAGTGAAACATCTGCATCAGGAGTTGGACTAGCCCCCTCATCAGTAAATATCACTCTTCCTCCGAGTCACTAAACTACTCTAATGAAGCACCACTTTGCAATTACAAAAAGGTCCTACATTTATAAAACCACTTGATAAAGCTAAACTGAATACAGCAGCTATAGAAGCAAAGGCTGTCTGAGACAAAATACATCTGTGAAGGTTTAAGGTGTTGTTTATGTAACCCAATTACGTTTCAGGGACTTGATTGTCTCCTGTTCCTTCTGAACAAGCTTTTCCGTAAGGATAGCTTTAGATTGTGATAGATTGATATCAAAGTCCAAAAACGCTGGCTATATCGCTGAGTTTACTGTAGCCTGAATACAAAAATGTTAATGCTCCTGATCTGGCATGAGTGCTTAATACTGTAAGTAAGCAGAATTACATACAGTTGTGTGTGCCGTGCCCTTGAACCTATGGCTGTGAAAATGTTTTGCTCGGTATAAATGATGTGCTACATACATTTTATTAGTGAAAGGCAGGCAAGTAAGACTCAGTTTTTAAACAATTTCATATGATCTTTTCTTAGGAGAAAAGTGTATTTGTCTTTAAAAATGAAAAGGGCTGAGGACTGCCTTTGACAGAAACTGCAGCACGGGAAGTCTCAGATGCTAACGTGACGACTTGCAGCCCTTGGCTGTAGATGTGAAAAGCCCCATTTTTACACTCTTCTCTAAGTGTTCATGCCTTGCTGAATCATGTCTCAGGGGCTGTCATCACCATCTGTTTCTGATAGGAGAGCAGGCCATCCCCAAAACCACTAGAGAGCCCATGCAGACCCAGAGGGTACCCTGGGCTGGCAGGCTGCATGCAGCTGTCCAAGGCTGCCAGGATGGGGGACCCCCACTGGACCCAGGGCATTGGAGATGGGAAAAGGGGTGGGGATAGGTGGGGGTAGGATCTTTCCAGTCATTTGCCTGCTCTTGCAGATCTTGCTCAGTTCCCTGATGATATCCTAGCAGGAAATCTTCTTGGGCAGATTTCTGGAGTTCACAGTCTGCCAGCCCATGATGACAATTTAGATTGAGCAGAAAATTAGCCTGAAATCAATTTATCACTGGAATATTCTATTAAAGCAAAACAAAACAAAATTGTTGGTGGGAAAATTAGTTTGGTTACAATGGCCTGTAGGTACTGCAGGGCTGTGAGGTTTGTGGCTTGAGTTGAGATGGATTTCTCCCAGCTGGAGATGTTGCCACAACAATGCAAAGCAGACTGTAGGTCATGTTGTGTAAAGTAAAACTTCCGTCCCAGTTGGAAGAGCTCATCACAGAGCACAGGCAACACGCAGGGCCAGAACGGCAGCCTGCCACATATTGGTTTGGGAATTTCTTCTGAGCCTTATGAAGGCACTTGAAAGCTGCGTGTGTGGGACAACCAACAGTCATTTCCAAGCATTCAGCCATATGACTGGAGAAAACCTATCCCCTTTATCATTCTAGAGGGTACCTCCCTATAGCTAGAAGTTGCAAAGGAGGTACGTGTCATTTGCAGGCTGGTCATTAGTGTAAAAGAACCCATCACCATTAAAGCTGTAGTACCGAAACCCATTGGTAAAGCAAAGTCCTGGCTATAAAACTGGGTAAACAATAAAAAATAAGATCCATGACCACTTTATTTATTCATGAATCATCGTCTATCACTAAAAATGTTTGTTAATGAAAAAAAATATAATAACACACCATCTGGTATAAAAAGATAAGGATCAAAGGATCAATAATCTACAAATTACTGTTATGGAACAAAATACAACAGATGAGATGATAGATACTGATGCTTTTTCACAAAAGATTCATCATTTAGTTCTGTGCAATGACTGCTATTGAAATTCTGGCAAGACCTCAGTTCTCTGTTGCAACATTAGGGAAGGATTAATGTTGGAATCTGCTGGCAGGACAAATCACAGCAATGTGCTTGATGTATTTTTCAAAAGCATTCATTTTAATATAGGAATCTTTCTATCTGACATAGCTTAGTCAGTGAATGGTAATTAAAGGTAATCATTCAACTCATTTAGTGGGGTTTTTTTCGCGTATTTTTTCCCAAATGAATAGTAGGGCTGTTGTAAAAGAGAATGTTGCTACCCCAATTTTCTTTTGATAAAGCAATAATAGGAGACAACAAAATGCTGTGATGAAAACAAAGTCACTGCTCAGAGCCTTTTCTTACAGCTTTTCTTGCAGCTGTGGCCCAAATTATAGGAGTTTTTCAGACACTTAACTCTGGCTTTAATTTACAGTAAGTAGGTTTACCATGGGCATCTGGAAATATGTTATTTTTCTTTCATCATATTGATTTATATGACTGTAATTATGACTATCATGGTGTTTGGGAAAAACACTAGTTCTCCTGTTACCTGCTTGGACTCGTTATGTTGTGCAAACTCCTGTAGGGCTTTTCCCAAAAAAACAAAAAGCACATCTGCAGGCTGGCTCCTTTATCCTCTTGTCCTATCTGCTCTGTCCTGGGTATGTGGGAGCTGGAGCACAGAGGGACAAACAAATGTGCCAGGCTGCCTGTGATGATGGCAGCAAAGATTAGACATGGGAAGCCTGGTCTGATGAGAGCTTTAGATATTTCTGTGTGAAAATGCAAACCCTTCTACCCCCATGAAATCAGAATAGCATGGCTCTTCATACCATTGGGACCAAAACCCCAGACCCAAACATCCTGAGGGTCTCCAGCATACAAATTCTAGATCCAGATCTGGACCTGTATTTTGCATTTTGTGCTCGTTTCTGTATAAGTAGGAGCAGTGGTACCTCACTGATCCACCTTTCACAGCTATAGTCAAAGAGATCTTAAAACGCAGCAAAGACAACTCCCCAGCACGGTGAAATTCCCAAAGAAGGGACTCAAGCTGTTGCTTTGGAAGTGGCTGAGGAAGACTTTCAGAAGTCCCAGTCTTTTGCATTGGCTTTCCAGTCAGTCCTTTTCATCATTAAACTCAGCAAGGATCATTAACACAGTAACTGGTTCACCTTCACCTGTGTAAAAAACGTCCTATAAAAATCCCATTGAATTCTCTGAAGATTCAGAGCAGGAACAATCTCTTATACTGTGAACCTGTGCTCTTTATTGTCTTCAAATCAAGAAAAACCATTATGAGGAAAGATTGCTCTGGGACTATTTGGGGAAACTGGTTCAGAAACTGGGGTATGTGTAGAACCCTCACTTCTTACAGGAAGCAAACCACTCCACTGTGCTGGCAAGCTGTTAGGGTTTATTTGGTTGAATGGATGTATTTATGTGGTTGTCATGAAAGGACATAAAGTGGGTTAATTTTTAGCACATCTTCCTGTGAAAATGAGATTCATGTGGCTTTATTGTGTATATATATATATATATATTAACTTTTGAATTCTGGGATTTGACTTATATACATGAAGTTCCTATGAGCTGCATGAAAATAGCTAGCCACTTGGTGAGAAAAATAATATTGTTTCTCTTATTGAGGGAAAATCATCAGTGAGTGTCTTCTCCTTGATGAAACACCAGAAAATCTCAACATGGGACACTGAGCCTTGGGAAGGCAAGGTGGTGGCAAGATCCAGTGTTCACAGAGCAGCCTACTTTAGGCAATATTTAATGCTATGTTAATAGAAGCTATTTGTAAGTCATTCAGGTTTTAAACCTCTGGAACTGGGAGATCCTGGAGACCTGTTCAGGAGATGGGCCGATTTTCTGGGCAATGTGCTCCCATGGGTAGGTCTTTATCATGAGGGGAATAAACAGGAGATACCACCACCTGTGGCTTCTATGCTCCGACATTTTTGTGAGTCAGTTGCACTGTGGCAGTTGTTGATATATATAGCCAAGGTTCCTATAGAGATGCAGCTATTGGATCACTCTATTTGTTTGATCACTTGGGCTCCCGTAGACCCACTCCTTGTCAAAACAACTTTTCAAGATGTTACATATTTCAACCAAGTTCACAATGAGGTAAATTCTCAAAGATCATTAATTTCCTAAAGAACCACTAAAGTGAGAAACTGTCCAAAAAATAAAAATTAAAAAAAAAGCAAAATGCCAGAGCCTTGACAAAAGTCCTCAGGCATGGAGTTCCCACTTTCCTAGATACCAAAGGCATGAATGCTGTAGGACCTGCATATGCTGTTCCACCCTGCTTTCCTGTTCTCCACATGTGCGAAATACATGAACTAAGCGGAAAGTGGCTGTTTAAAGTGGCTAAGGGCATCCATTAGCTTGTCAAATATATTTACAGCACATCTAAAAATTGTTGCTAGGTTCACTAAAATGTTTATTGGCAGAATATGAGGAGAGAATTTTATAAAATGTGCGCTTCTGGACAATAAAAAGGAGGAGAGGGTGATGATTGTACTTCTGTATGTCTGTTACCCAAAAGTTTGCTCAGTCCTGAATCCCAGCCCATTTATAATGATATATAAATGTCATGCTTTCCATGTCTGAGCAGAAGCCAAGCTAAGGACACATGACAGCTGCTCCAGATGAAAGTCATTCATGCTCATAATGTAATTCCATATATATAACAACTTCCTCAACTTCTTTTGCAGTTACCAAGGAATTATTGGGGGCATCTGGGGAGGATTGTCAGTGTAAGAACATTTGTGTGTTAAGAGACTTTGGAATTCAAATTCCGCTAGTGAAGATGACGGGTAGTAACTCAGTAACTACTATCTTGTAAAGAATTATCCATTTGGCGCACACACAGTTGTGTGAGAGATTATCTTCTGCTGAAGCGGATATTCCAGGCTTCATTTGCTTCCTGTAACATTCCTGAAAAATGTGACTTTGTTTATTTTTTTCTTGTGCAACAAATGCTACAGGCTTTATGTGGAGGCAGTACTGCAGTATTGCTCAGACACAGAGATTTTCACCAGCTTGGTACTTTTCAACTACATGGAAATCCAGTCAACTGACACATGGCAGTTCATCACAGCTTCCCACCACTTTAAGGACACACCCCCTCCCAACATACAACCTCACTGGTATCAGCACCTGCATATTTAACACCTTTTAATGTTATTGCAGTTGTTAAACCCATTCCATCTTTCCTTTGACACCCACAGCAGTTAATCTAGAGTCACGTACTCATAAGGGTTCAATGCTCATCTAATAAAAAGTCAGTCTCTGCCCCAGTAGCATTTACTGCATCATCACTTTTCTTACAGGACATGAATTTTTCAACAGCTTGTGAAAAGTTGTGAACAGAGCCTTAATTAAAACCACATTCAACAGAAAGGTACCTTACATTATGAGTGAAGTAAAGATCTGGGTAATATTAAGCAGCTGTTAAAATACACAATTAAGTCAGGCTAATTGTTATTGCTGGCAGCCCCAATGACAGATGAGTGGTGAAACGTTTGACTGAACAGGCCCTTGGTCAAACAACTGATGTTGCATAGCTATCCTGCAGTAGGCTCCTGACCCCCATTGTATATGGAGATATAATATTGACAGTTACATAAACAATGCAATTTGTATAAGTATCAAAAACCTTGTCCTTCCTCCTGTTTTTACTGAAAAATGCTGGCTTGCTGAATTCAGACGTGAGAAGCCCTAATGAGAATTCATAAATTTGAGGGACAGAAACCACAAAGGTAGGCTGATCTCCTGACAGATTCACAACCTCTGCCAGTAATTCCCATTCTATAGCTCATGGCTGGACACAGCCCATTGAACAGATGTGCAGCCTTGATTTTACAGATCCCAGGAATGGATGTTCTACATTTTTTTCCAGAAGTCCTAACATTTCTAGAAGTTTAAGGATACAGGTGACAAGGCCAGAGTTGTTCGCTCTCACCTCTTTGCTGCTGCTCCCTGTTCTGTACCAACACATTGTGCATCCATGCTGTAAAACAGATTGCTAATATGATATAGTAAAAATAAAATTTAAAAAAGTGTGAATGTCTCAATTTTACTTAATGGCAGAAGAAACATATTGTTAATTGTCTCCTAATAGGCTGAGACTTTGCTGGAAACCTGATTTAGTCTTGTTCCACATGCTTTGTAGTTAGTTACATACAGTGCGTATAAAAAAATGCTGCCTTTCCACTATTGAAAAGCTTTACAGCCACTACAGCTGCGCTGCTCTCACTGGGAGCAAGTTTCATTGTACTCTCAGTTAACAAAGTTACAGGATGGGTGAAAATCAAATGCAAGTATTTAGGTAGATAGATACATAAGCATGAGAGATCTCTGATTTATCAAAGAATGGTGTTCATGCCAAACTTCAAGCAAATTAGAGCAGTCAAAATCTGTTTTCCCTTTAGTTTAGAAATGGGAGTCCCTTCTGGTGTCTTCCCTTGACAAGACTTGTCTGATTGAATTCCATGAGCCCTTTTGAGCTCCTAGGAACCTAAGGAAGAGTTATTTCCTTAAAGGGTCTTCCACAAGATTGTTTTCAATCGTTTGAGCCTAGCTGGGAGACTGGGAAATGACATCTAGTTTCAAAAGACACCCAGACCTCTTTGTCTCCTCGGAGCTCTGTGCAGCTTCTGTATTTGGAGGACTTTGTGGGAACAGCTCATCTGGCAATCACGCCTGGCAGTAAAGGGTCCAAAGGAAGCACCTTTCCACTTAAACTTCCACTCTTTGGACAGCAAGATGACCAAGTACCTACACTACCTACATACAGTCCTCCAGCTCCTCAGGAACAGCCCCGTTCATGTTGGAAACAGGTTGTCCTCAGCAACTATTACACCAAGATGCAGGAATTTACTCTTGAAGTGACCTAGCTCCTTGCCAAATTTCATGCCTTTCAAATATCTACTCAATGTTTTCTTCTTTGTCCCCATGTCCCAGGAAGCAGCTCCTAACCCTTTACCATTTACTGCATGCACACCCCACAGCCGAGGAAATGAAAAGGGAACTTTTATGTGTCAGTGCTGGTTTTGCTCTGAAAGGAGCTCATATGCATGGTGATGGGCACGTTGGAGGAACCTGAATAGTACAGAATATTCTGCTAGCTCTGTTTGAAATCACTTTCTTCCCAGTGAGGTGGTTCTGCTTGTGCCTTCATCCTGTGGAGAGACATTATCATTCATTTAATACAGCTTAAAGTGGAAAGATAAGAGTATTGTCTCTGTGTGGGGGACTCGTCTAAGGCTGCAGTTCGTTTCTGAGCTGGTGAGCAAACAGGAGCAGTTATAGGAGGGTATACAAGTGAACAATGTAGAACAAACCTGATGAGATCCACAGATGAATCATTCTCTTCTCTAATCTCTTCCTTTAAAGAAAAAAGAGAGGAATAAAACTGGAAAAAAACACCATATTTTTAACAGTGCGTGCAATTAACTATTGAAACGGCTTGCTGTGGATTCTCCTTCATTTGAAGGCTTTCAAACAAGGTGGAATGTCTTTCTCAAACAGATTCAAACAGAATCAGCCTTGATGTCAGGATTCCTGTGTTGTGCAGAGGCTCACATGAGATTTTTTGTAACAACTGGCCTGGCCTCAGCCTCCCAATAAGTTTTGCTTTAGCTGCTCTCCCTCTTTCCATGGTGGGAAGCTGGCATATTTGGGGATGTTTGTTTGTTTGAATTATATAGCAAAGCAATTATTTAAGTCTTGGTGATTTTATGTTTCATATGTTTATATATAGATTTAGTTGTAGTCTCACATTAAAAAATCTGTCTCTTCATTGTGTCTTTGCCTTTCACTACTGCTACTGATTATTTTTTTAAGTTTCAAGCTCCTGTGACTAAAGTCAGAACTAAGAACAGAAGGCAGGTCCTTGTTCTAAACCTACTATGTATCAGTGCACAGCTGTATCAAAGATTTTGTTACATCTGCATGGATCATATAATGGGGCTTTGCTGCTTATCATTATCTTCACATTATGATCTTAAATGTATTGCTTATTTTTAAAATATCACCTGGTGTTTAAACTTGGGACACCTAAGGCTACCTAACAGCTGCATGGGCTGGTACATATAACACAGAGCCGCAGAGGAAACTCATTTCCTTCCAGAGTGATAGGGGGATGACAGGACAGCCAGAAGCCCCTAAAGTCTCACGAGTACCTGTGCTTCAGCGTGGAGTACTAAGACAGCAATTCACTTCCCTGCTGTATGATATATAAAGCAAATCAGCTTTTTAAAATCAGTATTACTGTTTTAACTTTGATTCATAGAATCAGAGAATGCTTTGCGTTGGAAAGGACCTCAAAGATCATCTAGTTCCAACCCCCCTGCCATGGGAGGGGGTTGATTAAAAGGTAAATAAGTTTGAGATTAAGATTTCAGATGGCCTACACTGGCCTGTCTTCATTAATTTAAGATAGGGTAATATTAAGTTATCTGAGAATTTATCCCATAACACTTAATTACTTGAATAGCATCTGTGCTAGGCAACTGATTTAAAGAGAATTATGTTAAAGTCAGAGCTGTCAGTGAACCTTTCCACCGGCAATCTAAGCTACTGTTCTGGTCTCTTTTCAGTGTTATTTATGGCTGGCTAACTAGACTACCAGATAGAAAGTACACAAACCCAGCCATTAAAAGATCTATTCCAGATAACAGATTATGTTGGAGGTAACAGTGTTTGTGTTCAACATTTTGTCAAAATACCAAGTTCGTCCTGTGGGAGGCTGGAAAATATTTTCCTCCCCTTTGAGGTCTTGGTTCTGCTCAATGTGACCTGTACTGCAAACACTGTGAGAGGACAGTGTTTAGTTTGAGCTTACATTTTCAGCCATACTGCAATTATAATAATTAGAAGAACCTGGCACTGGTCTCTGTTTTCTTTTTGAATATTAATTCTGTTCATCATCCCTTGTAAGCATTGACTGGCATTCTAAATAGGTTAATTAACTGCAATTTTATTTATAGTCATCCTGAAGAAGTGACATAAGCCTAAACCTATTCCCTGCATCCACTGTCCAAAATCCAAACTCAGATTCCTTCCAAAAGGTCCTTATTTTGACACATTAGACTTAAATCCTCAATGTGTGTGTCCTGGCCTTCAGGCATATGCGGAATCTACTTCTGAATAGCATTTGGTGTTCAGTCTCTCTATTTAGGAAAAAAATAATATCCATCTCTAAAAAATCATGATCTAACCACAGAACTCAGACAATAAACCAGGCAAGTTGTCACTCTTTGGTCAGATATTAATAATAATCTTCAAAAAACCTGAGATTTGAAAGTTGAAAATTAAATGTAAAAAAGGGGAATAACAATAGAAAACAGTTTAAAAAAGAGAGGCACAAATATTTTTCTAGTTAATAAATTCTTTAATGACTTTTCTTCTTTCAAAAACTGTTTTAAAATTCCTTATTGCAGCTCATAAGATTGTCTATAATATGTAGTAAGGTGATATTGATTCAATTTTTGCTCCTTGATTAGAAAAATGTGTCCATGTACACTTGAAATTTTCTTTCTCTCAGGTAAATTGTCCAAGAAAACAGCATGAATGCTTAGGTCTTTCTTAACTGAGGGCAAAACCCCATAATTCAATGCTTACACAATATCTCTCAGTGTTCTTCATATAATTTCCACAGCTGAGATATTTCAAATTTCCTTTCCTGAATTGCATCTCTTTAGGAAAAAGAAAGAAACTTTTTCTGCTACGGCATAGCACTCCTTTCCAGAGACAGGGAATCTCACATTGATCAGTTTTAGTGACATCCTTGAGTTAATAACCTATGTTAAATGAAATGTTTAAATAAGTGTGAATGTCTCCATTCTCTCTTTTTGGGCTGTGCCCAGCAGATGTGCTTATGCTGGCTATGCATTAGTGCCAGCAGCATGTGAGAAAGATTATCTGACCATGTTCATCAAACTGAAACTCGTTATATACAACACCCCACCCACTGTCTCTGGGCACTGGAGCACCAAGAAGACTTACACACAAAGAAAAGGAGAAAATACATTATTTAGTACTGAATAAGCAATATGAAGAAATCTGATAGTAAGCCTATAACTACCCAGGAGATCTCAGTACAAGAAATAAGAATCATGTGCCCTAAACCACTTGAATGGGATCCAGTAACTTCAGCTGTATATTGGGTAGGTAACTAATGTAAATTTTCATCAGAATTTCTTAATATGCAACTGAGAAAGATAGACTATTTCACAGTACATATCACCCAATTTCAATATTGGTGTTTACAGTAGGTGGGATGAATAACACTCTAAAGATGCATATCTCCATATAGGCTCCATCCAGAGAGACTTAGATCATTTGCTTAGACTAGACACCTAAATTGCACATAACTAAAATTAGAGGAGTTGGATCTTGTCTGGGTGCCTGGCTGAAGAGAGAATGTTTCTCAAGTTACTTACAGAGTGAATGCCACACTGCTTAAGAAGACTATACTCACAGTCCTTCTTGTGCTTCATAAGCTGCTGTGTTTTGTCCAGGGCCTGTTGCAGAGAGTGCAAAGAGACTTTGCAGAAACTCTTGATATAACAGGGCATTAGGAAGGATTATTAGGAAAAGAGCAAAGCACCTGACAAGGCCTGGTGCTGACTTGGAGCTCACAAGCCCATCTGGACCCAAACTAACCCAAATATTGCTAAGGTATGCTCCAGACTCAGCACCTTTGGGGATCGAAGACTTGTCATCAGTAACAGCAACAGACTTCCAGTTCATGGCACTAAGAAAACAAATTTTCCCAGGGCCCTAGAGAGGTGTTCAGCAAAACCTCTTCCAAATTTCTGTGGGTCCTTTTACGGGAAACACAAGGCTAAATCAGCGCAAAACCATTCTGATTTGGGTGAGGTCTGCTGAGTGGGATTGCGACTCAACCTACAGCCAAAATAAGCTTAGTAGTGGCACTGCTGAGTCAGTAGGACCACCTCAGTGTCTCAGCTTTCAGGCCAGGGGTAATCCACAGTGCTGATAAATGACCCTCTGAGGATTAACTGTTGACTGCAGCTTTTGCTTTCCAAATTTGTCACTGAGACTCCTAAGTGCCCTAATGCTGAGGACCAAAACCAGTGTGCTATGTGAAACACACCTAAATCCCACTCTGCAGCCCTTTTTTCTCTCTTTCCTCTCTGAAGGCATGTAATCTTTGTTTCTATTCAACCGGATAACTCTTGCAGCCACGCCCACCACAGTAGTTTTTTCCGTGTTCAAACATGCAGAGCGCAGAGGGTCTCACTCGGCAGTGCAGTTTAATTTGCTACTGATTCTCCTGCCAGGGGGGCAGGAGAAAAAGAGGGACCTTCAGAAAGGCTGCACTTGCCATCTGCTGCCACTGGAAGTATTCATTACAGCAGAGGTATGGACTTTGGTTTAGACAAAGACAGGGAACTGTATTTTCTAAATGAAAAGAATATTCTGATTAAGGTAGGGAGTTTCAAGGGAGACAAGAGGAAGATTATCAGCTTACCAGGAGATAAGGATGCTTGATAACATTACAAAAGCTAGAACTTTCCTCCTTTCCAGGGGAATTTTGGCAGTGTTAATGAAGTAATAGGATTATAATATCTTGGTAGCCTCTTAGCTTCCAGGAAGTCAAGACAAAGCCACAAAGATCTAGATTTACTGGCTATATATGCTTTTCATCCCACTAGATCACATTCATACAAAGTATTCTTGCATGTGTATTCCCAATTGTGTTTGCAAGGGATAACATACAATGTTATCTGGCCATGTGCTGCAGAGTCACTCTGTGCTGGCTCAAGCCCTGTGAAAAAACAGACATATTCAATGAAGACAAAAAAAAACCCCTTCAGTTTTATGTGAAAGATGTCCTAGAATAATATTATGCATTAAAGGACATAAGTAGCCAATTCTGAGATAAATTCTGATTAAATTGACTGAGTTGTAGGAGACTCTGTACTTATATCTGTGTAATATGGGATAGGGAACCTGCTTTGGCAGGGGGGTTGGACCCGATGATCTCTCGAGGTCCCTTCCAACCCCTTCGATTCTGTGATTCTGTGATATACACTGTTTTAAAGCAGAAATTATTTTGTTGCATTTCTACCAACATAAGCTTTCAGTCTTTTCTAGAATTCATGAGGACCAGCTAACCTTGATAATATTTGTAACCTCTACAGTATTTGTAAATGCCTTGCCCAGTTGCGAAAGAAGCAGCTTAAACCAGGGCAGTTGTTGCCCATCTCAGACTGTGTAAGGATGCAAAACTAGGAAGCGACCAGACAGGCAGTGATGCTGCCCTTTTCACTTGAACGTGTGGTTACTGATTATAAGTTGGGTCCCTGAAGCCCAAGGAGTTTAAGAATTCATCTTTGGAAGATCACCTAGCAACAGTGTCTGGGAAACCACTGCTTTGAGGGATTTTTTACTTTATTATGTTTTCAAATACAAGGCAGGAGTGTGCAAAGCCTCACATGAGATCAGAATCTAAGCAAATCAACATTCAGCATCCAGCTATCATGATAACAGGAGGCATAAAATTAGGCTGCCTCAGACTACTCAAATTATTTGGAGAAATTATATTCCCCAAATATTTGTGCAGACAAAATCAGTCTCACTTTAAAGTTCACTGAACATTAATGCTGCAGGCAACATGAAATCAGATTTGATTTAAAATATGTATGGACAGGAAAAAATACATCCAGACATCTTCCAGACCCATACTGGTATGGGATGCATTATACTACAGAAATAGGGGGTAACTGCAAATAAGCAAAACGTAGTTATTCAAACTGGAATTTGACTAGGACATCCATCTGAACTTCTACTGAAAAAAAATATTACTATTTTGAGACTTATTCCCAAATGTCCTGCAGAAAGTTTTGGGGATTCAGATGAGTTTTTTCACCCTTCACTTATCCAATAGCCATTGGAATATATACATATATATGTGTATATATACACATATAAAGGATCATTTAGACTTCATTTAAAAACAAGATCAGAGCATTCCCATACTAGGTCGTGATCCTGTGGGCTGCTAGAGGAAGGAAGGTCTGTACCTATCACACCAGGATCTTCATTTAAGTGTGATAAGGGAATATGAAGCAAACATTTTGTGCATTTCTGAGTTCTCAAGACATTAATCTTGTGTCTGTGAGAAAAGTAGGCCACATACTGTGGATGTCTCACCATTATCCTGTGGGGACAATATGTATAACAGTGTGTTTTGACTTGTATGCCTGTAGGAGTTTTTGCCTGCTCTCTCTCCTTTTTCTCTTTCACACACACAGGGAATATTTGTTCTTCAAATAACCTAACGTACTAGAGGACTGTTAAAACTACTGTGAGCCAGAGAAGCACTAACAAATTTGTCTGTATGGTATATATGGACTGGCATATGATCATAATGAATTATTCAATTGAATGTTGCAATGATAGCACACTGACATTTGAAATGCTCAGGTGCATAAAGAGGTGCTTTGAAGTGCAGAATATTTGGAGTCAGCTAAAAGAGAATAAACAATTTTTAAGTATGAGAGAGTGGCTGGATCTCCCTTCTCAGAAAAGTCCCCAGTCCAAACCCACTCTCTACTAAACTCCCAACACAGCCAGACATAAGGTGCTTGCTGCCCTGGGTCCAAGTGATCTCATGTGCTAGTCATAGTCTCCAGCTCACAAAGGAGAAGCTAATGGTCAGAAAACACATGGAAGTCTAAAGCATCAATCTTCAAAATGAGGGACAGATGGAGCAAAAAAATTTGTCCTTGTACAGGCAGGGTAGGGAGGCACCCCTTGGAACAGAATAAAGACAGTGATGCGGTCTTCCTTTTGTGAACTGTGCTATCAACTGTCATTAGTGGTAATACCACGGTGGTGTCCAGAGGCTCTGCCAAATCATTGTCTTCTGCCAGAACATAGTCATGCCATACATTCTCTCCTACCCAAAATCAAACTTCAAGTGACAAGTAAACACAGGAAACCATAACAAGAAATTATAAGGAGTCTTCAAGCATGGGATTCATCTCATCCAGCTCAACTTGTTTGCAGCATAGACAGCTGTACCTGAGTTCATGGTCCTGAGTTCCCACCACAATCAGTGGTGAAAATACACACTTTTATAACATCTGTCCCTTAGACAACTAGTTTCACCTGAAATTAATTGTGTCTAAAAGTGCCTATTTTCCAGTACTAATTATAAAAGACCAGGTAACTAAGATACATTTACATAAAAATAAACCCCAAGCATGTGGTCACATGTCAGGATTATTTTGGGTGTATTTAAAACACTTAATGTAATTTTTAGAGGTACCTGGAGCCCAAGTTATCTGAGGTACCTGGTGTTTCAGCCCCACTGAACATGTCTATGTATCAGAGACCCTCATCTGATCCTGAGAGTTGAGGTCTGAATTCCCCGAATGCCCAAGTCTCTTCCTGGGGTCAGTGAGCAAGGTCACTACAGAAGGACTGCTGTTATGCCCAAAATACTTTTTTTTTATCACCTTTTGTGACTCCTGCCTAGCTGGGAATCATATGTCAAAAATACAGTTTCTAATCATGTACAATTTTCCACAATGGCCCTTGCTTTCTTGGTCCAAAAATCACAAAGCCATGTTTATTTTAACATCTCCAGAATGTAAACCAATTTAAAAATATGAAGATAAAGAGGGGGTACCACCAGCTAAATAGCAGAGCAATAAATATCTACTGACATTAGAAGGCTTTTTGCAGGATACCAAGGGGAGTTCAATCTCTTTGGGCCATATTGCAAAACAGTAACTCCTTTAAGCCAAAAGAAAGAGAAATAAATTATCCTGGTGGTATTTATTTACATGTAGCATTTCTCTCAGCTGCATCCCTCTCTTTCAGTACCTTACTTTGTCAGCTTCCCATATGGCGTGGTTGAACTCCAGCTGGCAGCTAAGCCCAATACAGCCACTCTCTCACTCCTCCAGCAGCAGGATGGAGGAGAGAATCAGAAGACAAAAGTGAGAAAACTCATGGGTTGAGTTAAAGACAGGTTAACAGATAAAGCAAAAGCTGTGCACAGAAGCAAAGCAAACCATGAAATTAATTCAGCCATCCCCAGGAAAGCAGGGCTCCATTACGTGTAAAAGTGATTTTGGGAAGACAAACGCCATCAGTCTGAATGTCCCCCCTTTCCTTCTTCTTTCTCCAGCTTTATATGCAGAGCATGATGTCATAGGGTATGGGATAGGATATGGTCAGTTGGGGTCAGCTGTCCTGGCTGTGTTCACTCTCAACTCCTTGTGCACCTCAACCCACTCGCTGGTGGGGTGGTGTGAGAAGCAGAAAAGCCCTTGGCTCTGTGTAAGCACTGCTCAGCAATAGCAAAAACATCTCTCTGTTATCAACAGCATTTCAGCACCAATCCAAAACAGAGCCTCATACCAGCTACTGTGAAGAAAACTAACTCTATCCCAATAGACTTGTTCCAATGGACTTCTTTTTACCAAGTCTTCACTGACAAAACCAGAATGTAAAGCCACTATTAGTTGTCTAATATAAAACCATGGTAAAGAAAAGACACTAATATCCTGAGGCTGAATCTCTCCTTTGCCATCAGAAACTATTGAGGAAAGGCTCTTATGGTCACCGCAGACAGTGCTGTTTGCTATAGGGACTGTCTTGTGCTTCCATAACTCAGCCCTGTTAAGGGGATAAGTGTGTCCTGTCACTCCAGCTTTTTTCTCTGGTTCTTACTCCAGAGCTTTCCTCCTGGGAAAGGCCTCAGGGAAGGACCATTATTTTACTGAGAGGTAATTTGGAGAAGACGACCACAAGCAGAGAAATTACCTGCAACAAAGTAATTATTGTGTGTTAGTTACCTTGATACCAAAACAAATTAAAGCAACAGAAACTCCCATGTTTCTGTTTCAGAGAAAGTCAAGCATTAGATAATTAGTTCTCCATGTTCTTCAGGCCCACTTCCCCACTCGAGTATAGGTTCCACACCATGGGTACTACCAAAATACAAATGGTACACTGGACTCACATGAAGCTGATTTTTTTACTGACCTCAGAGATGAGCAAGGGTATTATCTTTGGGTGTGCATACAGAGGAGACAAAATGCGCCCTCATCCCTCAGAGGTTCCAGCACGACTGCTCTCCAAGCAGCTCCTGATGGACAGAAGGGAGGAAGATAACTATTATTCTTCCCCCTTGTTAGCTGGGGACATGGAGAATATATCCTTCAAGAATATTCCTATCGAGGTTTGCATGCTGAACACCACATTTTATACAGAGATGATCCTAAAGGCACAACACATATCTGGCAAAACATGTGCTCAGCCATTATCACCTGAACCTGTGTGCTGATTATTCTTCTGGGACAGAGAGAATTAGAGGTGATAAAATTCTGCATTTCTGTAGTATCATTCTTGAAGGACCAAAAAGACATTAATTAAGCTTTTCAACAGACCTCTGTGTAGCTGAGCAAATTGCAGTACAAAGAAACTACAGGTCCTGTTTCCAAACTTACTCCCCCAAATATGGTCAAGTAACTTTATGCATCCACATTTTAAAGCATTTTCCTGAGACAGTTGCCTACCCATGTAATGAGGCTACAGCAGTCCCATAAAACACCTCAGCAATACTGCTTCTGGGCCATAACCACAAAAAATACTTCTTCCATCTTACAAAAGCTGTTCCAAGTCAGTGAGGAATGTATTGGTAACTGTAAATCCACCTCAGGAATACTCTGTTTTGAATTTATCTTTTGGAACATTTGTTTAAAGTTTCAGGGGAATGTGACAGTGCTTGCTTTAGGAGGACATTCTTCCTTTTGGCAAGAAGGGGTTTTTGTCTTGAGCAACACAGTCCTCAGGCAAGGGGTTATGGGGATGGTGAATCCCAACCAAAGGCGCGTGCTCATCTGGCTGGTGCAATCCTTTTTACGGGAGCATTCTTTTGACCTTCTGTATAAAGCACCCAAGACCACACTGCAGGACGACAGGGATTCCTGACCCACTGTGCACTTGTAGGTGAGAGGAAAAACATAAACCAGAACAGATAATGGTTCACATGCACCTTGGCCTGACAGGTCTCACTGATTCTACACACTTCTAAATCAAACTGGCGAATATGAAACCAACATGATAAACCTATTCCTTGTAGTGGGTTTTTCCCACAGTTACAGAGATTTAATCCTGCAAAAGCTCAGTTAAATAGGTTGTATAATGTTTGGCTCCTCATCTTGAAATATATAGTTATTATACTGGGTTTTATGTGATTTATTCCTGGTTCTTCACTAACTCTAAGTAAAGAAGAGGCTCGCTTTTTCCTATTAGAAGTAATTGTTTTCCATTTAAGGATCTTCTTTACTTCATAATTAATATGTCCAATTACGAAAAGAATCTAAGGTTAAAAACCAATAGGTACACTTTCACCAGTACCAATACAATAGAAAAAAAAAAGGGGGAAAATAGGATGTAGCCTAGAAAAGTTGTTTCAGAATTCATTTACTATATTTTCATATTGCTGAAGACTAATGCTACCGTGTGAATGTATCTCCTCTCTTTCTGTCTAGAAGTTCTGAGGATTTTCCTGTATTTGCTTGGAGTTTCTAGTTTACCATGAACCTTTCAAGTCAGATATTACTAAGCAGGTTGTGTGTAAATCGCTGACTTGTTCATGAATGATATCTACCTGACACTATGGGAAGTATCAGCAATTATGTGAACCTCGTCTACAGTCAATACATATATAGAGAGAGTTTTCCCAGCCTGGAGAGCCTCAAACTCTATGCATGTACTACACAATACACAGAAACATGCTGCTGTCACAGAAATACCATATAGGGACACAGCTGCCCTAGTTATTATTGCTGAGGGAACTCAGTGGGGACACCTTTCATTGCATCGATCGGTTTTTAATGGCATAAACGTCTTCTGCCGTCTTTTGCTGCTGATTTGCACTGATAGCTTAGACAACCTGGCAGTGCTGGCACTTCTGCATGGGTCCACAGCAGCAGCACCAGCATCACACTGCACTTCCAGCACAGTCTGAACTAGGTTCTGCTTCTCACATTGGTATCTCCAATGTGTCTGACTCTGAAGCATCAGGGCCAGAGCTGCTGCCTGGGGGCTGCAAGGCATCCACCCATAAAGTCCAGACAAAGGTAGAAAATCCTAAAAATGTGCTCTGACAGGATTTTCATTTAGATAAAGAAGACCTGCCCAGAAACATTTAGGTTGCAGTCATATTAGGAAAATTGTACTTTTACTACTACAGCTTGTTTCATTTGAAGGATAAAATAATTTTATTATGCCAGAACAAAGCAATCCAACAGACTAAGTGTTCCTTCATTACCCAAATCTACAGGAACTCCTATTGCTAGCCTAGGTACAACCTGTGTTTCAGACACTCATCTCCAAAATGGCAAAGAATGCCTTTAAAAAGGGTATGGCAAGAATTCAGTAATCAATGAAAGAGAAGTGCTTTCAGATCATCACAGAGAAAGTCCAATTGCACAAAGGATTACAATGTTATATAATCTCTTCCAAGGATTTATGGATTTATAAAAAGACTGAATAAAAAGTGGTTCTGTCTTGCAAACAAAATGTGACTGCTTTGAGTATTTACTGCTTTACTAATTTGTAAAAATCAAATGTAAATCCATGTAATACCTTTCAGACACATATTTCTCAGTTTAAAAAGTTATAAAGAGCATTCATAATTCCCCTCCTGATTTTACAGATTTTCTTGCCTCAGTGGACCAACTCTTCACATATTTCAAAGTTCCTTGTTATTTTATCTACATACAGCAAGTACTAGCTCTTTATGAATGTAAAAATTCAGTAAAACAGCATATATATCTTTAAAAATAAATAGAAAAATAGGAACTAAAATACAATTTATTCATTTAAAGCTTACATCCAAATCAGTATTTTATTTTCCTGAGCGCAGGTGGTGTGGTTTAACCTCAACCTGGAGATTGGACCACCAAGGAAGCGACCCCTCAGCTTCATACTTCTTATACTCATCAGCTGATCAAGAGAGCAACTGGAAGAAGAAGCAGACATCACTCCCAGTCCTGGACACTGGATGCCTGCAAGCTACATGCTTCAAAATTCTCCTCTTAGCACTGGATCACCTTGCCGATATGAAGGACATACATCTGGCCATGCAACTAGGCTTTCACTCCATGCAGTTTGTACCAGCAGGGTATAATGATTAATCCCTTTGGCAAATTGAATATCTGTGGACTTGAGGGGGTTAAATGACCAATTGAAGTACTGGCTCAGCCTTCATTAGCCCAGGGCATTGGATTACAGTGTTTTTTAAGCCCCTGCTCTTGTCTATATTGGCAGACACTTTCAATTTAAAGAGAGGTCTGTTAGACACCCTAATCCATGCAATAAGAACAGACTCACCTGATTAAGCCCAACTACATAAACAGATTAGGCGGCTGTCATGCACCAACAGGCAATGTATAATATGAGATGACATATGATAAACAGCATACATACTGTTTGGAAAGTTCTATCTCTTCAGGTTGAGATTAAATATTTATGGATCACACAAAGACAGACATTTATTTGGCCATTGTCTCTCCAGGACAAACTCTCATTCAGTAATTCTTCACACATGTTCTATTCATTCAAGCTTCATGCACACCTTGTACACGGTGGGTCAAATTCTCTTCTCAGCTGCTGTCTTTGCAAACCATTGGAAATCAATGGATGTGGAAATGATTCACAAGCAATGAAAACAATGAAAAGAGACGTGCTTTTTTTTGTTTGTTTTGGTTTTTTACTGGGATTATAAACCTGAATTTGAGCAGAATTTGAGCTATGATACAATGACTACAAGAGGATTTAAGAAAAATGGATCTACAGCCTCTTGCCATATGCTTTCTGCTATGAACGTCTGGTTCCAGTGAGATCTCACTGTGGGATATTTTGTAATGTAAAAATGTGTTAAGCGACTTTTGCTCAGAGAAAGGTTTGGTCACAGACCCTTTATGCTCGGTGTTATATGTACAGTAAGTCCCCCATCTGTACATTATGCATCTGGGGACGGTTAAGTAACTACAACCAACCAGGAGGCATTGATCTTAGCAGGAATAAGTCAGTCTGCAGACAGACATATTGGAGTTTGTTGTGAGATCTGGGTAAGATGGAGCCATATGGAAGAGAATCCATGGCACAGAAAATAGCATAATATATCATGTGCTAATGGTATCATTTTTTTTCTGACTTGTTAGCCAGTCATTCCTTCCCCTGAAACCATAGTCTGTGGCAATTAAAGCAAAGCAAAAATACAATTTTTCCTTAAGCAGTCACTGAAATTTAAGCCTGTTCATTGATGAAATTTATTCATGACCTCTGGTAATTTCTGACATAATGGACTGAAACTTGAGGGTTTATATGCCTTCATTCAAAAATAGAATATATACATAATGAATATACATTATCGTAGCTCCAGTTTTTAGGTCTTGATTTTCCTAAATGGCTAATGATTCTGACTTTCAGGAATTAGATGTCAGGTACTTTTTGGAAAATCAAAGCCTTCTAAGGAAAATCAAGTTGGACACTCAGAATCTGAGATCCTCACAGCATAGGCTCTAGCACATTTTATGAGCTTTTGCCTCTGATGATACCATCTGACAATTAACTCCTTACATGATTTGTGTATATGAGTGTTGCAGGCTTCCCAGTGACTCTAAGCAGCTTCTAACCAAGGAATAGAGATGACCCATGGCTGGGCCTTACAGTTCCTTGTCACATTAAACTCCTATTGTCCAAAACCTCTATACTTTGCAAGCCATTTAGTATTTAAATCAAATAAGAGTGTCCTGCTGCCATTATTTCCAGTCTGAGACAGCTGAATGGGTGTTGTAAGTGGCCCCTGAAGTAATGAATACAGAGAGGAGATGGGAAGACTTCAGAAGCAACAGGGGTTGCTTCTAGCTTGGTAGAAGTTTCCTGGAATGGCAGATGCTCTCTTTGGGGTGGGAAATTAAATCGTTTGCACTGGGGAGGACTGAAACTAGGCAAGTGGAAGAAATGCTTGCCCAAATGGGGCATTAATCCACTCAGGCAGAGAAGTAGCAACAAGAAGAGTTTTCTTACGCTCAGAGCCAGAGTGGACTGAGATGAAGGGGTACATCAGAGAGACTGTACTGGTGGAGCCACAGCCAGACAGCTTTGGGTTGCTCATGCTGGGAAGCCCTAGGAAGACATTCAGGCTTTTGGACATGCAGCAGACACAGGCAAGGAGGAAAAGCCTCAGGAGTGAGTACTACTGTACTGAGATGTAGCAAGGTTGCTTTTCAAGAGTCATAGTACTTCCACTGTTGGTTGTTTTTGATCAGAACCATAAGACCTTCAGATTTTGAAAACCAGGTTCATCAAGTCTATCCATTCTTTCATATCACCAGAGGAGTTCAGGGTGAAAATAGGGCTTCTGGTAGCACATCTTTTGTGAAACTCACTGAACTAAAAAATTTCCTCTGTGATGCTGTTTAACTGGATTCCTGTAACTTTCCAAAGACACTGCCAAGACCAACGCTCCTTCAAAATATTTGGCACAGTGGGGCTGGTGGCCTGTGAGGTGAAGAAGTTAGGGTCTTTCAAATGGAAGTGAATTCTGAAACCCAATAATGCTAGATTAACTTTAGGCACAGAATTTTGAAGTCTGACTTCTTCCCAATCAAAACAGTAAAAAATTAGGAAAATCTGTGCAAACTGCAAGACCACCAGCTCACTGTGGTTTTGTAAAATAGGTGGAAGTGACCTACTGAAATAAGCTTGGAGAATTGAGCAGATTTGCCCTCTTTCTGTTACAAGCTAGAATAACTGCAAGGAACGATGTGGCATTAGGGGAAATTAGGGGTATTCAGATGCCTAAACACAGGTGATTTTTCAGATGATTTCTGGTTCTCAAAATAACCATGTGATGTGACAGGTATGTGGGAACATGGCCTTCTGCAACAAGGCAAGATATCATAGGGCATCCAAATTGTGCTGGACATATATATTCAGGCACTTAAATCACTCCCTAGGTGTCTTCAAGTGGGACTAATGTGGCAGCTTGCCCTTCATCCTTTTAGAAATCCATCCCTGAATAGCTTCACTATATGCCCAAAGGTGATTAACAGGCCTGAGGTGAACTAATACAAGAGTTCAGCAGCAAAGTTACATGATTAAATTCCCAACCCCAGGCTCATTTGGTGTTTTCCTGCTAGCATGCACATTTCATACCCTGAATCACTGTGGGAGTACACGCTAAGCCAAATCCTACTGTTCCCCGCTGGGGCTTGGAGCTGAACCGAAGCTGTGGAAACATACCCTCTTCCTTGGGAGGGAGACACGACCCACTGTTACCCCATGCTTGTCCCTTACACCTTTGCTTTGGTTGCCCCTTCTCTCCTCAAGGTTTCTGCTGTCTCCTGGCTGTTGCTTTTATTTGTTTAACCACTCTCCAACTTCCTAAAACGCTCCAGCTTTACACTTCTATGTATACTGAGACAAAACACTTTTTTTTTAATGTCAGAAGAAGTCTAAGCTAATTTCCATGACTGCCTTGAAACAGATTCAAGAGCACTGGGGCAGGCAGCTCCTATCTGCTCCAGGGTGCTGGTGATGATGTGGGACATGCTCTCCTCTCCCAAACACATGGCCAAGATGCAGGGCTGAGCCTGGGCCGAGCTTCAGCACCCGTCAGCTGCCAGCTGCCTCCCCTGCCCTGGGAGCCAGCATCATTTTGGTTGCTCCCAATGTTAAAGCTCAGTACGGCACAAAAGCAACCTTGTCGGTCAGGGAGAGGAGAGTTATTCAGATCAAAGTCGGGATTTGTTTCCTGTTCTGAGTCACAGCTAGAATTACTGTTCTATGTCTTATCTGTCATATTAAAGTTTTGAGTGATTTTAACTCAGTATAAAATACTTAAACTAGTGCAATTGATGTTTCTAAAACATTTCAGTCTTTTAAATTATCCTTGACAGTGGCATGAGAGTAATAAAATAAAAAAAAAAGAAAAAAAGAGAGAGACTAAGACTCTAACTTTATTCCAAGCATTAAACCATGTATAAATTATAAGGATTCCGGACAAGGGGATTATAATGTGATCTCAAATTATTAAAAGGCTTTAACACACTAAGAGAGTTTGCAGCCTTTGGCACTGCTAACATAGAATGTTTCAGTAATGCTTGAACAACTTTTGTGCAGATCCTCCTTTTTTATTTTCTTTGATCATATTTCTGTCTTCATAGCAGTAAATGGAAAAGTTACAAGCAGAGCACCAGAATGCCTGGGCTGGCCAGGCACTAAAACAAAGAACTCTGGCTTCAAATCATGTCACTTAATTGTCTCCCGATTGCCTCTCAGCTATCAAAGCTCTCAGCTATTGAAAGCTAAGACATGTTGTCCTGATGCTTAAGAAATTAATAAAGTGCTCATACTGCTTTCTACAGCACTGGACACTGGGAAAGGTAGAGAACCTTCCTTCCCAGCTAAAGAAACCAAAATAACCCCTAAACTTAAATGGCCAAAGTAGATGATAATTAAGAAAACCCATCACACCCACAGTATTGTTGAACAGACAAGCAAACAAGAAAAAGCAGAAAGCAAGAGACTTCATCCTCTGAAATTCTCCTGGGAAAGGGGGACTCTTCCTACATATAGAGGACAGGCCATTACTCGTGAAGCTGAGATAGAGGTTGAAGCCACAGTCGGGCTTCAAGGTGGGGTGTCCTAGGAAGGCCAGGAGATCTCCTGCCCAGCAGCAGAAAAGGGGCTAAAATGTCCAAGATGAGATCAGCAGTAACTGGGCAGCATAAGTGAACTCATGTATTTTAGGGTAGGGCAAGCAAGTCAGACGGTAACTTCCACCACAGGCAGCCTGTGGAGAAGCTCTGGCAAAAGGACTTTGCAGGGCACAAATGCTACCTCTGCCTTTGTTCGAGTTATCAAAACAGTGCAGGAACAGATTCTGAAACTCTGGGAAATTCACAGTCAAGGCAAGATATAGAGGAGCAAACACTGATGCAAAGGCCAGAAGACCTCTAAAACCAGGAAGCCTCAGTGAAGCTGCTGTATTGTTCACTGCAGAAGGACCACAGCACACAGAACATGTGACTCTTTTTGGAATATAGACAGCTCTTTTAGACATCAAAATCAAAGATGTGGACATATAGGCATCTTTGCTGTCTTTATCTCACCAAACATTCTGCACAATGACTGTAACGAGCAGCTGTAGTAGCTTTCTACCTCTTTTCTCTAAGACATTCAAGCACAGGAGGATACCTGAAACAGATCCTATTGCCTGTGTCCTTCATAAAAGAACTGCTGGGCCATCACAAAACAGTGTAGCTTATATACTGTGAACTTTCTATAGCTATCATTCATTAATGTGGCACCTTGTCTTCCTTTGATTCATGGATATACCTTTCAAAATTACACCAATGACAGTATGGACAATAACTGAACACATGGGTGTTTCATTGTATAATATGCTGAACAACAAGTACAGCTTTGTGTCATACATCTTCTCTATGGTTCCAAAGCCTAAAGCAAATATTAATAAATTTAACTCTGTTTCACTTCCTAGGGAGGCAGATTTCTCTCTGTTTTGTAGAGAGGTAAAACTAGGCACAAAGGGCAAGATTTTCAAAGATATTGAAGTGCCTGAAGATGGAGAAATGCCTTTCGGGATTTGCAACAGTGCTTATGCAGAATAGGTACCTGCCTCCCACTGAGATCAGTGTTTCGTATCTGTTCAACAGATGAAAATCTGACAGCTGGCTCTGTTATAACAATATTTGCTGAGGGTAAACCAACTGCATACAACACAGAAAGGATACAGGACCCATGCTCTGTTTTCCTCCTGAGATAGGACTGACATGGCATTCACATGACGCAGAGATCTCATACATCTATCCCAAGTGTTTTCTATCCACCTTGCTAAGGCTGTTCCATGCTTGGCTGCTCTTTTGCTACAAACCCACCTTCTCCAGGAACTCCTACAAGTTCCCTATGGGAACTCTCAGCTACTTTTCCTAAAGTAACTGCCCTTAGCAATCTTGTCTGCCTTTTCCCGCAACAGTCATTCAGCATCCAGTCACGGATTAGCCTTCTGCTTGAAAATAAATTACTTTATCTTTTAAGGCCTGAAGATTTAAATAATTCTGAATGCATGCATTTTAGGTATCCAACCTCTGTTGCCTTCAGAAAAAGGTATCCATAGCGTACTGGACTGGGCCTCTGGAAACCCGTGTTCATTCCCATCACCTACTAGTAAATTTAGTAGCTCACCTAGGAAGACCAGCACCTTGTGTCAAGAAAGGTGATTCTTCCCCTCTACTCTGGTCTTGTGAGAACCTATCTGGAGTACTGTGTCCAGCTCTGGGGCTCCCAGCACAAGAAACACATGGACCTGTTGGAGTGAGTCTAAAGGAGGGTCACCAAGATGATTAGAGGGCTGGAGCACCTCTTCTATGAAGACAGTCTGAGGCAGTTGGTCTTGTTCAGCCTGTAGAAGGCAAGCCTCCAAGGAGACCTCAGAGCTGCCTTCCAGTACCTGAAGGGCTGGGAAAGCCCTTTCTCCTACAGAAAGGCTGGAGAGGGCCTGTTTACAGGGGCATGGAGTGACAGGACAAGGTGAAATGTGTTTAAACTAAAAGAAGGTAGATTTAGATTAGATAGAAGGAAAAAATCTTCATTGTTGTTATGGCTCAGCCACAGCCAGCAACTGAGCACCACATAGCCACTCACCCCCACAGCGGGGAAAAGGAGGCAAGAAGAAAGAAGGGGATGACAAAGGCCAACCTTGTGGGTTGGGATAAGGATACTTTATTGAGAGAGCAAAGGGAGGGAGAAATAACAATAACAGGAATTTATAGCAAAATATACCTGGTCTAGTGGAGGGTGTGCCTGCCCATGGCAGGGGGGGTGGAACCAAATGATCTTTGAGGTCCCTTCCAAACCAAACCATCCTATGATTCTATGATCCCAAGAACTAGTTCACAAAAATATTAAGATATCTCATGTAAAATGTTACATACCAGCATAATCGCAGTTGTTCAAGCTGTGTGTGGACATGCCAGGAACCACCTTTCTCTGCTACTGCCATGCAATTTGATGCCTGTATGACAGCTGTCTGCCATCAGGCATTGGGAGGAATCAAACTCACAGATGGTCTCAGGGCATAGCTAGTGTGCATCTGCAAAACTGGAGTCCAGAGAGTATGGGGACACGGGCTCTTATTCAAAATAGCACCTGAGCAGCAGCTCCTGCCACAATCTGGTGGGCAGTCAGAGGATACAAGAGCGAACATCAATCTGGAGAAAAGCAGACAGAAAGGGTGACACCCAAATCATGTCCCTGACCTGCAGCCTGTCTATGTACCTTGACCTATGGTTATTTAATCCAGTGTCCAGCTTTATGTTCGCAATTTATATTTTATGAACTATTTGAGGTAAAGATGTATCTTTACTTATGGTCCCAGCCAAATGAGAATTTTCTTATGGAAACAGTGAAGGCATCTAGAATGCTCCAGTGCTGTGGTTTTTTGTGTGCTGGTGACAGAATTTGTTGGCTCAAGGGCTTGTGTTACTGACACAGCTAAGCCCACTCCAACCCTCCCAGGCTGGAGCAGCAGTGCTGTAATCCTGAGCAGGATGCTTACTACTGAAAAGCACGCTCTGAGAGTGAGGAGTGACAACAACAATTGAAAACCAGCCTACAGCAAAATTCATTACCTGTGGATTCAGTGCTAATGTTCCAGGGTAATACATGCTGTTCAGTATTTTATCTGCAGCCACACCAGATGTATGAGCTCCCAAGAAAATTTCTCTTTGCCATGAAATGTCTGATATTTCTTATTTAGACAAAAGAAAAGGCGAATAATTTTAGAAAAAACATTATATTCCTCAGTTAGCTCTTTTGTGGTAATTGAAACAAAACCCAAGTATATTGAGAATGGATGCTCCTCAGCGATGCACATGGGCTGTCTCAACATTGGGTTCAAAGGCGAGCGCATTGCTGGTGCACAGCATGGCGTGCATGGGAACGGGCCACTCGCTGGCAAGCCTGCTTCCTTTGTTCAGGCACTCTCTAGCTCAAAGGAAATGTGGAGGACTGAGAATGCAATATTGAAAAATAAGCAAAGAACTTTAATTACATACTCATCGCTGTACTTTATAAATGTCAAAGAAATACTGTCAAATTCAAAACACATTTGAAAACACAATTTTGCTATTGATATTCTTTGTTTTAAAAGCCAGGAAAAAAATTAAGATGTATTTACTTTTCTCTGTCAATAGTGTTTATTCATTGTTAAGGATTTATCCACTTAATTCACTGTGAACAGCAAAACAAGTTGGTTTGCCATTCCTCCTCTCTTTCTATTGTGTTCTGTTTACTGGAAGTAAACAACACAAAGCCTTTTCATTTGTAAATTCTTTATGGTTATAATTTTAAAAATTTCTGTAAGGAAAAAAAGTACCTGTTTATGTTGAGCTCTCTGCCTATACGTCTACACAGAGAGACAAAGAAATACAGAAAATGCACAACTTGATGGCCACACCAGCTTCCACGTTCCAGAAAATTCCAATCATCAGCAGAGAGGAGATTCCACAGTAAAGCAAGAAGGAAAACCAAATTCCAGCATTAACTTCAATACTTTGCCTGGGCAGATGATAAGCAATTGAGGCAAAGTAGGTAATAAAATCTTTCTACAGTTATTAAAGCCTTGACTAACAAAAGCCACTCAAAGAAAAAATACTTCTCAACTTAAATTCAAGTGCTGGCACCTGATCTTATCCATGATACAGCACATGTGCTGATTAAACATCAGAAAAGCAGAGAGAAATCCTTCTTCATTCATGTTGCTTACAGATGATTATAGCAAAAAAATCTGTTCCCAATCTAGTCCCAGTCAAAATGATGGAACATTCTTTTGATTTGATGACACTAAGAGGCATTAAGTGATATAAATTGGGCAATTTCATCTTCCAAAGACAGAACCATCACAAGTTTGGCAGTTCGATATAGGGATGGTTTAAAAAGAGGTCCTGAATAAATCACTCTCAGAACAGATTTTCTCCCAACCTCTCCCAGCTCCCTCCTCTCTGCCACCATCTCAGTGAAACTGTTTCTAAGCAGGGCAGTCTGTTCCTGGCTCCCCAGCCGTGAGGAGTGTCTGCATCAGGATGTTTCCTAACTCTGTTTATTAAAGATTCCACAAGCTTTCCCCAGGCGGGAGATTGTATAATTTTGCTGACGAATGCCACTGTTAAGGGCAGTGCTCCCTGCTATCTTTCATTGTTGGCTGCAAATCTGTCCCACCATCATCAGAGTCTTCAGGTGGACTTCATCAGTTGTGGTCATCTTATCAGCTAGGCACAGCCTCTCCTAATGGCTTGATAAATATTCTGGTATCCCAGTATCACTATCAAGAGATTCAAATCATGCCCAGTACTTACTGCTGATATTACTACAGAGTTATTGCCAATGACTCTTTCACTTATCTCTCTAACCAGAGACACTGAATAGTTCTTTTTATGTCTCCACTCCTGGTCACTGAGAGCAGAATTTAACAGAAATGTCCTCTACCTGGATGGCAAAGCACATTGCCCATGTGAAATTTGATTAGTTTGTGTGAGAAATGTGTTCTCATAGTCCCATCCCTAGCTTGCTAGTTTCAATACCTACTGCACCTGATTTTTCATTTCTGGCACAGGACCATTGTATGTCCAAGTTTCTCACATGGCCACCCAGTGCTTGGCACGGGCCTCAAAGCAGATATGGATGAAATAATTTGTCACTTTTACACTCTCTGCACCCCAAGTTAACAAATACAAATGATACATATTTTGGCTTCAGTTAGAGGAATATGATGGCTGCCCTAGTGATTTTCAACTTTTCTCATGCTAAGCCTTCATCTTTAATCCTTCCCCAGTTAGCTGGGCTCTAGCTAGGATGTTCTTCTCCAAATAAAATGGTCATGATGCCTGATTGAGATTGAATGCTGAAATACCAAATCAGGGAGAACTATGAGGTAAGACTTTACAGCAGACTTTACTGCCATTTGGGGATATTCAAGTGAAATCCTTTAAGATTAAATCCCGGTACTACTGAGAAAAGAATAAAACTCGCTGGTACAGGGAGGGTTTAGATGTAACCCATCACACTGTCTAGATTGCCCCCAGTTTTTCTGAGATAACCGGGGCAATTAGGGTGAAGATATGTGGCTTTCAATTTCTTTTTTTACCTTTTTCAGAATGGCTCACATCCGACACAGAAGGACTGAGAGGAGCACTGTGTAGTAAAGGAAAACCGTCTTTGTGGTCTGCCCTGATGTGGAAACAATGAGGACATGAGTTGGAAGGATGTGAGAAGGGTGGAGCAGAACTGCAGTGTGGTAGAGAAAAAGTGAGATGAATCAAGATAGCAAATTAAGGGAGAAAAAAACAGTCAGGGAAGAGAGAAAAAGAAGTTGGGTAAGATGAGGAGTCAAGAAAAGAAGGAACGTGTAAGATGGAAGCAAAATAAAAATACAAAATGTAGATGAAGAAATAAGGTTCAAATTGGAGTCTTTTTCAACTTTATGTTATATTAGCACAATAAACCACGTACCTTAGCACATGACATCATGTGGCCACATGCCATGCAAAGATGACTGACAGGTTAATCAACTGACATCACGAGAAACAGACGCATGGAAAAAAGTCATATTTAAGCTGACAGGATAATTACATTCACTGTCCCTCATACAGGCCCCCTCAGGCAGGAACCTGACTCCCAGACAGAAAGATAGGGAGAACTATCACCACATATAGAAGTATTTTTTCCCCTTGTTACATTCTGAGGCATTTCTTCCATTCTTGCAGTCGGAAAACCATGAGAACGGAATGTATTCTATGATCAGGATGAGTATTTCCAGCACAAAAGAATCATTTAATAACATCTGCAATCAAGATGTCTCGGGAGAAAGTTTTTTTTCCAATCTGTACCCTCTTCAATCCTTGTGGTCGATACAGAGAGCCATTTATATTATGCAGGGGTTTCGCTTAAAGAATGGAAAGAGGTACTGGTATAACCAACCCTTCCCTTCCTTCCAAGGCTTCCTGTTGTGACAGGATGCAGTTGTGAGAGATGAGAAAAATCGCAACTACACTGTGGGAAGCCCGTCTAAGTTGCAACTACTTGGTGCTTTTCAGATCCAGACCCAGTGTGAACACTGATAACCATCTTTTGATGATTTGAGGTGATAACAATCGATGTGCCAGGTTTAATTTGAGCTCTGGTAATGTCTTTAACTTTCACCAGAGTTATGACCTGCCTTTAATTATAGTTACATTAGCCAGCAAGGGAAGTGATACATTATTATAAAGCTCATAAAAGGAGAAAATACTGTAGCTCATGTACAAATAAGCTATGCATTTTTTTCCAAATTACATTTGTGATGCAGGATGTGTATTTATCTTCCGAACAGTGAAGAACTGCCAGCTTAAATCAGCTTATGTTCAAGCTTCTATCTTACTGTTCATTTTACTTCATATGTTCAGGCAGGTGACATCTTCCAACTGTAGAATGTCCCACATGTATCTGATGTTTTTGCTTTGTCTAAGGTTTAAGTCAAAGTGACTGAGCAGAGGTATTATAGACACTGAGGCTGCCAGCGTGTTTCCACCTCAGCAGTTTCATGCACATTCTCCTATGCTTGCATGGCTAGCTAAGGAACACATGTATTTTCCCACCGTTTCTGTAAGAAAGAACAGGCCTCAAATTGGTCCCTCTGTCCCACCAACTGCTTTCTGTGCCTTGTGTAGATGGGGATCCCTACCTCATTCCTCGCACCCTGACAACTCCTCCCACACACTCCAGGTCTTCCATCTCTGCCTGAACTGCTTGAAGAGATTGTCGGCAGATTCTTCCAGCCTTGGACTGGTGCCACAGCAGCTTGACTTGAGATGCAGACAAAAAAGGAAGTCGTGTCTAGATAGAAAACATCACCACCACCACTAGAGCAAGTCTGGGATAGAGAAAATTCAGTTGCTTTTCCTCACTTTCCAGCTCTCTGCAGAAATTCCTTCTGAATAATGCAATAGAGAAAAACACCCTTGATATGAGACTGCTGCTCGTCCTATCAGACACTATGGAACTACAGAATAGAAGGCTCTTCTTTGATGCCCTCTCCCACCACCTGCATCGGCATTTAGCCTTTATAATCACACAGATCAGCTTTTCAGAACAGAGGGAGAGGGGCTTGGAGGCAAATTACAAACCACAGCAGGATATTTTCTCCACATAAATGTTAACCTCAGAGTGATCAGCCAAGCCTTCAGAGAGATGCATCACCAGTCAACATGTCATGGCAAAATCTGACAGTACAGAGTGTTCGGCTGTTTATTCAGAGAATATATTTGAATAATGAGTACATTCAAGAAACCATGCTGCTGCTGCACTCATGGAAGAAAGAGCAAAAGGCTAACTTTGCCAAATAAATTATGTGTTGCAAATTATTCTCTTTCCTTAGAGCTCTGTGTGTCTCAGGAGTAAAGAGCTAGCAGAGAAATTCTTTACACAGGCAAGTGGTAACTTGGTAAACAGGATTTCCAGCTCAGAATTCAAACGTGAGGACAAGCAGAAGTATCTTGTGTCCAAAGTGTAGAAATACAAGCAGTAGAGACTCTTTCAGGAAAAAAACTGTATAGAAGACATATAGGACACTCAACACAGAACCTTCCTTTCATCAGAGAAGCTATTTTCAAAAATTGTAAAACCTAATTTAGAATTGTATTCACATTTACTGGGATAGAGAGCACTTTCTCCACTTCTGCTGGCTTCAGCCCTCCGGGATCCAGATGTAACATTGCTGAAATTCCCTGGCCTTTGCTCGAAGGCCTGAAAGTTGCACTCTCCTTCTCCATAAAAAAAATCCCACAATGAGCTTTTTGTGGGGACTTACACTCTTTTCCTGTTCAAAACCTGGTTGGTATGTGAATTTCTTGTTTTTGACACCTCAGATTTCCTACAGAGTCTGTAAGTGGAATTTACCTATTTGTGGTCCAAGACATAGCAGCTATGATTGCTCCTAGAGATAGCCAAAGTCTTTTGAATGCAGCAATTAACTATTTCCCAAGGGAACTAATTCTTAGAGGGTTTTTTTCACTAAACATCATGTTCCCTCTGGACTTCTAGTCTCTTCCCTTAAATTTTCTTAATGAGTAATAGTTCTAGATGACTGTTTTCCTTCTAGCTTCTATATAGGCAAGGTCAAGAGTACCTGTACTCTATGTGTCTTTCCCTATTACTTTGCTTTGTAGAATCATAGAACCACAGACTGGTTTGGGCTGGAAGGGACCTCAACAACCACCTAGTCTAATCCCCCTGCCATGGGCAGGGACATCCTTTACTAGACCAGGCTGCCCTAAACCCCATCCAACATGGCCTTGAACACTGCCAAGGCAGGGGCAGACACAGCTTCTTTGGTCAGCCTGTGCCAGTGCCTCACTACCCTCACATGGAAGAATTTCTTCCTAATACCTAATCTAAATCTATCTTCTTTTATTTTAAACTCATTACCCCTTGCCCTGTCACTCCATGCCCTTGTAAACAGGCCCTTCCCAGCTTTCCTACAGGCCCCCTTCAGGTACTGGAAGGCTGCTCTGAAGTCTTCTCATAGCCTTCTCTTCTACAGGCTGAACAAACCCAACTGTCTCAGCCTGTGTTCATAGGAGAGGTGCTCCGGCCCTCTGGTCATCTTTGTGGTCTTCCTCTGGACACAGGTCCATGTGTTTCTTGTGCTGGGAGCCCCAGAGCCAGATGCAGTAATTTAGATAGGGTCTCATGAGAGTGGAGTAGAGGGAGAGAATCACGTTCCTCTACCTGCTGGACATGCTTCTTTTGATGCAGCCCAGGATATGGTTGGCTTTCTGGGCTGTAAGCATGCATTGTCAGCTTTCTGCTTTCCTTTCCTACCATTTCTTACCCAGACCAAATGCAGCGGGAGAAAGTCACTGAGAAAAATTACCATTTTGTTCCTTGCCTTGCACAGCTCTTTATAGCCTGGGGCCATGCCTGGAGCTGCTGGGAGATACCGCACAGCAGAGCATGTATGAGTAGCCAAGGTAGTTCCCACAGTTGTTGCGATGCCTCCAGCTCCAGTTTGACGGGATGCATACAGGTCTAGGTCACTCAGAGAGTCATGGCAAATGCAGCTTCCACTGACTTTTCAGAGACAGATTATCACACTCTGCTTGTTTCCCTTCTGGCCTGTGAAGACACCTTTCACAATTTTAATGACCCTGACCAAATCTGTAAGCTCAAACACAGTGTACAACACCCTACTGTTCACCTTCTCCTCCTACTTCACAGCTAAATATGGTAAAATAAGGTGCTTCAGATTTGACTCCAAGGGGAGCTATCAGTCACTGCACCTGATGCCAACGGGAACTATCAGTCACTTCACTTTTAAAGGTGACCCTTGTTTCACATGTGTCTCTGCTTGGAGACTGCTTCAAGATTTAAGGTTATTTTTTATGCCACTCCTGCAGAATGCATTTTATATATGCTGATGTCAACACATTTTTCCTGAATAAAGGCTTATAGAAATTTGATTGTTTCCTTATGCCAAAGGACACCCAGTATCCTCTAGTCCATTTCATTGTATTTCGCTACTCGCCTACAACTGTGGTTCTCATTTATATAATCTTCCTGTGTGGCCTCTCCTATGCTTCCTTACATGGCTGGTATCACATGCCTGCGAAGTCGGGCTCTACTGGATGGCTGGTGCTAATGGAGTTAAGCACTTTCTCTTTCTGTCATCCAGTGGTACATTGCCTCCAAAAATGAGACTATGGATTGCTTAGGGAAAAAATGATCGGATTGATTATTTTCAGTTTACTCTCTTGCTGCAATGGGTGAAGCAGCTTGCAAAAGGCATGATCGCTGCTGAGCAAGAACAATGAAGAAGTATTATTTGTGTGCAGACCTCCCCACAGACTCTATCTTTGACACCAGCTTAAAATGTTCCCAGTCACTGATGCATGGAAAATGTTCAGGATGCAGTAGACAGTTCTAAAAACACCAGACCCAATCACCTGGGAAACAAGAAAAACAGAAAGTCAAGTCAAAAAGTATTTCAGCTATTAAACAAGCACCACCCACCTGTAGGCGAATGGCTAGCAGCCTGAAGCAATATGTGTAAATCCTTTTTAGGAGCTCCACTATTTCTTTTTTTTAATGTAAGGGAGAGAACCAGTTCCTCTCATATTCTCTGTACAATACTTAGAATATGCTGTGCAATGATAAAACTACAGCCCACATCCCAGGCAGTTCAATACCATTTTAAGCTGACATTCAAATGACTATGTGTTTGTAAATCAAGTTGAGTAGAAACAAGAACCAATCTAACTTGATAGAAAAACTCAAATCCTAAGCTCAAAATTGGGGACAAATGAGAGGTATGCATCTCATTCTTCACCCTCAGTCCTAGGGGATCTGGAGCCCTGTTAAAATAATCAGTAACAGGTATTGCAGTTGTGGAAACCCAATCTCAGGATAACACTGGAGGACTAGGTCTGAGCTCTTTCAGATGGTACCTACAGAGTCAGTTACCTCTCTGTTGAGTTTGCTCTATACTTAGATTGGTTCAGGAAATAGTTTCCTTTCAAGTAATATTAAAAATTTGCATTATTTAAAATTAAAAGTTGAAATTCCACACAGAACAGGTCCAGAGAGAGTGGTCCCCAGTGTGAATCATTCAGTCTGTCTGATGCAATGCTTTATGCAGCGTTAAATTATCTGGATGACATTGAGTACAAGTGGTCAGCTAAAAAGACGAGACAGGTTGTCAAGGATATTTCTTGGGCACTGAAAAAAACTGATATTACTGCACTGCTCTTACCTCCAGGCGTTCTTTATACTGGCTGGGTAAAGGTGCTTGGGTACCTTTCCTTATGGGAAAGATAAGGAAACTCTCTGCTGACTGTGGGAAGGAAAAGGACCAAAACGTTGTGTGTCTCAGTCCTGGGGGTAGAAAGCATGTTTGGGGTGACTTCTTTATGCTTTTCTGTTGCCACAGACAGAACAGAGCATAGTCTCACAGAATGATTTGTGTGCATCTGCATGGCCATGTATGGCCAAAGTTTCAAATCATTAGTTCCACTCCCGGGCGCCTCAGATTCTGGTATTTTGGGGGCAGTGGAGAGGTTATAAGTGCTCAGCCCATCTGATAATTAGGCCCCTGAGAAAGCTGTTCATTTTGAATTTCCCAGAATGGAGGCACCTAAAAATCATAGCACTTACGGAAAATGTGGTTTTAAATGTATAACGATTGTGTTTTGGTTTATTTCAAAATGTGTGTACAAACCACAACAGAGAATTACCCCTTCATTAACACCAGTAAAAGTGATGATAATAATAACCCTTCAGTGCTGTTTCTGAAAGGGAATTGCTCAAGGTTAAGAGAGGTAACCTTTGAACTGGTGTATGTTTTCAAACCAGAAAGATTAAAAGGTCAAAGTTGAAAAGTATATATTTTAAATAGCTCCAGATGGCCGTGGTGCAAACACAAGACTGAATTCAAACTGCTGTGCCGTTAAAGCACATGCACTCGCCGGGACCCCACGGGTGAATTACAGCCTCTGTGTATTCTGGGGCTGTCCATTATCTGACATATACCTACGCCTGCTCAGTATTCAGCCAGGGACGACTTTTCTTTCTTAATGACTGTTGGATGAATAGGGCCAATTCTTCAGCCACGAGAGCCATTCCCAAGGCCTGTGATGAGAACTGGGTGCATATCCAAGGACAGAGGTTAGCCCACAGCCCAGTAGTTTTCAACTTTTTTGATTTGTGGACCCCTTACTAATTCACTTGGAGAAGTGGAAACCCCGGTGAAAATTAACACATGTGGATTGCTACAGAATATTTATGAGCTTGGTTTCCACAGTCACCTTTTGCAAACAATTTCAAAGTTCTCTGCAGACCCCAGACCGAGACCATCACTGAAAAAAGCCTCTTTCGCACTCCATCTAGTCCTCCTGTTGCAAAATCCAGTAGTTTACCTTAAAAATATCCTCTCCCACTTTCACTACTTACCAAAATGAATGCAGCTGTACAGATTTGTTTTTACCTCGCACAGTCATTTGAAGGTTAACCTAATTTCTTTTGCTTTTTAGTTCTCACATTTTTATGGCAGCAGATATTTGGTTTGCTTCCTCCCCCTCTCCCTAGTCATTTTTTCTCTCAGACAGCTGTGCAAAACTAGCTGTAAATTATTTGGTAATCACTCGGGATTTTTTTTCCCCTGGGCTTATGGTGTGGCATTATCTGATCAGCTTGCTTTCTAATCTGAAAAAAAATCTTTTTCCATGTGGGAAGCATTCCATATGTTGACCAACCGGATTTATTGCCTATTAAATTGACAGTTAACTTGGAATAATAATCACTATGACGAATCCAGATTATGTACTATGTGGCCTCAATTCTTTCCAGATCAGTCTTAATTCTCCAATCTCTTATAGTCTTACCCTTGCTTAGGATGCCAAAGACATCTTTTCCATCTGCTGAAGAGACCCCTTAAAATCTGAAGTCAGAACTGAGAGTGAAAAGCAGCCTTCTTACAAGCTCTGCAAGTTATTATCCTTTTCACAATATTCTTTCTTTAATTCTCGCTATTTATTTAATTTTTTTTTTATTCTTTGATTGCAAGCACATTGAAAAGAGTCTATTTGTATCACTGTGTTTGTATCTCACATACAACAAAGTCTTTCAGCACTGCTGGAATATAAATATTAAAGAAGGAGAGGAATGATTCCCGGGATGAGAGGGTTTTTTCAATACCTGTGCCCTCCATCATTTCTCTGATATGATAGGGTTCACTAACAGGTGAATAATGCAATGTAAAGCCATAAAAGATGCAAAATTTTCATTTTATAAAAAGTAATTTTGTTGAGAGGAAAGCTTTGGCCTTATTCAGAAAACATCGCAGTCAGAATGAATTATTATTCCCTGCAGAATGATAAAACCTCTGAATTTACTAGTGGAAATTTTCTATCTCGAAACCCCACTTTATTTGTGAAATTAGAGTTATTTGCTAGTTATTTTGCACATCTCCTCAGTTACTAGCACTATTTTATAACACATGCATCAGGGCTGAATTTTTAATAACTGTGTCAAAGTATACCCTGTATTGTACCAGCCTGTTTATTCATTTCACCAGTTCCTGTCACTCAGGATTAGAATAAAGTGAGGAATTCTGTTTGCCATCCAGAATTGTTGGTAGCCAAAATTAGTCCTTATTTTTGTATTTACATAAAAGTAGGGTTTTTCTCACATGTCTAAACATTCCCATTTTAACTCTACTCCTTTCCCAAGAATATAATAATTTTGGAAAATCCGCATTTTTGCTTTCAGAGGTTCCAAGGCAAGAATCTTCACACTATATAGTAAGGTCATGAATTGAGCCACAGGTGACTTCTTTCTGAGCAATTCTGGGTTTTGTTTTGGTTTTAATTTTTCTGTTCTATTCACTCCCGTTAGCACATGTTGTAAATGCTGGTGTAATGACAAGGGTTTTCTATACACCTTTCAAACAAATTACATTTATTGATGGTAGGACATGTATTTAATCAATCCTGCAACTAGTTCTTGTTATTCTCTTAGAGAAGTTGTCACCAAAAAAACCCACCAAAAAACCCCAAAAACCCAACCCAAGCAGCCAAACTATTAAAGTCACAAATATTGTCAATAAATCTATATCTTCATTATGGTTTGAAATTGCATCTGTTTTCAATCTGTAGGTAAGCCTGGAGTAACTCCCCTGAAATGAATGACATTTCAGTCCCAAAATAAAACCACAGTAAGATCTTAATCGAACCCTGTATCTCAAAGCGCTGAGGTGAAGATATATATGATGCATACTTGACATAATTTTATATAATGGAACATTTTAATTTAGGTAAGTAAACAATTCATATATTGTGTTATTCACCTATTCCCTACAGAATTTAATAACTCTAAATTTACCTTTTGGAGAAGGAAAAGGCTGATACCTTAAGACTAAAATAACTTGTGTAGAATTGTAATCAGAGAGATTAGCTAATGTTAGCATGCATCCTTCATATCATAAATGTGGTTTCAAGGTTATCCAGCAATTGAAGAGAGCTAGATTGCATTATCTGACCTTCTAAAGAAATCAGCTATGCTAAAAAGGATAGCAACATATTTTTAAATTCTATTGTCAAGCTCTTTTTTCACATAACTACATTGCTACAACATCTAAGACTGTTTTCAAACTCAATATAGCTGAAAAATTGTACCATTTAATTTTTTTCCTGACTTTATGAATGCAAATGATGACAGACTTGCCAGCGAGCTGTCATTTACTGGTAAGTGAATCCTAGATACCTGCTGTATGAACCTTGTGACATCACCATTAGCAAACTGTTCCCCAAGGCTACATAAATGTGTTTGCTCTCTTTCCTTAAAAGAAAACTACTTGGTACAGCTGAAGAGATTTTATACAGCATCTTCAGAATTGTGACACTTTTTTTAAATGCATTAATTATTTTAATGCATTATGACTGCATCAACATAGCTATCTATTAGTGCAGAATAATATGTTTCCCAAGGCTTTTACAGCTTCAGATTTACAATAAGATTGTACTGGAGATCCTCCTTGCAAAATTCTGCACAGGATATGAGGGAAAACTAGGTTAAGCAGATGAGTAGCCATTGTTACCTGTTAGATTAACCTGAATTTTCACTGGGAATCAGGGAAGTTTAAAGTCAAATCAATTAATATTACAGTAGCAAAACACTTAAAACTATTGATCGCATATTCTAAAAGAAAATAAGTGACAAAAGCTCAATGACAGAATCAGAAAATCATTTGGTCTGGAAGGGATGCCTGGAGATGACCTCTTTACACCACTCTACTCAGAGTATGGTCAGCTAGAGCAAGTTGCCCAGGATTACGTCCAGTTGGGATCTGGAAATGTTCAAGGATGGAGACCCCATAACCTCTCTGGTGTGCCAGTGTTTGATCACCCTCACAATAAAAAAGTTTTTACTTACACTCCAATGGAATTTCCTGTGTTTTACTTTGTGTCCATTGCAGGAGAAGCTGTGGATGGCCTGTCCCTGGCAATGTTCAAGGCCAGGTTGGATGGAGCTTTGGGCAATTTGGTCTAATAGAGGATGCCCCTGCCCATGGAGGGGTTTGGAACCAGGTGATCTTTAAGGTCCCCTCCATGTCCACCTGGTCCAATGCACAATTCAACTAGAGGCCCATGTTTTCCCTTGCCTTCCTTTTGCTGCTGCTATGCCTGTAAAATCTTTCTTGTTGCCTTTCCTTTTCCTTTCCAGAATCAACTCCAGGCAGGCTTTAGCTTTCCTAGCCCCATATCAACACACTTGGACAGTGTCTCTATATTTGTCCTTGGAAATCAAAGTCTGGTTCCATCACTTGTACACTTTATTTTGGAGTTTTGTTCATCCATGTGAGCTTCCTGATATCTTTGCTTGATTTCCTGCTCACTGGGTTAGACTGTTCTTGAGCTTGGTAGAGCCTGTAAAAGCAACAGTCCCAACAGCCTAAAATACCTCTGTGAGTAGTCTCCTATTCAAACTGCTGTTCATCACTTCTCTGAGATATTTCTTAGCTATGATAGGTGACAACAGATCCTGGCTAACCTCTCCCTGAGGGTGCTTTATTTCAGATCATACTCTCTGAGGCTGTAGTCAGCCTCAATAACCAACATAGCAGCTTAGTAGCTCTTTGTCTCTTTAATGCCATCTTACATAGATGATTTATAGAATTAATAGAAGACAGGAGGGAAGGAAGGAAGGAAAGGCAAACATCCAAAACCCCACCACCACTCCAGGGCTGCCAACATCAGTGAGACATTTCAAGTTGCATTTTCTATCCAAGATGAATCCCTTCCCACTTCTCCTTCCTATCTTTTGCTTTATCTTTATCTCTGTCTCTTGGAAATGAAGGTTTAAGATTTACATGAAGTATGACTCCCTCATCCCTGCTAGCTAGGATCAGATTCCTTCTCCCCACAGCCTGTTGGAAGCCTACCTGAGTTTACATTCCAAGAGCACTCCTTAATTAGCACATTCCTTCAGCCCCACTGGCTTTCTTGCTCTTTGCCACAATTCAAGATAGCAACAGTATTTTTTTGAATCATGTAATATCAGAACTATTAATTTTCAATATTTGGCACTAAATTTCATAATATCTAGGTCACTGCGAGTTTTTGATAAAGGCCACACATGACATATTAATGAGGAAGGTGACTGGCATGACATTTAAGTACTTTTTCTATATAACCTCCTTGAATTTAACCGTAACACACAGTGAACATTGTTCAGGCTTAGACAAACCATATCTCTCCTGCTTAAGGAATATGAATTCTACCTCTCCATCTCAAAATGGCTTTTTATTGTGTTGCTTAATAAAAATCCAAATACATATTTTAAAATACATTAATTTCCTCTAATTTCACATCAAAGAGCTTTTCTGAATGTTGTTAATTATCTTTGAAGTTGTTACATGTTTGGGCTGAGCAATCTACAGTTTAGCTAAGTTCATTTAACTGGAGAAATGTGTCTAAGTAGGAAAGAAAAAATAGGATTATGATTATTATTTTAGATGACTGACATGTTTACTATTGAAATTCATTGCATCTCTGGTTTTGGTGACTATTTGCTAATGAATGTTTTCTATTTCAACAATCTATCTGATGTTCTCAATTCTTAGGACTTTATTGCTAATCTCCTAATGTTTGTTTTTCCTCTAAGCTCCCGCTTTAAATGTTACAGAATTGCTGACAACCCCCCACTTTCCAGCAAAAAAGAAAGCAATCTATTTTGCATTGCCTCAGGAGAAGTTATTTATTATTTTTAACAGTATGATTTTTAAGTCCGTCTTATGACAATGAAGATGTAATTTTTCTTGAAGTCCAAAAGTCTTCCAATAGTTTACATTATCTTAAGTGGTACTTGCTAAAGATTTTACCATGGTTGGATTAGGAGTGGTAATAATAGGAGTATTACCATAGCACAGATGAACATCGATCATGGGTCAGGTTGACATATGAGTGGAGAAGGTAAAGATGGTCTTTCCTCTAAAAGCCCTTGTCTCAATCTATGACGCATATTTGTTAATGCAGAAGTAAAAGGCAACACTGAAGCAGTGGTGCTGAGTGTGGTAGGCACAACACAGCAACAACATCACAATTGTTAACTTTTGTGGGTATCCAAGTGAAAAGTTCTCTGGTAAGCAAATGGAAGGCAAGAAAATGGTCCTAATAACAACAATAATTTGAATGTATGAATGGACTCGATGTAACGAGAAAAAATGAAAAAGAAGAGCATTTCCCTGCTAAATATTTACCATTTGGGCCTGTAGATGAAATGTTCCATGTTCCTCCTTCACAGGACATAATAAAATCTTGAGCATTACTTTCACAGGTGCAATTTCATGGCAAAGCCACTGGATGCAGGACTGGGACATCTTGGCATCTGTCCCATTTTTAGGGCCTGGCAGGAAGTTCACTCTCCTGTGCTTGTGAAAGGCATCTGAGTTCTGGGGCTTTACATGACCTGTGTCCTGCTGTTATAAAATGAAAAACATGATATCCTGCTTTTTGCTTCATGAAGTTATATCAGAATTTTCAAGCCATTCTGGAACTGGTTCTTTACTGGAAAGATGAACCATTCCTTGAGAGGTGTCTACTGCATTCTTCAGTGTCTGCAAGAAATGTTTTGATTGAATGATATTCCACTGTTCTTCCCCATAAAATGCCTTTAATATGCTGCATTGCCCACTAATTAAATAGCATGCATCACCAATTAGCAGGAACCACACAACTTCAGTGTGAATACTTATCTTGCCCATCTTGCCCAGGAGTACATATCTCAGGAAACCTGAGTGTCTCTCTATTCTTGCTGGGAAGAGAGGCCAGGTGTTCCCAGCATGGCCTTCAGACCATTTGCTCATCACTTTTTTGCTTCTGCATCCATGCTTTTTCCTTCTCATTCTGGCACTACAGCAGTTTTTGAACAGCAGCCACTGAGGGCTCTGGCCAGATTTTCTCAGCACAATACCTTCTTTGGGGTAGGAAGCTGGGGAATGAAGCAGCAGCAAATGGGGAAGCCTTGCCAGGTTCCTCCTCACCACTCTCACCTGCACCTGAGCCCATCATTTTAGCCACAATGAAAGCCCACCAACTCTGGATGCAGAAGACCCAGCATTTGGACTCCAGTACAGGTCTCCCATATATGACACCACTGCCAAGCTTCTGGGCCAGCTTTGAGAATGTGTTTTTAATATTCATTGTTCATTCTGTCTATTACAGATGTGCACAGTGCAATTATTATAATGCTTTGCACATGTGGTATTATGAAATGTGTGCCTTTGTAGTTATGCCAGTTTTTTTTCCTGTAACCCAAATATATTATTTCTACCTATGTTCCAGTTACTTTGTTTGCCACACATTAAAACCAAACCAAACCAAAACCAAAAATTAAAACAAAATATATTATAAAGACTAAACTAACAACTATGTAAGCAATGCAACCAAAAGCGAATGGACCCATTTTCTTCATAAAAGAGCAGGTTTTTCTCATTTGTGTGCTTGGTTTTTTTCCTGGTGCTCCAGCCCCTCCACACAGACACAGATGCTCGCACAACCATCTATCCGCACAAAAAATACACACACATAAGCACAATGTTGTCAGAAAGAAAACCCCTACCTGGGAAGCCATGCTCTGCCTAAACATCCTCAGTTCCAGCAAAGGACTGCATTAATCACCTTCAAGCTTAACCATTTCAGCTCATTATACCCAACAACAAAGCTTCATCCCTTGTTCTGAAAATTCAGCTCTTGCAGAACATGGCAGACAGTCATCAGAGAGACACAGCATTTATTCTGCCCTGATAGTCCATATTGGGTCCTCACTTACCACAGAGTTCAGTTGTAGTGGGTGGTGTCCAGATCCACTGTAGACCACAGTGGTTCTGAGACTCCTGAAGAAATTAAGGGATTGATGTTTGGAGGAAAACATTGGAAACATACGTAGAGGACATGGATCTTATATATAGTTGGACACATTCCTCTTGAAGCAGAAATTAATTGCTTCAGGCCTCAGTGCACTCAGAACTATGAACAAAATTGATTTCCTTAATCTATCACTTCTGCAATTTATTCTTCACTTGACCACCCAGAAACTGCTGTCTCTTTGCCTCCATTTCCATTCAAACACCCCAGTCAGCCAGAACACAAAGCAAGCTGGTTATTTATTCAGCAAACTGAGAGTAGTGTACTTTTGAGTGTTACTGGCTAATGATTTGGGAATTAGTTAGACACTAGAATAGTATGATCTTCATAAGTGGTGGGCAGAAAACTGGCACAAATATGGGTTTGACTTTCCAACTTTTTCTGTAGTCTTCTGAAGATGGACAAAGTTACTTTAAAATCTACTAAATAACTCCAAAATATAATAATATAAGCAAAGATTTAATTGTAAGCATGTAACTTCACCCAACAAAGTTCATTGAACATTATCTTAATTAAAAATCCTGACAAAGCAAAGGATATTTCTGATAAGGCTGTTTTGAAGAGATGTCAAAACAAGAGATAAAACTGAGGGATTATCCACTTTTCAGTATTATGTCTTTTTATTGTCCTCCTTCAGTAATGCATATATAGAAAAACTGATCTTTCACCAAGCTTCAAAATTAACGATGCCAAAGCAATTATAAAACTTTATCAAAAGCAGATTTTCTACTGATACCCAACCCAGGGCCATGAGGCTGTGTCAAGCCTACAAGCTGAAATACATATATTGCAGAAATAAATAAACATAACATTGTGCCTAGACTTCATGGCCTATTTTACAGCCCTAGTTATCTATATTGGAGATGTCTGCAAGGTACCTTTGGTCTATAGGTTTAGACTTGTTTCCAATGAGAAAGTGGGTATGCAGTGGGAGACAAGATGTAGGCCTGTCCACCCAGGTCTCTTTCCAAAAGACTCAAGTGATATCTATGATACACACTGGACACAAGAGCTGGGTATTATAGTTCACCAGCAGTGGCTGGCTTCCCAAGTTTTAAAGGACAACATTGAATTTAGGAGACTATGATACTAATTGCCTTTACGTGTGCTCACTGGTCCATATTGCTTCAGAGATTCACCACTGCCAAATTGCAATAGTTGCAATTTCCAATCCTAGCTTCTCAGAACACCAACAGAGCTTTGATGTAGATACATACACCTCAACAAAAAGTGAATTTAATGATGAACAGGACCAAAATAAAGTAGGTTAAACAAGGACATCCAGTCTGACTACAGACAAACAAGTTCATTCAGAAAGACCATTGTATGGAAAATTAGCAAGAGGAGTTGCGGGAAAGTCTGATGCTACTCAAAACTGGCCACTGTGGTGGTCTCCTTACACTTTACCAGGAAGGGAGACCACAGTCACTGCAGTTGATAGCTAGGATCAAGCTGGATCAGTCTTTATTACTGAAATAAAAAGTGCCAGGGCATGGGGCCACTGCTATCCCATAATTGTCCACATCATTAAATACTAGCACAATAATTGGCACAGTTTTGGTCATGCCTGCTAGCCCATCCCCCCAGCAAGTCCTAGGCATGGCTCATGGGTGAATATGAACCAAGGACCATTCCTTGTAGACAGTTTGGATGCAGGTGCCAGATTTGGAGGACAGGAGTGTTCAGTCCTATGGCATGAGCCATGCCCTTCCAGTTGGCCAGAAGAGAGCCAGGATGCACTTTATTTCCTAGTACAGATGTAGCCATCAATGTCTTCAGCATGGGATTCTGTGACCTCTGCAGGTCTTTGCTTATAAATAGGAGAATTCCCTATACCTAAACCAAATGTAATTATATTCCAGTTAAGCGGCAAGCCATGGTGAACCTCAATTTGTTTGATGTTGTGGTTTCGTTCAGTCAATTGCCTAAAACTTTAGCTATTTTTCTGAAGCACATCCAGGCTTCTTTGCCCTGGAAATCTCAGAGGATCAATCTCCCTGAGGAGATTTTCAGTATGCCTTAATTCAGGCTGGGCAGGCATGTCTTTCATGCTATGTTTTGATATTTCTACATCAACTTCTGGCTGAACACAAGAAGTAGGAAAGCTGCTCAGAACTTAATTTAAAAGGTAAACTGAGCTCTTTTGAATTTCAAAAAGTCTCAGGATGGATCTTCTTTTATCAGAACCAGTTTATCCATTCCTAATTCAGAGAGAAAGGTAGGGGGCCAGATCAAAACTTTTTGATCTGTCTTCAGATGTTCTCAAAGTTCAGGGGTATTTGGATCTCAGGTGTTGGTGTGGGCCCATTCATGACCTCCAATGCCCTTGTCTTGCCTCTTATCACCTATTCTACTACACATACATTTCTGCTTTCTAGCTTCCCTCCCCCTACATTGCTCTCCAAGATTAAAGATTTTTTTATTATTATTGTTATAAACATAATTTTTATAAAAGATAAGAAGCTCCCCAGTGTATCTTTATATAATCCTAGCTAAGATAACATTTTGAAAGCAGACAGAGAAAGAGATTTATAAAAAGCAAGAGGAGACAGTTGCAAATCAGCATAGCAGGGCCAGAATTTCCTACATGGTCTGAATATGTTTACAAAGAATTGCTAGTTAAAAATTGCCCTGCATGTGAAGTCCTGCACGAGCGTACATGGAACCACTTTGTTGTGTCTTGAGACTAGATCATATCTTCCAGTGTGACCAATATTATAATCTTGCTGTGCCTAGGAGTGGCCACCATTGTATTTTTTTCTTGTGTGCAAACCTTTTTCCCCACGAAGCTACCTGTAGCATTAAGGACCTGTTATTGAAGCACAGCTGTACCTTGTGGATTCAAAAAGGGAAGATAGATAGGTTTTATTTCAGGGTGGGAAACTCATAGATAGTCAGATATGTGTGAATGCGCATAGATAGCCAGAATGCGTGTTGATGTTTGCTGGGATTTTTGGTTAGTACCAATGTTAATTTCTAAGTATATGAGCAACACACCATATATGCAAAGCCAGTAACTTACTGATCTAATTAGTATTTACAGGCTTATCACAGAGTTATTGTAAGTGCAGTTTCAATGATGCTACACAGTTCAAATTGCAGATTACAGTTAAAATGATATATACACCAACTTTGTGGTACCTTTCTCTGGGTATGGCTCACCCTCTCACTGCCCCTCGGTGTCCTAAGGCTGATGGTGTCTGTGTGGGGCACTGGGCACAGGGAGGGTTACTGTGAGTCTTAAATATCCTTAACCCTTTGGTAGGAAGAATATGATGTTGGTGTTGAAGGTTTCTTCCTCTTTACCTGGCATTTACTAGTGGGCATTTTTAGGTTTGCTGACATACCCTGCACTTTGATCTCATTCTTGGTATGCAGGTCCACGTTGTATCTCCATGCATTCTATGTACTGTGTGTTTTACATAGTTGGATACTTCTTGGTTCTCATTGTTACCCCTGAGACTGGTATACACAATTTCCAAGGTTGCATTTTTTTGCTGACCAGTAACCGACACCAATTTATAGCCCTGCAGTCTCCCGTATTCGACTCTGTCTGTGCTTCCAAAGCCTCTGCCTTCATTCTATGCCTTCTACCCCCTCTGCTGCATTTTGGTCTAGGGTCAAGTGTATGTTTCTTGTTTTCACTATTGATTAGTGAGAAAACTTTATCTAATGACACATACTACACCTCAGAGTTGTTCTAAGCTAAGCAAAAGCTCCAACCAAGCAAGTAATGCCTCCCCAGTCAATATGTAACCGCAAATCTCCAGGTGGGCCACTACAAATCCAAAGAAACCCTAAGAGTCCTTTACTGGTAACCTAGTGCAAAGCCATGCCTATTACAAGGAATGGAAACACTGTATTTACTGAGAAAAGGCTACAGATATTCTTTCTCTTTGCCAAAACTATAGCACTTTTTCTGACTTTGGCTTCCCACAACATCCCGGATAAGTTTCTTTGTCCTTATGAAACCATAAAATGGAAATAAAATATACTGTCACCTTAATATGGTAGAATGAGAGGAAAGTGATAGAAATGACTGAATCATTATTTGTTCAAACAAGAATCTCTGGTTTGGCAAGACCAAAAGAGTCAGATGTGAGAAATGACATTTTTATGGGAAAGATCCTAGGACACTTAGGAAAACCTGATCTGAAATCCTTTAGACAATCAACTGAAGGAAATATTTGTGCTCTACTCAGATACGCATGCTGAGAAGCACCATCATGGTGAAATATCTTAGTGATTCATCCTATTCTAAATTCAATTTTTCTTAAAACTAGGAACATAATCATCTACACAAATTGGGAGGATCAATCACCTTTTAGATATAAAAACAGATTAAAAATAATTTCATTATTAGAGTATTGAGAAAATGAAATAATTCTCAAAGGCTAGATGAACACTGATAAAGTCTACTTATTCTGGACTAATCTTGTGGGGCAAAATACTCTCTAATGTGCACCAGAAGCAAAGATTATGGAGAGCATAACATAGTGAAATCTAAATTAATCCTGCTTATTGACTGATAATATGCCCTCATCCTGGGGGAATATGCCTAATTTATTACTTTTTAAATTATTTGGATTCCTTTAGGATGAACAACTCCCAAGTTTATTTTCATTGGCTAACTGTGTTGGGAAAGGAGTCATTAACTATGAATGGGGTTTGTTTTGTTTTTTAAAAGTATAACAAAAAATTCCATTTCAGACAGTGATGTTTTGATTGTTTGCTTTTTCATACTGCAAGGAAGAGAGAATATTTGGAGCATAGACTCTAAAAAGTAAAAAATTAAAATAAGTTCCATTGTATTGTTTCCAGACAGCCATTGTCCTCTGAGTTTTCCTGTGTTTCTGAAGCCATTCTCCCTGGAACACATGCAGAGCAGACTGGATAAGTGGTTCTGGTACAAGGATAGGAGATCTGTTCCTGACTGCTCTCATGTTCATGAAATAAAAAAAAAGGGGGAAATTAGCAATTTACTGTAAAGTCTTGAAGGGAAACTTAGCCAGGGGCTGTTACCTTTTATAGTCCTTGAGGTTGACCTAGTTTTTAGTAAGGCCTCTTGTCCTTGACTGTAGATTGACACCCTACCATGTTTAACACTGTGTTCATTATGCTATCTAAGAAGAATGCTTTGCTAGTTAAAAAAAAACCCCAAACCTTTATAAAAGAATAATAAACTAAATTACAAAAATGCAGTTCACGACCTAGACAATCTTTCTGCAAAGGTGTTTTTCCTATCTGAACTCACTTATTATTCCTTTGTGCATTTCTCTTGCAGAATCTGGAAGCCCACGTGCCACAAGGTACCATGTTAATTGATGAGCTCATGATATTTGTGTTGAACTGAGTTCTATCAGGTCTTTAAAGAGTTGAGCACGCAAAACATGCAAGCAGTTTGTGTTGTGCATCGAAGAACAGTCTTCTCTGTGGTTTGTATGTCACTCTTATTTCTCCACTATGATTCATCAGTAAAGGTGTGCTCTCAAATGTGTATGAGGGATTCAAGTGTTCAGCAGCCTTAGTTTTCCACTAATTATTTTTTACATAATAGAATTATACTCTTCAACATTTGTTACAAACCATGACTGTTAAACAGTGAGGCAGCATTAGAAAACCGCCTTGCATCTTTTTTGGATAAAACTTTTATGAAAAGCCTATGAATTTTAATAACCTTTTATATTACCTGCCTAGAGACTGCCCTAGGAAGGAACAAAGGCTTCTGACTGGACTTGCTTATTGTTCCCTACTACTGTTTACAAAAACTGTAATTACCTATTCAAGTCAACATTAACCTAAGGATGGTAAGGGAAAAGCCTGGACTGAGTTTGACCAGATGGATGACACATTTTCCACTCTGCAACAAAATTCTTTGTCTTTTGCAGAGTATAATGCAAAGGTGTTCCTCCATAGGGTCAATTTATGATTGGAATGAACCAACACTTTTTCTGCAGTAAAAGGGAGAAAACAAACCTGGTTCATCAGACAGCCTCTTCTCAAACTTTGTCCCCAAGTGGAACAGACTGTGGAGTCCAAACCACTCTATGTATAACAGGTGAACCTTTAGGTAATGACTAAGTCTGGTTAATTAGGGTTTTCTGAGTCATTGGAGTTTCTTTCCTGGGGAGAAGTGATCACTGCCTGGGTTACAACATTAGCTCCAGACTTTGTGGCTGCTCTGGAAGGGATTAACTGTTTCCCTGACAATTGATGGCCAGCTCACAACACAGCATAGGGAGCCCTGTGTGAAGAAGAAGGGACTATCCTGAATATTAAAAACTCTCTGTTGTCTTTGGTTCCAGGACAGGGTTAAGTTCTACATCTTTTTGGGACAGAAGACCAGCGTTTTGAAAGCCCTCAGGTACATATCACCTAAAACACAGGGAAGGCGCTAGTGGGATGGAAGGTTACCATACACATTTTTTCTCTGCAACAAGCAATATGATGCCTGTTAGTTAAATGAGAGATACTTCAATTATATCACTTGCAAATGAAACATGAAGAAAGGTGAATGTAGTGGCAAAGGACTCTGAACGCAACCTGTGCCTTACTGGCAGACCCATGGCCTATATAGAGAGTCAAAGAATACTTTGAGTTGGAAGAGACCTTCAGAGGTTGCTTAGACCAACCCCCCTGTAATAAACAGAGACATCTTCAACTAGATCAGGTTGATCAGAGTCCTGTCCAACATCATGTTGAATGTTTCCAGAGAACATTTTTTTCTGGGATTATCTACCACCTCCCTGCACCACTCTTTGACTATAGTCAAAGATGCAGATACTATGGAAGGAGCAGAAAAATGGACCAGGGATCCTTTTTTAAGTGTGTCCTTCTGGCAATGTGCAGTGCAGGGAATTTCTCAGCCAGAGATAATATCCACATGTTCCTGATGATGGATTTTTTCCTTTCATTTGTTTGACTCCTTGCTTTCCTGAACACATCAGTACACTGGTACACTGCAATAATGAGTTCCATGGGTCAACTATAGATCAGGTACAATGATCAGGGCATGAAAATTCCTGGAATCAAAGGCCATGGCTGCACACAGGTAAAGAAAGATTAATATTTTGCTTGACAATGTGTCATATTATATATTAATGTAATTGATTTCATTTTAATCAGAGGCTTTTATTGCCTAATGTAAAAGATAAGAAAAATACCATTATAAAGACAAAAGAAATAGAAATGTCTCAAAAATGCTTGTGCTTTCTTGTTCTATTTAGCCAAAGTATATTTTCTTTCTTCCAAAAATGCAATCTCATTTGAAGCATGATAGTTTGGATGGTCTCGGTCCTGTATAGCCAGATTCTGTTTGTGTTAAATTTTCCTCAAGACAGGAAAGTACAAATGGCTTTTGCAATTTGGTTCATCAATTTGATTTTGATTTTGTAAGATAAAATGTTCTCATATAAACTTTCAAACATAATATCTGCCATTGGCTGCCTCCAAACTTCACACAAAATCTAGCCACTCCATATTAAAGACTCGCTGCTGAGATATTTAGGCATCAAAAGTTATTATAATAGAAGATGTTGAGGTTTGGGGTCAAGGTTCCCCAATGTTCTGTTTTTTGACAAATGATCTTTGCAACACCTACATATCATAAACTATGTTTAAAATTAAATGCTCGAAATAAATCAACAACTTGGATTTTCCCTCTGGGGTCATAAACAACTAAAGGAGATGTGTCTCTTTCTCTGTCCACAGCAAGAGGGCTAGAAAGAGAGAGGGAGCAACAATAAAGACTGGTGAAAGCCCTTTTTGATAAAAGCCCTAGTTTCAGTTTTACACTAAGTTTCATTCTGATTTGCAGTTCTGTGGTCTTTCTTACCGATTATTAGAAGCATTGCCAACAAAGCAGAAGTTGCACAAGAACTTTTCCCACACTCATTTCTACCATTCTGGTTCAGAGAACCTCATTCTTAATTTCCTGGCTCAGTTGTGTCATGGAGCTGTGTGTTCACCACCCTGGAGGCAATTTCAAGATTTTCGCAGAGATGGAATTACTTAGACGCTTATTGTTTTTTGGAGGCCTACACTACAGAGTGTAGCAGAAAGGAGGATAACCCTAGAAGAAGGAATATATTCTGCTTCCAGAACAGCCTGACTGGTCCACCTACTGTCCTCACTGATTATTATAGTGCAAAGATACTTTTATTAAACATAATGATATTAAATGGACCTGATGCGATTTAACACATTTATGAGAGTCTTTCATGTCTCGCTGTAGGAGGTTGATATTTAAACCCTAGTCCTCACTGAACCTGAAAGCATTAATAATCCCCTTCTCTTTGGCCCATATGCAGGCTCATTACAGTTGCTCTTTATAGTTATCTATTTTCTCTTAGGCCCTTATGCAGAAGAGAATCCCTATAGAGGAAAAAGCTTAAGCACTTGATTAACTTTAAATACATTGAAGTCAGCGCTCAAAGTTAAGCAGGTGCTTAATTCTTTCCTGATTCAGGGCCTCACAGCCTAGGGTTTCTGTCTCTGTACTGGTTCAAAAAATAATGATCTAGGATTTGATTCTGCTCTCAACTTCCTTGATACAAATCAGGAGGAATCCATTTAGATTAAAGAGCTTTGTTCATCTTTGCCTCTTATCTGATATAGCCATCTAGAAAAATGGGTGTCAAACATTACCATTGGAGAATAACACAGTTTAAATAAACTTTGCATTCACTTTTGTCAGTCACAGAAGACACCTGGTGCAAGGAAACTGCAAGTCTGAGCTGGTAGTGGAGCACCAGCATAAGATTAGAGAGCAGGATCAGGCTGAGGCGACTCCTCTTGGCCTGACTGCAAGAATTGACTCCAGACCACTGTAATGAGGTGGGTAGAAGGGTGCTGAGCAGGGGCACCAGGTTGTGTAGACAGTTATGAATGCCATGAGCAGGACATGGATGTAATGTGTCCTCCATGGATATCTCAATAGTCAGACCTCAATGCTGGCCAGCGTGCATATGAAAGGAGACATGTGAATACCACCTTCCCTACCCTCTTCCCCCCTGGTTACTGTGTTCCTCTTCCTCAAGAATGCAGAGGGCCTTTATGCTTCAATGGCACACAATACTTAAAATACTGATAAGGTCCAGTTCCTTTCCACAAGTATGTGATCTATAAACCCCAGGCAGAACTCATCTCAACAGCTTCTTAAATCAGGCTTTCAATGAGGGATAAGAAATCTTGTATGTCCTGAATTGTTTGGATTTTCCCAGTTTCTGGGGGGGAAAAAACAGACAGGTGCTCTTGCTTTTTTCTTGCAGAATTATGACATGTACCTGGTCTCTATGACACTCTGGGACACAAGGTCAGTTGAGAGTCATCTGTGTTTCCTCCAACACTAAATTTAATCTTCTATCCCAGTAACAGTCCTTCTATCAGATCTATGGCCATTGATAAACTGCAGACTCCTGTGGTGCTGTAGATCAAGCCTACACCCATGAAACAGCATCTGACCTTACTGTGTAAGACCTGAAATCCTAGACCAGTTGACAGGGAAGTTTGCTTGGTCTGTGATTTGGGATATGTACTCCAGAGTTTCAGTGCCCTTCTACCTTCAACCTTCATAGCTGAATTTAGTGTATGACATAAAAAGGATTTCAGGCACATTTCATGCATTTAAGGTGCAGTTGCATAGTAGCAAAGTGAAATTCATATTCTCAGCTGTTAATCTTCAGGAATGTCTCTTGGTTTTGCTTCAGAACAAACAAGCTGAATATTCACCAAACACACATTAACTTGCAGTATGGACAGACTGAGCTCTTGGGGCCAGCTCCTCAATTGCCATCAAACAGTAGTATTTCATAGCATCGGCTAAGGGCCCCAAATAAAATTTGCCCTCACCTATCACAGATAAAACAAGATTTACGAGCATCAGCTTACAGGCTAAATAAAAGGGCAATGAGAGCAGACCAGAGTGAGGACTGGGGGATTCCCTTAAGATTCAGATTATTCCCAGGACCAGCTAGGTGCAGCACAGGTTACGACCTATAGAGTCACAGGTTCGATGAAGATGTAGTCCCTGGGAGAAGAGAATATGGTATGCAAAATGCAGAGCTTCCATTAGCGCTGCCTATGCACAGCACATGCATCTCTTACAGCTAGAAATAGTTAACAGACACAGAATGAGCACATGCGGTGCTGGTAGATATGCCCAATTGAATGAATCAGTTTATATATTTTAATCCTTCTTAAACAGGTTTATCCTCCAAAGAGTTTCTCATTTCTTCTTCTTTTCCATGATTTAGCAGCCAGGAATCTTACTGCCCTACTGTGCTTAGAAGGGGGCTCCAATTTTTTATTTCTAACAAGGTTTCCAGCAGATTTTGAATGTCATACAAGTATTCTATTTGCACATTAACTTCTTTCAGACTGAACACATCCAGAGCTAAATTATTATTCTTGAGAACCATAAAGGCAAAAGAGACATAACTCCCTGGTCTGTGGAAGGCAGCATCATTCCTGGGCAAGGTTTAACAGACACTTTTCTTTTGAATGTCTGCATTTGAGAAACATTTAAATATTTAACTCTCTCATTCTCTGTGAAGGAGACTTCCAGACACTTGCAATTGGGTGGGAGACCTACAGTCACATGTACAAGAATAGTTCAAAATTTTAAGTGTTCATGGTTTTGGCAGCTGAACTAAAAGTTTGGACTCTCAAGTCTGTAGATTTAGCTACTTTGAAAACTTAGGACTCTATAAGAACAAAGCTGATCTGAGAATGGCTGTGAAATTCCACCAGGTAATGAGCTTTGCTGTGGAGTATTTTGAACTGAAAAGGACCAGCATTGCAGCTGTCAGAAATATCAGGACTAGATTCATTAATAATTCTCAATGATTCATGGAAGACGCGTGACTGTTGCAAAGCTGAGAAATAAATTGAATACTTATCTTTTGACCATGCTTCATGTGAAACCACTTTTAATGTGGATTTCTGTTTCTGGTAGCATTTTATATGCAAGTCGCTTCAGTTTTCTGCACAGACATACAGCACGCTACTGAAGAAACAGCAAATGCCAACAAAGATTACTTTAACATGAAACTGGAAGGAAGGGTATAGTCTGTCCTACTGCATGATGAGTTCATCATACTGAAGGAAAGGAACACTATACAACACTGCCTTGTAAAAGCTTTCGATGGTACTTTCATCCCAGAACAACAACCAAAAATTTGGCATGGTTTCTGTCGTACATAACATCATCATGTCATTTAGAACAAACATCAAGATATCCACTAGATAACTGCATATCCAATGACATACATACATGGAAAGATGCAGGCCATACGGTGATTTGGAATTATTATATAATAAAATATGCTACTTATTTATACTGACATTTGCCATTTTCTTGCAAAACCAGCATTTATCTTTCCAATACAGAGGTATGTCTGGTGTGATATTTGTCCATGGGAATTCAGTACTTTTAATGAAATAATCTTGCAGTAGTATTAAGCAAGTTTGGTATACTTGTGGATGGGTTCAATTGACTGAGACAATCATCAGCACAAGTTTTGAGATACCATAGGGATCATCCTAATACCAAAATATTACAACTCATATCCTTAGCCATCTGATGAGACACACAAAATCCCACAATACGAGCATTCCCACAGTGATACTTACTGTAAACCTCCAAAAAAGTCTTCTTGGGGAAAAAAAACAAAACTGAAAACACACAAAAAACCTGCAACCCCCAAAAAACCATTCTACTTCAAGAACTGAGGGAAAAAAGAAAGGAAAAAAAGAACAACCCAACAACAAAAAACAGAAGAAACAGCAAGAACTTGATTGCAAAGTTATCTAAGGATTATAACAAAAACCTGAAAATCACTGTGGTAACACTGATGGTAAAAAAATCTCAGCTGGAAACAGTAATTCTGAGAGGAAGGAAAGAAGATAAGGAATAAGAATACTTTTCGCTCCATTGAATCAAAATTATGCTTGGATATGGGTTTGTTTACAGTAGCTGCAATAGCTAATCCCATGGTGCAGGAGATGGATGTAAATTAGAAGACATTTGATAAACCAAAAAGCAAGTATGAAACAGCTGTGCCACAAGACACAGTTGAGTAATTCCGGAGCTTCTCATCTTCACCATCATGTCCATAGCTTCAGCTCTCCACTGACTCAATTTGGGTTTGAGCTGTTAAGTGCCTGTGTCCCACAGAGAAGATAAATGCTTAGAGAACTCTAACTTTCCAGTTTGCTCATTCGGATCTCTAATTTAATGAAATTTAGGTATCTAGTGAGTCACTCTGTTTGATCACATGCATTCCCCACAGAGGTGATAGGAATGACAATTTTGTCTGTGGTCATGCAGGTGAATACCCTGTTGGATTAGGTCAGGCACTTCCCTCTTTCCATTGAATGTAAGAGAATCAAGGAGCCTCCAGACATTGACCAATCCCATTAATTTAGAATTTTACTTCATATAGGAAATACAGAAGACATATTACCTCTCTCTTCTCTATTCAGATCTAATGGAACAGAGTTTCAGTAGACTTCTTCATTAGTCCTGAGGAAGAAAAAACCTCTACTCTGTTAGGGTCTGCTTTTCACCTGCTAATTGGTTAGAACACTTATGTACACAGCAAATGTCAGATAAACTGTTCTCAGTCTCACTGAGTCCATGTTTCTTTGTCCCAAAATATTTTCCTCATTGCCAGGCTCTGAGAATTTGAATACCCCATGCCACCTTCTAAAGTAGAGCCACTGGCAGACAGGATTGCAGTACTTCCAAGACCAGAAGCAGAGGATCTACCATGTACCCTGACTGATGCTGCTGAGACTTCAGCACAGTGAAGAAGTTAATCCCTTTTCATGGAACAGCTTTTATTTTTGTAACCAAAGACCACTACAAAACATAGAATAGAAATACTCTATATGGAGTATCTTTATATATTCTATATGGAGTATAATAGTTTTCATTTTTCAGACTATAGAAGAAATAAATCTGAATTCAGTGAATTCCCTGTTCTTTCCTGTAAAATTAAAGAATGTATCTTTGAAATTACCCCACCCTGATCACTCTGCCCTTCTCATCAAAACACAAAAAATATCAAACAAGGGTTTGTGAAGCTTTAAGTAGGAAACAGTTCCTTTCTACCACGATTCAATGATGTTGCAAATGAGAAACCAAGTCCATGATGTTCTTTTGTTTTGGTATAAAATGAAAGCTTCACTGAGAATTTGAATTTTAAATCTTTTTTTCCAAAGGAAAAAAAAACACTTGGACAAAATTATTTGCTGCTCCTATATTAGATATTTCATTTTATATTCTGTATCTGTTACAAAAAGAGCAGAAAAGGGGGAAATCACTTAGCTTTCACCTATTTTAGAGAAATCTGAACAAGTTAATGAGAACTGTTGTCTGTTACGAAACATTTACTATCAAGGCTACAGAAGGAACTTATCAAAACTTTTGAACTGTCAAAACTTTGGGGTGCCATACTTCAGGTTCTTCCAGAATGATCTCTGAAAGTTGTGTCTCATTCTAAAAATATAAATTATCTATTTCCTACTGTGAAAAAAACAGAAGTTACATATAAAACACTTTTAGGTACAGTAAAGGTAAGGTTTTCACCTTTTTTGCTGTCAGTGGCAATGTTTTTGAGGGACAGTGGATTTCTATGTGTGGCAAAGTAACAATTGTAAGAGGGTACTTTTTAATCAGAGCTCAAGCTGCTTTAGTGTTAGAAATTTTTTATTTCTACCTTTATAGAGGTGAAGTAGTCCAAAAAGGTCATGAGGACACACTCACACAAATTAAAACCCACAAATTAATATTAGTATTTGACATTTGTCTGAAAATGTGACTCAGTAACAGCAGATTTGGAAGTGTGTTAGCATGATGCTGGTTTCTACCCCAATGAAAGGTCTGTGTCTGAGACCAGGCAAGGTCACAGAGGTTAAGGGAAGCATCGCCTGCTATGGCCACAAAGTATTCAGCTGCTAAGAATGAAGAGCCGCTCCCTGTCCAGATTTATAACATCCCCTGCTGCTTCAACAGGTCAACACTGGCATACGCTCCAAAGGGAAATGGTCTCCCACATCTCTGCTGAGGGGGAGGGGGGGTGGAAGGGTTGTAATGGAAAAAAAGCGGCAAGAAAGAGCCTGACACCGAGCACAAGAAAATTTTTCACAAAGAGAACTGTTTGAACACAAAGGTTAGCTATACATGTTGATATAGTGTACTCATAGTTGGGTGAATTAACGAGATGTTGACAGTGGTTTAGCTATGTAGAAAAGGGGAAATTCTAGTGGAAGCAGCATGCTCTATGTCCATCATTTGGAACCTTGATTAGACAGGTTCCTTGTAAGAGACACTGGTATTTTTGAAACACTGATAACATCCAGCATTGTATATGGCTACTGATACAGATATATTTTCCCCCTCTGTGACTTAGTGAACTCTGGCAAGCTGGCAAGCAAAACAAATATACAGACCTGTATCACAGTGACTAGGTGAACAAAACTCCAGGAAAATAGTATTCCAGCTCTCCTTAAAGCACTGGTGAGTATAGGACAACCTCTCCTCCAATGTCTGACTACAATTTACTGCATACTCTCAGTTTCAAAAGAAGAGATAACATCTTCTGTTCCCTTTGCTTTTACTGAGGATCTAGCTGGAGTCATCCATCACTCAAGTGGGCCAACAGTACCAAACTACTTGGAGCTCTGTGCTACAAAAGCTAAGAAATAGTTCTGGCATGGTTATCATTTTCTGTTCCTAGCAGCTGATATATCATGGAAATTTTCATATTGTGTAAATTCTGCCCCAGAAAGGGAAAAGACATTGGCATGCATAAGAATTAAGTTCTGAGATTTGCAGGTTTTGATCCTATTTCGTGAGAGCTGGAGAAATAGCTTGTGTTCCAACCCTGTATTTCTTTTCTTTCTTCTGTAGCACTCAAGTACTTTATAAGCAGAGGAATCATTTATATGTACCACAGGATCTGTTCTAATCCTCATGTATTAGTAAAGTTAACACTGCTCACTCCATGTTGCTGTTTGCACAGCTGGATGTGTCAGATAGAATAAGTTCATCCTTTCTAAGATGAGCTTAAATCTACAGTCTGCCATGGTCTTTCTTATTTACACCAACCACTGTTTCACATTGTTCCCATAAGGAAGGTTAGTTTTAGTGAAGTCATGTTCTTGGTACAACCTTAAGGGTGCATAAATATTGATAAATTGCCTCAGCACACTGTCAGATCTGAGTGTTCATCTTCAAGCCAAAACATCTCTAATTATAAGTAAAAAGTCATTGAGATTTGTCTTATCATGCTTACAGATAATGACTTAATTGATGGTACCTTTCATTCCCATGGTCAGAACAAGTGTCACTTTCCATGACAAAAGAAATCAGTTTACAGGGGTAGTCATAGATGTGTGGAATTAGGGTCATGGATTTCGTTTGCATGAAAAAGACAAAGTTACCTCCACAGAGTTCCTGAAAGTTTGTTCTTTGCAACAAAAAGAAAAATCAAGAAAAGTCATGTTCATTGTCATGAGGCTGCTCAATCATTCTCCCTAGCTCAGGGAGAGATGAGATGGATGCTGAAGGAGAGAATGCTGCTATGCTTTACAAGGCACCATGTGGATACCACGGGTGGGAATTAGGTCACAGCTTGAGTCCAAAAAAAGCCAATCAGATGTCTGCAGGTAGCTGTCTACGTATCAGCTACAGTTAAGGTCTCACTGAGTTTAGTGGACATCTGGGCAAGGCATCTCAATGGCATCTCAAGAGCAGCTAACAAGCCTCTGCAGCAGGAATCTATACCAAAGCATAGGTGAAGGGTTGCAGCTGGGATGTCCGGGGTTACCCAGGACACCTCTGTGGGGGTAGCAGACATTACACACCACATCATGCTGCTGCATCAAAGGCTGAGGTCCAGACATCTTTATTTTGGGACAGCTTTTATGACACAACACCTCTGGCCAAGTGAATTCCTTATACTTTAGGTGCTGTCTATTTTAGGATGAACTGAATCATTCTTTAGGCTGCACTGTCTTGACTTGCTCTCCATCAGCTCTTGTAAGAGCTTAGATACACAGTGCACATATTGACATTAAATATCCATGTCATAGTCAGAAAGCTGATTCCTGTCCCAAGGCACTGTATGCTGCAGGCATGCCCATAACTGTGTGTTTTTCACTTTCCATTATTCATGGGCAGATTTTCTGGCTTGTGAACGAGTTGCTTTACAGGTGACGACATATCTAAGCAGCCTCCATTTGGAGAAATCCGCGGTCCATCAGTGTATTACTTTGATTTCAGCACCACAGGAGATGGGAACTGTATTGTTCTAGGACCTGAAATGCACGTTTGTTCTCTGCTGTATCAAAAGAAATAAAGTTCCTACAAAACCAGAGAAGATGGGGAACATGCTTCAGAGTCAGACAAAGTGGTTCTCATCTCAGTTAATCTAGTTATTGGAGAGCAACAGTATCTTACATGTACCACCATGGTCACCTATTAGTCCTACCGGGTCAGCTCTCCATCATTTAGTCATTATGCAATCATGCACTATTTAGTCATTATGCAAGTTGTTATGCACTAAGAAGTTCCTTCAAATGTGTACTCCTCTTCCCAGCTCAAGCAGAAAGCCAGTTTTCTCTCTTTGCTTCCCTTGGCTTGACCCTTAACTCCACAGCATCCTCTGCTTTCTTCTGTAGTCATCACATTAGTCCTCTCAACCCTTCTACTACTATAAGCATGGCTTTCCTATTTGATGGCAGTTTTACCCTGGCCTTTTAAATCTGAGTTTCCAAAATGGCCCCAACAAACTGCTGAAAGAACTCTGTTGACACTGCGGGACATTGTGCTACACGTCATGAAGTAATTAACATTGACTCCTAACTCTACCTTAGTAGAATTTGTTCACTTAAGTTGGTTTGACATAGATTTTTACCTCAGTGATAATCCACAACTCTTTCAGAATGAGTTCCATGCAGGGAATCTTTTTTTTTAATTAGCTATATCTTTTAATACAAAGTAGATATTAAAAAGCTGAGATTGACAAAGGAAAAACAAGTTTGGTGACAGTCTCTGTATCCCAGAGCTGTGTAAGGTTTTTTATAGTATAGTTTAGAAACAGGCCTTTTAACTTCAGCCTAGAGTATTTGCAGAGGCAGGATGAACACGGAGAATAAGATGATTTTTTTTAGACCAGGAGGAAAAAAATCCCTTGGACTGACATTTTGAAGTATTTCATGTTCAGATTTGATTCATGGTCAGGGAAAAACAAGCACTACTCTCATATTCTCTATTGCATCACTTAATGGGAAACATATCAAATGCCAAATAATTGCACCTGTGCCAAAAGGTAATTTTATCTTCCTTGTTGAGTGAGAAAGAATAATTTCTCTCTTCTTTCTAAAAGTAATTTGATGACAGAGCAGGAATCAATGAACAAATCAATATATGACCATCTTCACTAACAGTTTAAGAGGATCTTCTGGCAGTCCTTTCACAAACAGTACACTCTACCTGGAAAAAAGTTAAAAAGAAAACTTACTTTACTTGTTAATCATTGATTTGAAAAAGTCTTTGGGTGTCTCAAAGGAAACCTGAGTAAGTCCAATAGTGTGTGATCAGCAAAGATGGGTAACTGAGACGGGAGAGAAAAAGGAGCTTCCACAACAATGGAAATAAATTATTAGCCACCTACTGTGGCCTGTGAAGCTGGCAAGAGCTAAGAGATCAAACACATGTGATGAAATGAGACACATCTGTGCTTGCATATATAAACTGATGCTCACTGCAATATGACTTTATGATTTTAAGGAAAGAGAGAAAAGAACATAGGAAAAACATACCAGAGAGACTCAGAATTTGACTGAGATGCACTGTACCTTGCAGAGCCCCATCTAAAACATAAAATCAAGGTGTCTGGGGTAGCAGCATTCCTCAGTGCAAGTGAAGTGTCTGAATGCTGAACAACGATTGCTAGTGACACTACAGCTTGTTACTTGGGTGATGGCACAGGATGTGTTGTATCAATAAATTTGCAGTCAGCAGTGAAGCAGGAGGATGAGGAAAAGGAATAACACAGCTTCAGAGATTCAAATGTGGACAGAAAATAATAAATTAATGCTCAATTGAAACTATTTCCAAAAGACCCCAAAAGGTCACTTTAACAGATAATCTTCCCAGCACAGAGACCTCGTTTTCTTAGGTGTTTATATCAAGTGGAGAAGAATGCAGTCTTAATCCTGAACTGAAGTTAACAGTGATAGTAAAAATACTAGTAACGACAGCAACCTTGATTCAGGAGGAGAGATAAAGTTGAAGGATAATAAAAATGCCGGGCTGGTTGTGTCATGAGTAGCAAATCCATAAATGTGTGATCTGAAGAGTGTTTGGCTGAAGGAGGAATTTGGAACAAATTTGGGCAAACGTAGTTAGAGAGTAATTAATCCTTATCTGTAAGGATTCCCCGTGGGTTGGTATTGGGGCCCACCCTCTTTAATATCTGTATTGATGACTTGGATGAGAGAATTGTGTGCACTCTAAGTTTGCAGTTGACACCAAGTTGGGGGGAAGTGTTGATCTGCCAGAGGGTATGAAGGCTCCCAGAGGGACCTGGACAGGTTGGATCGATGGTCAGAGGCCAATGGGATGAAGTTCAACACAGCAAAGTGCTCGGTCTTGCACTTTAGTCATAACAACCCCAGGCAACACTACAGGCTCAGGGCAGGGTGGCTGCAAAGCTGCACAGAGGAAAAGGGTCTGGGGGTGTTGGTTGACATTCACCTGAACATGAGCCAGCAGAGTACACAGGTAGCCAAGAAGACGAACAACATCTTGGCTTGTATCAGAAATAGCGTTGCCAGCAGGACCAGGGAGGCAATCATCCCCCTGTACTCAGCTGTGGTGAGGCTGCACCTCAAAGACTGTGTTCAGTTTTGGGCCCCTCGTTACAAGAAAGACATCAAGGCCCTGGAGCATGCCCAGAGAAGGGCAAGAAAGCTGGTGAAGGGTCTAGAGCACAAGTCTTACAAGAAGTAGTTGAGAGAACTGGGAATGTTTAGTCTGGAGGAGACTCAAGAGAGACCTTATTTCTCTCAACAGCTACCTGAAAGGAGGTTGTGATGAGCTGGGGACCAACCTCTTCTTGCAGATAACTAATGATAGGAGATGAGGCAATGGCTGCAAGCTGCACCATGGAAGTTCAGGCTAGAAATTAGGAGAAATTTCTTCTCAGAGGAGTGGTTAGGCATTGGAATGGATTGCCTAAGGAGGTGGTAGAGTCACCGTCCCTCAGTCTGTTCAAAGAGAGGTTGGATGAGGTACTTAGGGACATGGTTTAGTTAGTAATATAGGTGGTAGGAGGATGGTTGCACTACCTTGGAGATCTTTTCCAACCTTACTGATTCTATGATATTGATAAAAACATTGCAAGAAAAAAGCCTCACTGTTTTACATTTCCTCTCTTAGAAGACATATGTCAATCTATTATAAGAATTTAATGGTTTTACTTAACTGGTGGTTTAAAAACAGCTCAAGCATGCAGGTGAAAATCATAGAATCATAGCATGTGTTAGGTTGGATGGGATGTTTAAAGGTCATCTACTCCAACCCCCCAGCAGTAAACTGGAACACCTTTAACTAGATCAGGTTGCTCATAGCTTCATCAATCCTGATCTTGAATGTCTTCAGGGATGGGCCTCCACTACCTCTCTGGGCAACCTGTTCCAGTGTCTCACCAACCTCATAGTGAAGAACTTCTTTCTAATGCCTAATCTAAATCTACCTTTCTCTAGTTTAAAACAATTTCCCCTTCTAACACTACATGCCCTTTCAAACAGTCTTTCCCCAGCTTTCCTGTAGGTCTCCTTCATGTACTGGATCACCATCAGGTGAAAGACTGGGGAGCTTGCACAGGGCTGCCCACATCCCGGGATGCACTGCTGGGGGAGGCAGGAGGGAGGCAGTGCAAAGGAGAGATATCAACCAACCTCTTCTTTCTTATGAGCCATTCAGAATGGTGCAGGTTAGAGCAAGCCTCTCTTTCTGCCTTGCATACCTCGTATCCTGAGCACCAGGAAGCTCAGCCAGGCACCAGAGTGTAAGTGAGGGGCCAAGTGCAGGCTGTTCATGGTGTATCTTTCTAGCTTATCATTCTTTATTATTTTAAACACAACTGGCAAGGGAATGTGTGGAACCCTTGTGCTAATTGGCTTTTTCTGCTAGCGCAATCCCCATTTTTAAAATGTTGTTTCTGTAATGACCCATAAATAATATCTGAAAAAACCCCAAAACCACACCCTTCTCATGCACGAGAATCACCCATCAAAGCAGAAGGTGAAGTTTGATGAAGTCAACCTGCAAAGTGTAATGAGTGTAACACTGCATCAGCAAAGTTTCCTCAAGGAGATAACTATGGTCAGAAAATCATTATCCCAGTTGCTGTTAATAACAGGGAGGAAGAATGATTCACACACAAATCGTGTAACTTGCCTACAAGAGCACCCACGGGGAGGAGTCCTGTTACTCATTACGTTGCATGTCAGCCTTAACGAGGCCAGAGGCACAGCAGAACAATGCTCATGACGTCTTGGGTGGCCAAAGGTTTCTTACATTGTTTTCACATTCATTATGTACTTGAAATTTTCTCAGAAAAGAAAGGAAGTCTTTGGGCCCTACCGGTAAGAGGCTTCCACTGTATAAATTATATGCCATGCACTTCAATTGCACATAAATGTCTATACACTTCTTCACCACCCCACAGAAGACAGGAGAAAACATCTGCTTTCAACATTCTTCCAGCTTATCGTTCAGAAGAGGGGTGGGAGGAATACTTAGTCTTATAGCATGGTTGTCACCTTTCCCTTTTATTTGTATATACTTTTGCAGGGACAAGTTCATTTTCTGTGCAGTCCTAAAAAGGAAAATGTTTTCATTCCGCAGTTTATTACTATAAATGCATGTGCAGTGTCATATGGTTTTTCAGGCTGTATGGAATGAAGTGAAAAGGAGTTTTCAATCTTTTAATGCTCCATGCTTGTGGAAGAGGCATAAGAAAATGGTCCATGGGGATTCCATATTATTATTTGAGGGATTTTTATTTTTCAGTCCTGGTCAGATTTTATGACTGGCACATTTCCGAGAACGCACCTCTCAAGCACTGAGGTTTATAATGATTTCTCCTTACACTATTTATCTCACTTTTCCAGTTGCAGTGCATTTATCCTAACGCAGACAGAAGCATGACAGGAGAGAAGAGGAGACGTCAAAGAGATTCTGCCAAACAGAGGAATATGGATTTCCCGCTCCCCTCCCTGAAGGATATTTTCAAGATGCAAGGTTTTGCAATGCACAAATATATTAGCAGTGCAAAGCAAACAGGAAAGGCTGTGACATTTGCTGAAGTCCCACTAAACTAGCTCATGTTGTGTATAGAGGGGGAGAAGGGTTTGGGGCCTGGCAGTTTGCCACAAAATGCATGCTTTTTACAGGCTGTCCTCTGTGTTTCCCCAGTAACTTCTCTTCCATCTACTGCAACCCAGAAAATAATTCAATCTCAATCAAAAAATGAAAACACAAGCCAGTTGATGCTCGTTTGATTTATGCAAAATCTGGACTTGCCAGATGATTTGCTCCCTCCGTTTTTCTTTAGCTGCATAGCAAAACAGTTATTTTCAGCATCTCTCTGCTGGAACACTGGCTGGGTAAATAATAAAAATATTTATTAGCAATTCAGCTCCTTTCTTTAAATACTCACACAACAGAGTTTTGAACGCAATATTTGGGAGGTGACTGCTGTTTATACAGAAAACATATTCATTCTGAGACCAGATATGGGACTCAACAAAAGTTATTATTACACATTGTGATGGCAGCAAAAGGTAGTTGAACACAGTCTACTAAACAGTCAAATATTGGGTCTTACATGCTTTTTTTCTGAGTCAGAAAAAACCAGAGATTTTTAAACTTTAGGTCTACCTATATGAACAGGTATAATCCTAGATGGGGACTAGAGAAGACAGTATTTTATACCAAAATAAAAGGATAAGAAAATATTTTCAAATGGATTTTCAAAGGTACTAAAGGAGTTAGGTGCTCAAATCTCATGGGTTGGCATAAGTAGATTCTATAAGCCTCTTTGCAAATCACAGCTATAATGTCCATAAAAGAAGGACTATTTGCAGCCAAGGCATTTAACTGGGTCTCACTAGATCCAAGATTCATACCTGACTCTCCCAGACTTTGCAAGTCACTTGCCCTCCCCATGCCTCAGCTTCTCTTTCTGCAAAGCAGCACTGAGGTGTTCCTCAGCTCCACAGGCAGGGCTGATGATGCAGTCATTGTAATGTTGGAGTGACACATACTTGGTTAATTCAGAGTAATTTTCCACAACTAAAAGTAAAAAGTGGGACTGGATATAAGTCTGGATATATATGCATAGAAGATAATTCATAAAGTTAATTACTTGGAAGAAAAAAGAAATCAAGCAGGATTTACTGCATCCCTGGTAAAATATGACGTAGAAGAGATTTCCTCAAAAATTTAAACGAGGCAAATGTTTCCTCCTAAACAGGAAAAACTTAGTCATTATTATGTTGAAATAGCTTCTCTCCATGAAGTAACATTTAACCTCATTAAAAAGAGGAGGGAATACAGAAAAAATGTGAATATGCATGATGACCTACAATATTACCACAGCATGAGACTGGTCACAGAAGCAACACCTGGCTCTATCAGGAGGGCTGAGTGGCTCTATCAGGAGGGCTGAGTGGGCTCATCATGCTAATAACTGAAACCTGAGAAATTGCATATTTGCAGAGTAAGATAAACATGAACTGGGGCTTCAGCTTCAGCTCTCTTAATTTTGCTGTGATGCCAAGCTTTTGGCTTCAAAAACCTAAAAGATGCAGATCTGCCTGATAGTGAGTGCTTCAGGTGGAAGTGGGGATGACTCAGCCCAGTTGCCTCCTGGGTCTCCCAGCAAGCCGATGCTGAAGAGACAGATTTTGGGCCCTCTACACAAAATTGCACCATCACTCACCCTGTGAGTGTTCTAGTTCTAACTGGCAAACACAACTAATCTACTCACCAAGAGAAGGTCTTGTCTGACTCTCTCCAGCCCTCCAGAGATGCTAGCTCTGATGTAGACATGCAGTGAAGGATACTTTCTAAACCTACATGCTATTTATGGTGGCTTCCTTTTACCCGCATTGGTCCCAGCTGATTACACATGTTGGTGCTCTGGTTTTCTCAGGCAGACCCTGGGCTCTGCTCTCAGGGCAGCTTGGTAGCAGGACTGAGGAGAAGGTTGTTGCAGTGGTGACTTTGCTTTTCCTGCTAGTGACACAAGGGTTATGCCTTGACAAAAGGCCATTGAAGGCAAAGCTCTCCTGGTGCGTTCAAGAGGAGCATTCCCTGGATTATTCAAAGGAAAATATGTAGAAGTCTGTTCAAGAGAAATGCTGCAGAAAAGCAGCCCACAGGAGCAATTCCCTGGGAAAGCCAATGCAAAAGAATTGCAGAAAGACTGTACAACCACTCAAGGTTTCCTAGTGCCTCCGCTCCATTAGTCTCCTTAACTTGGATCAGTTATGTCCCAACACAATAGAAAGTTCTAAAATTTCTCTTGACGTACTCATCACACAGCTCATATTCTCTTTCATTTTTTTCACTGTCTTCTGGACTACATTAAAATAACTCCATTCCACTGGGGACAACTCTGATTACTCACTTTTAGTTTTGTTCTTAATTTGTCTTCAGAGGAAAAAGGGGTTCAAATTCAAAATCTGAATCTTCAGGGAGTATTCAGACCTGAGACTTCGATTGCCTTCTAAAGTAAATGATCTTGTAACCCCAGCTGTTTCTCCAAAGGATACACAGGGCTCACCATGGTTGTGGTTTACTGTCAGCTACCTACTTGGTGTCCCACTCGGTCTCAACACCTTGGCCCCAAAGTTACAGCAGAGCCAGTTTACACTTTCTCACTATTAACCTTGATTTAAAATATCTTTGTTTCTGCAAGGGAAATAAGTCATTCCTCCAGATCCCTCTTTAAGTGCAGTGTGTTAGATTTCAAAGGCACATTAGGCTTTCTTCCTGTCTTCAGTGTCCAAATGGGATGAATCTGAGTAAAAGGATGTCCACAGATGAGAAAATAGGACCAGATCTGCTGATACCTTTAGCTTCTGGACCAGAGACCTGAGGGGACAGTTCATTTGCAGTTTCCTTGTATTTGGGCCAACTATAACTGTTGGCACTAGTCCCAGTATAGATGAAACGGTTTGGGTGTTAGCAAGGTACAGCTGCAGCTGAAAGCACAGCAACTGCAAGAGACACCTTATATTCCCTGGATGTTTTTCCACCTCAGCTGGAGAAATCAGATCCAAGGCTCACACCTTTACTCCACTGAACATTGAGGGTTCAAACTAGAATGGAGCAGGCAAAAGAAAAAAACAAAGTAAAAAAAATATTTTAAAATCCCATCCAACCATAGCCTGCAAAGATAAACAACTATCGGGATTATCAAAACAAAGTACAGAAAAGTAGTGGGTAACTTTGGATTAAATCAATTCACTGGAAGCTCTAAATGCTTCTTAGGACATGCTGAGAAATGGATACCTGTGGCCCCGAGTCTCCTGACAAACCAGTATAACTATTACAACCAGCCACGTCTGGGCTGCAGCTCTTTCGCCTCCTCTGCCAGGAGTGGAGATGTTCATTCACCCAGCCATGGGAGCATTCTCAGACCGTAACTATCAGAAAACAGCTAGCTGGAGCTCCTGTGAAGGTCCAGTTGCACACCCACTGCATTCATGTGCACAGTTCTGACTTGTGTGTGTTACTTGGCATATGAACTGAGGTCATCTGTTATCTGTAACTGGTCATCTGTATCTACACACACCTTGTATTTGTACTTGGTGTTCGGATATTATGTGACACATAGGATCATAGCTCTGCCTTTTATACTTCAGACCTCCCTGCTCCCAAATAATTCATAAACGACTGGCAGAAATAGATTGACATAAAACATGAGGGTAAAATAGATTTTAATGCCAAATTAATCATAATGCAGAGGTGCCCATCCCATCCTCCAGGCCTGACAGAAGAGTAACTGAGAGCATGAACCCACAAGACAGAGGGTCGCTTTGTGTGTGTGTTCGGGCTCTCACACACCTGGGGTGTCTGGCAGCCTCCAGAGAGGCACTCCTGCAGCAGGAATACCTTTTTACCTCCCCTGCCCCTTTATAAAAAGACACATTGATCTCCTCCTTGTATTTACAGCAGCCATTACTAGCTGCATTGAAACAGATCACCTTGAGATTTGGTTCAAACACAGCAAGTCCCTTGAGTTTTTTCCCCAGCTGTTACAGAAGAAAAAATTTGTTTACACAGTCACTTCAGGGAAGCTGCAGACAAAGGCATTAGCTCTTCCCAGATGTGGATTCTGCCTGACTTAGAAATTAATCTACAGAGCCATCCATGAGACCATTCTGCATGTTCTGTCCTTATGTTAAACTGTTAATTGTCCTAGTTTCCAACACAATGCTCATTATAGTCATCAAGATCTGCTGCTGTGGCAGGTTTTCTTCTCATTCATTTAGGTGAAATGCCTGAAATAATAAAGTATGCAAAAGTATTTTAATCTTTTAAATTTAAGAGAACATGCTTGCTTTCATGGGAAGTTGCTGTTTAAGTTTTACTGTCCGTGCTTTAAAATGTTACTGAATACCACTGATAAAGATTTCAGGAGTACGGAAGTAAATCTCCAGCACCTTCCTCAGCTGAGATTAGAATTTACCACTAAATTTACAGCTCAACATTAGTTCAATATTCCAGTTTTGTTTTCTTTTTTTAACCAGAAGGTCCATTATGTCCCTACAGTTCTCCCAGATGGTTCACAACTAGAGAAATACATAAGAGGTCAGAAAATTTATTTCACTGCTTCAATAAGAAATTAATAGAATTGATTAGCCACAGTATCTCAAGGCTTAGATCCATGCTTTGCAGCAGAAATTCATAATATCCTGAAAGTTGAAGTCCTGAAATATCATTTCACTGCTGTGAATAAGACCAAATCAGCTATTCGTTGCACTCGGTAAAGATAGAGCATAGTGAACAGAATGATAAGCCCAGCTTGCTGTTAGCACTGTAACGAAAGCAGCAAACCATGACAAGGTTAATCCCTGCCATTAAGAGTGACTATAACACACCTTGTTGATATTAATAAGGTCTTTGAGCTTTATTTTATAAAAGGCTTAATAAGTCATAGTGTGAAGTTGACCCAAATGCTGCTGATGCTGTTCTGTCATCGTATGATATGCCTACTTCCCAACTGTTAGAGTAGGATGCTCTGTAGACCCCATTTTTTAATCAGAGATTAAAGCAGCTATCATGGTTGTAGATATGGAAAACTCTAAGAAATAGTGTGCCTCTTACAGAGTTTTATAGTGTCAATCAAGACCTATTCTGAGACCCACGGCAGAGTCTATGGGACTCATAATCACAATACTAGTGCCTGCTACTATCCTTTCCTGCATTTCATTTCTCTGCTATAAAAATGAAACATCATCAGCATTACACATTTACTTAATCCATACCTTTATTGCTAATAATAAAGGTAGAAGTTTTAATGGCTATTTCATTGGAATCTAGCAAGATTAAAACCCCAATCAAAGCAAAATGTGTGCTTGAGCAGTCACCCAAGAAGTATGTGACGAACTGCAACTGTGGAATATTTGTCAGCACCAAATTTAAACATAAAAAAGCAAATACTTGCTAGTAAATTGTGCATTCAATACTCTTAGGCTCTGGGATTGGTTTTGTTAACATTCCCTGAAGTCATATTCATAGAATCATAGAATTATTAAGGTTGGAAAAGACCTCTAAGAAAGTGTCCCTGCCCATGGCAGGGGTTTGGAACTAGAGGATCTTTGATATCCCTTCCAACCCAGAGCATTCTATGATTCTATCATCTAGTCCAACCATCCCCTTACCACCTATATTACTAACTAAACCATGTCCCATAAGTACCTCTTCCAACCTTTCCTTGAACAGACTGAGGGACAGTGACTCCATCAGCTCCTTGCACAACCCATTGCAATGCCTAACCACTCCTCCTGAGAAGGAATTTCTCCTAATTTCTAACCTGAACCTCCATGGTGCAACTTGTAGGGGGCCCAAAACTGAACACAGTATTTGAGACGCAGCCTCACCACAGCTGAGTACAGGGGGATGATTGACTCCCTGGTCCTGCTGGCTACGCTATTTCTGATACAAGCCAAGATGCTGTTGGCGTTCTTGGCTACCTGTGCACTCTGCTGGCTTTGAGTGTCAACCAACACCCCCAGATCCTTTTCCTCTGTGCTGCTTTGCAGCCACCCTGCCCTTAACCTTTAGAATTGCCTGGGGTTGTTAGGTCTAAAGTGCAAGACCCAGCACTTTGCTGTGTTGAACTTCATCCCATTGGCCTGTGCCCATTGATCCAACCTGTCCAGGTCCCTCTGGGGGCCTTCCTACCCTCTGGCAGATCAACACTTCCCCCCACTTCAGTGTCCTGTCTGCCCAAAACTGTTCCACAAGCAATCTATACAAGTAGTCTGCACATCTTTTGCAAGCAATTTGCTGGATCTGCCAACAAAATGATAGCTGAGCTCTGTTGACTGGTTTTAGTTGGATGCATTAGACATATTACATTCTACTCTCATTTTCATATAGGTAAACCACTGGTATAAATATTCACATCTCTCAGTTGTGAGACACAGAGTAAAGTTACTACTGATTTTCATAATAGGCCTGTAAGAGAGAGCTTCCAGCAAAAACCTGTGTCATTCAAACTTCTCCTGAAAAGTCATCACTTCAATACTGTGATAAAGTAAAACCAAGTTATGGGTAGGTACCAAGAAGAACAGCAGCATCAAAGTGGTCACATGCTACTATATCTTCTTACTGCACCTGTATCTCATCTATTTGTTTTTTTTCCTTATCAGTAAAACTGAGATCTCTGGACCTACGTGGCATTTGACACACTGCTTCATGCAACAGGACAATATGTCTCAAGTAGGCCATGCAAGAATTAAATTTACTGGCAAGTTATATGCCCCCTCGGCACTCATGGGTATTTGCTGTAAAGATGAATGCAAAAAGGAGGATGACTACAGATGAGAAAACAGTCATTTGTTTTTAGGCAAGCAACTTTCTTCATAGGAGAAAGTAGAAAAGCTTAAACTTGGTTGACAAATTAAAAATACAGCTAGCACACAAAGGTTACCAGATGACCTCAGGCAGGATAACGTTTTCTCACTTGCTGTTCCTCTATATTTGCATGCTCTTGTTCTGAATATTTGCATGCTCCTTTCTGAAATGTTTTTGCCTGCTATCTCATCAATCCTACTCTTAGGCAGGTCATAATTATGCTGCAGAATAGACAGAAGATGTGTATTTTAAAGTAGCTTCTGGTAGCTATGTGGTAGATCTTTGTCTGCAGGGGAGCTCAGCCCCGCCTCACAGGGCCCTTAACAAATAAGTTAAAATAGCCCCTTTTTTGGATACGCAGGGAATGCAAAATCAAGAAATACATACACCAGATGGTGAATGGCAGCTTCATTGTCCTTTGCTTCACTTATTTGTTGCTAGCAATCTTTGATTCTGTGTATGTGAAAAATTGAGTGCAAAATGCCAGAAATTATTGTTGAAATATTTATGAATACAAAAATGTAATAATAAGGTTTTGGATGCTGTTATTGTCATGAGTAATGCTCATGTGACCCCCCTCAGCAGCACAGCTCTCTAAGTGCCACTGGAATTTCTGTTCAAAAATCATTGATCCCAGCAGAAGGTCATGCCATCTCACTGGGTTAAGTCACAAATTTCCCAGAGAATGTAAGCACGTGTTTGGATTTAAGGAAACAACCCCTTCCCAAAAGTTAATGATGGAGATTGTTACAAGGTCTAACTGAAGCAATTATTTTAAACTACAAGCCAACAAAACATTCCCTTTGTTTGTTTTTCTCTTGGTTGTCCTTGACTTTCTGAGCTGGAAGACAGCTGCAGGCAGGAGGGCAGCCAAGCTAGCCAAGAAGGAGCTGCAATTAGTTTGAAAAACCCCTCTGAGCAGTACAGGGAGGTGTATGAACAGCCCTCCTGAGACTTCAGTGGGGAAGGCACCCGTATGTATTTTTTAAACATGATCTGCCCCTAAGTTCACCTGCTAAATCAAAGGCAAGTCCTAGTGGAAAACAAGCAGGAAATGAGACAATGCCAAAGATAAGGTTAGAAAGGAAAGTTTGGAGGGAACAATATGAGCAACCAATAACCGGACACCACATCTGCCTGACGGAAATCCAGCAAGATTTACCTTTCCCAGACAGAGCCCGAAAACAAAAGGAAACTGAAATGCTTGGAGATATGCAGGGACTGGGAACATGCATTTTCAGCACACGCGCAGAGGTACCCAGCAAAAAAGAGAACACCGCTTCCAATAAGCAGAAGTGGGAGCAACTAGGGGGAGAGAGGTGAGGTTGGATGGGGCTTTGGGCAACCAGGTCTAGTGGAAGGTGCCCCTGTCCATGGTAGGGAGGTTCAGACTAGATGATCTTTTAGCTCCCTTTCAACCCAAACCATTCCATGACTGTATGAGAGAAACACACAACTGTGTTAACCCTTTGCTGTGCATAGATGTAATTATTTTTTCAGAGATACTTTATGCAGATATCAAACACTGGGGTTGTCCTGCTAACCCAGACAACAGAAAATTCAAAATACACCCTGAGAAGGTTCAAACTAAATAGAGTGTGGTGGGCTGACCCTGGCTGGAGGCCAGATACCCACCAAAGCCACTATGTCACCCCTTTTCTCAGCTGGACAGGGAAGAGAAGATATAATGAAAGACATATGGGTCAAGATAAGGACAGGGAGAGATCATTCAGCAATTACCGTCATGGGTAAAACAGACTCAACCAGGAAAAAGAATTAATCTAATTTATTACCCAGTGAAAAGAGAGTAGAATAATGAGAAATAAAAACAAACCTTAGAACACTTCCCCCCACGCCTCCCTTGTTCCCTGGTTCAACTTTATTCCCTATTTCTCTCCCTCCTTCCCCTGACACAAGGGGGTGGGGAATGGGGGTTTCAGTCAATCCATCACGAGTTGTCTCTGCTGGTCCTTCCTCCTCAGGGGAAGGACTCCTCACACTCTTCCCCTGCTCCGGTGTGGAGTCCCTCTCACTGGAGACAGTCCTCCACGAACTTCTTCAATGTGACACCTTCTCAGAGGCTGCAGTTCTTCACAAACTGGTCTAGTGTGGATGGGTCTTTTCCATGGCGTGCAGGAACAGACTGTTGCCAGTGTGGGTCCCTCACAGAGTCACAAGTCCCCCCAGCAAATCTGTTCTAGAGTGGGCCTCTCTTTCTCCACAGGCTGCAGGTCCTGCCAGGATCTTGCTCCAATGCATGTCACAGAGTCTTCCATGACTCCACCTGCTCCAGTGTTGGGTCCTCCACAGGCAGGTGGGATCCCTACTGCCTATCTTCTTCCACGGGCTGCTTCACCATGGTCTTCTCCACAGGCTGCAGGAGAATCTCATTTGATCACGTCAATCACACTGCTCCAAAATTCCTCTTAAAAAAACTATTTGTCCTTGATGTAAAAAGGGAACAGTTGTATATCAGCACTCGTGTCGAATGAGTCTTACTCCAGCAGACTTAGCAGAGATTTACAAAATGAGATATGCCACGCTTTGGCGTAAATTGATCAGAAAATGGATGAAAAATGGTAAAGTTGTGCACTTTAATTTGGAAATACTGGCCTTGCAAATCCAAGTCATTTGGCAAAGGTAGTGTCAGAGAAAAGCTCCTGATAAAAACTGCTGATACATAAGCTGATGTAAAGCAAACATAGTAAAGATACTGCTATGTATTCCTTAAACAAAGCAGGTCATATCTCAGAAGCACAGAGATTTACTACAAACTTACTGAAAGATTTGTAGCTGTAAACTGATAGGATGTGTAGCTTTCAATTCTCTAAGCATTGTATGCCTGAGGGAGGTTTTGTTGGCTCGAATAGATTTACTCCCAACTGGTACCAGCCTAAGTGAAAGAATCAAGCTCTGTATGTAGACATTCTGTTGGTTAACTAAAAACCTGAGGGAAAATTGGATGACGGCATTCCTCATATTTTCTCCACCCCTAAGATGTTGCAAGATATGATCAAATGCAATGCAAGATGCTTAATCTTATTTGCATATTTTCCCATCATTTTATGCAAGATGCTGGAAAAAAGTTACATAAAACAAGTATCGCTTTTCCCGGGTAATAAATGTAAACTGTTTTAAGGTGTGTTCAAGGACAGCTCTGCTCATTTCAGACTTCCTTTGGTGGCTCAGGCTTTGCAGTTTTTTCAACCACAATTGTTATGCAGGACACTGAAAGCTATTGAAAATTTCATAACATTTGTACTTGAAAAACACAAGAGGGTAGTCGTACAAGTTTGATTACTTTGGTTTAAACTATATTAATGCTGCAGAGGTTTGGGGTTTTTTTAAAGTGCAGTTCATTTCTGGTTTACTTGTGGTGACTTGCAGAGTGGTTAATTACTGCTTGGAGGCAAAAATTGTGGCACAGAGGTCATTAAAAAAAGAAAGATTTAGGGAGTGTAAAAAAAGCCAGTTTTTTTAGAACTGGTTAATTTGTCCAGAAGGGGATACATTTTTATAGCATGCATAAAGCAGAAATATTTATCTTGAAGCAAAACCACAATATTTTCCTTTCTGCTTTTAGAACCAAACATTTGGATGTTCTACAATATTGTTAGACAGATCTTTCATTGTTACTAGTTTCCATTACAATACTTTCCCTGCCATTGAATTTGGAAATTTTCAGGTTATTTGGCATGATAATATAAAAACTTCTCAGCTCTCCCTCAAATTCTGTTGCTCACACACAAACAAAATATCCTGAAGAAAATATCCCAAAGGAAATGCAGTGAATCTAACAGAAAGAAAAATAAATCCTACATATTTTTAATGTTTTAATTATATTTGCTCCATATTCCCTCTTGAATTTGACACCTGCCATGTTGATTCTGGACATTTCTTCTCATCACCATCATGCTGAGACTTGACTGCCTCCTGTTTCCCATAGATTTTATTGAAAGCCTGTTAGAAACACAAGCACCTTGCAAAATCTCATCCAACAAAGTGAATCAGGTTCTTAAATGAGCACCTCAGCCTAATCACAAGCCAAGCAAACGAATGGGTTATCTCAGAGAACTGATTAGAAACATGATTTATCTTTGCCTTTGGAAGCTGATACGGTGCCTGCCTGAAAGCAGGTAAAACACTGGGGCAGAGAACAGGAGTCTATTTTATGAACTTAATTAATGGGAACCGAGGAAAAAGCATTGTCTCAAATGTATTGGAGCACAAACAGCTTATTTTTTAATGGGAAACATAAATACTTGTGTTTCTGGGAGTAAAATAGAGGTGTTGAATTTTGAGAATTTAACAAGAAAAATGTGTCTTCCTGGTTTAAGTGCTCAGACTCCTACCCAGAAAAAGAAATTTGTAGTGTATATATATATATCACTTCAGCTGGATTTCGTGCAATTAACAGTCTACTTTTCCACTGCCCCCCCATTCCCTGCACACAAAAAGGCACTTTCCTTCACCTTTTTCTACTTAATCTGAAGTTTAAATCAAGATGGCTGGTAACAGCAGAGCCCTACCCTCAGCCCAGAGCACTTAGTTGTTTGCCAGGAATCCACCAATCAGTCACATTTTAGTGCGCTGGAGCATAATCCATCCTCAGTAAACAGAAGCCCAAATGAAGCTGTTAGAGATTTACCATAGTACCTGGCTGCTCGATATCTCAAAGTAGTAATTTTTATTAATTTGCTTAATTTAAGGTTGAGGCCTATATGAAGAACTTGGTTCTAACAGGCTCTCCATTACCATTGCTGGTACAGGCTACTCAGTTCCAAGCCTGTTTCATGTGTGTACTGGATGAGCTGGATATATTATGGTTTATTTTGGTATACAGTATTTCCTTGAGGTGTTTTATATGTATCTTAATATAATCCAGGAAGGGCCACACCAGGTCATATCAGAGGTCCAGTAGCTCATGATCCACTGCAACTGTAGCCAAAAGCAGATACTTAATATTAAATACAAGGACATCACAGAGCTATTACTTCCCTATTATACATTCTCAGTTTCTGATGCTCTGTGACTCAGAGAAGTCAGCATAATTTAGGAAATACAGATACATGTGCATAGGAGACTTGCAGTCATTTGATTTGTTTTACAGTCTGTGTATTCTAGAGTTGGATGACTTGCAAGGACCAAAAAAAAAAAAAAAAAAAGCTCTCTGCTGCCTCTGTGGAAGAAAGAGGAAAAGCAAGCCTGAGCATACTTATTTATGCAAACTAAATTCATTCCAGTGTATCTATGTTGTCTGTTATGATTTTAAAGGTACATGATATAAGGTGGTACACGAGTATGTATTTCTTAAATGGGTACCAAAACTCTAAAAGCACGTCCAGTATGCACTCTGTCCCACTCATAGAACCCCAAAGCTGTGCTCCCATGCACCCAAGCAGTTGTTGGCCAGTGAGAAAGAAATACCACTGACAATGTTCCATAGCATTGCCACTATTAAGTTTTACTGCTTTGAAGTTGAAAAGATCAGGGTGAAAAACTGATTTCCAAGGTCATTAACCTTAACCCAATCTAGGTCTTCAGACTGCCCGTGTTAACAAAAGTATTAGACCCAGGTTGCTTTATCGGTTAAACTGAATTTCCTTGAATTGTGTGTTCTGGCCTTGTTCATGGGCTCAAACTCCCTGATATTTTGCTTTCTGCCTCTGGAGCTCTTCATTCAAAGACATCATTTTAATCAAATGATTTTCCTCTTTCTAATTTCAATACCTCTCATTGACTGTCAGAACATTCATTACCAAACATAGCTCATACCAAATATAGTTCAGAAGTACATGAGTAACCATGTTAACCACCCCACATATGCCTTACTCCACCATCTTTAGACATACTCTTCTCCCCTCTCTTTCTCTTCTATGCAACTCTGAGGGGACCGATTCCGTCATTAACACACGACACGACAGAGGTCACATATGGAGGCGAGAGAGCGCAGAGCATGTACTATGTACAAGCAGATGTGCAGCCTTAAGAAGCCCGTACTCAGCTGAGCAGATGGCTTCACACCAGGGCTATCAGCCAGGAACTAAAGACTCATGTTTGACCAGAAACAAAAAGGCTAAAAGGTGTGGAGCTGTGCACTCTGTATTTGATTCTGTATATTTGGGTTAAGCCAAGGGCTTTAAACAGCTCTTTAGTCCTGATGCCGAGAATGTTAACCTATGATTGATGTAGAATTTTGAACAACAAACCTGTGAACAAACAAACCTGTAATTTCAGGACATTCGTTGGAATCCCTAAATTTTTTCTTTTCCTTTTCTAGCTTTGTCCAAGGAAGCCCAGGGCTTGACTTCACAGGGTGCAGCCCTAGCCCTCACCCCCAGGAAGAGGGCTGAGTGCGTTCAGCTCCGATGTGATCTTTTAAAAGAGCAAGACCCACTAGCATTGCTTACCCCCAAGAAACAGACCAAGCTTGCTGTTTCCTTGGCCGGGGCTGTACACCTATGCACAAATGATAATTTTTGTTTATCAAGCACAGAAAGAACAGAGATACTCTAAAGCAGAATATATATGCCTGTAAATTCTTTACGGATTACAGGGCCTAACACAGGGGGTCTCTGGCAGGAGCCTTTAAACTCTGCTACTATTAAAATAATTTCATAGACCCATGTATCCAGCTGCCCACTCTCATGATATTATCAAGAATCTCCCTGTAGCGGACACGACATTCTCTTCTGGCATCTGGAGATTACATGACAATTTCCACTTTCATTTATAATGAAAAAAGCTCCCAAGCTCACAAAGATCTTGAAAGCAGGAGCAAAATATAAGCAGCAAATAAAAAAGACCACATGTTTAAAAATTGATTTTGAAGTCTGTCTCACCAGTGTCTGAAGGCCTCCCTTACGATTCCTGGCTGGTGATTATTGCAAGCAGTTAAGGCTTAGCTCTGGGGCTGGCTCTGACCCCTGCAAATTTGCACAGAGCTGGGATTTAGGATCTTGGCTCCTGGTTTGACTAATCTAGGAAATAAAAGACATGTAATGGGGAAGAAAGTACTGCTTGGGAAGCAAGACATCTAGCACCCAAGGAGAGGCAGAGCTGAAAAGAGTAATCTGGATCTGACAGGTGGATGCCCAGCAGAGACGGAAACAGTATCACTATCTTGGTTCCAGTACACCTGGCTGTGGTCCTTGCCAGCCATAAATAGCTTTGGGATTCTTCAAGATAAAGAGACTTCCCTGAGTACCAGTTATCATTACTGTGCCACACAGATCTGTTTTCACAGCTGGATGCCCTGATGCCCACAGCTAGTGCTGCTTGAAGCAGTGCTCATTCAAGCCACCTGCCAATGCAAACCCATCGATCAGCCAAATGCCAAGTTTGAAAACGTTTCTATTCCTTAAAATTATTTTCTCTGCAATTTAAATTGGTTGTATCAGCCACATTTTATGTCCTTAGTGATAGTTTGAAGGGCACCTCAAAAAAACCAAACCCTGGCCAGACAGCACAGGTGCTTTGTGCATTGACAGTAGATCTCCCCAAGTCTTAATTTGCAATATGAGAAAAAATACCAAAACTTTAAGGTAGTTTATACACAGATAAAAATCTCCTTTGAAAAAAACACCACCAAAACCCACAAATGTATTCACTATTCTTCGCAGATTCAAACCATTAACTATTGTTCTGAAAGAGCTTGTCTCAAAATCCCTCTCCCCATTTCATTAAGTGCCAAGATTTAATCAGGCTGAGTTAGGTGCAGACCAAGGGGCAGGAAAGCCCTTCACAGAGAAGATAGGTAAAAATTCATACTTCCCATTAACCAGTTTGAAGTAGAGGGGAGTTGTCTGGCTTTTACCCTTCCTTTGGTAATTTAAGCATTTACATTCAGGTGTCTGGAAGTTATCTCTTTCCTCCTTCATGGGTAGCTCTGACTGGAGGATGTTTCTTTGGGGAATCAGGAAGGAATATTTCCAGCTGGGCATACATAGGCTCTCAACTCATCCTGTCTTCCTCTTAGTGACACAAAGGCACAGTTAGGGCAATAGATTTCAAACTGTAACACTCAAAGCACTTAACAGAGACAATTAGCTTCACATACTTGCTATTGCTGGCTGACGAGACACAGTAGCGAATGCTGGAGAGTTCAATACACCACCATGAGATCTGGAGGAGATGGGCCCTGCACATAGTCCTGTCTGCATTGTCATGCTGGTGGGAATTCAGTGAACTCATGTCCTGGAGCAACTTGGAAAATAGCTGGTTCATCAATTTAATAAACTCACAGCTTACGTTGTCTTCATTTGCCTACATGTCTGGATGAATGGCTTACTGTTCAGTCCATTTCTAACGTGTTATGGGAAACATTTCTCCTGGTTTGGAAATGCAGCTGTGTACATATTATCACTCAGTACTTTTTCTTTCTAGATTTTAAAGCACTTTGTAAAGCAGAGACATCTACAGAGAGGAGAAACAAGGTAGAGTTACCCACAAGTGTGCAGCTGATGGCAGGCAGAGCAACCCCAGAACCCTTGACTCCTCATCCATTCCCAAGGCATTGCAACGAGGCAGGCTCGTTGGCTGTCAGTCCATAGATGGACATAAGCTTTAATTCCCAAGACAGTATCTACTAGTCTGCCTTCTCTAGTTTGGCCTCTGTGGCCAGGTTAACTCACTCTTCATCCACTGCTTTTACACACCTAGGAAAAAACCTCCTCTACACCTCATGTTCCAGGGAATACTGGATGGGCATGCAACAACCGAGTCCTGCCCCTCCCCAGCACAGTGTGTAGCCAGAGACTACAATTGTGTCCTGTAGCCAGGACACAATTCCTGAGCAAGAGCATCTAATTATGTCATGGTCATTCATAAGCAGCACTAGACCCCAACACATGAACCATTCCTGTAACTACAGATACTTAGCCGAGTCTTATAAAGGACTTGATTTCATTCCCAAAGGCTTCCAAGACTCAGTTTCTCAGGCAGTCTATATCCTGCTAAACATATGTTGACAACTACTTTTTCCTCATCCATATTTTCAAAGCAGAAGCTAAGAATACAAAGGTTATTCACTTCCAAAACCCTTTCTCCATGGACATGTCTACAACGCCTCTGATGATGAACAGCACCATGCTGGCATGCAAATTTGCTAAATGTAACCAAGGAAACAGAGTTCCTTACTAATATCATACACTTCTCAGAGCATTTGCTGGAGGCAGAGTAGCATCTCTGGTATCTGTATGTCACTCACCTCAGTGCAATGTAAAAGTAATTACATATGTATAATGAGGAATAGGAAAGAAATGTGTTGTATGTAAATATAGCCAGTCCTCTCAATGAATGGACTGATCTGATAAGGAAAGCTGATGGAGCAGAACAGCAGGTACTGATTTGGTTTTGATTCCCAGTGGAAAACAGAGTAGATATGCAGGAAAGATACCACTGCTCAGGCCAAATTTGTTGTGCATATATATCTGGCCATGTGGATAGGTTTGTCATGCTGTGGGCTGGGTTGTGGATGTATAACCATAGCACACTTGAAAATTTAGAGCAAGTTTATGGCATGTGTGAACATCAGTGTTATCTCAAACAAGCAAACAAACAAACAAACCCAAAGCAAACTAGCAAATGACAAGAAAACTTGAAGACTTGAGACAGCCTGAATAGCAGAGGGGCTGATGATAGGAACTGTGAGTTAACAAGGAGAAAGTGTGAGGCTGCCCTGGTTTGCCAATCATCCATAATATACAGTGAAGTGCTGCTGAAGAGAATTATGTGTGACATGAACTAGGGAACACGATCTGTGGAGGAACTCGAAAAGGTTTGAAGCTTAAACCAGGGCGTGAGTGATGCTCTGTGGATACTGCATACCACTCAAGCATGCCACTCAGGGGTTGCTGCTCCTCATGTCTTCCACCATGTCCATCCCAGCACCAGAACACGCTTAGCAGTCCTCTTCTAGCAAAGCCATACCAGGACAGGAGGACAAAGGGAGCAACCCTGACCAGTGAAAAGAGCAGAATTCGTTCCTTTTTGAAAAATCTGTACTGTAGACATGATGTCAGTGTGAGCCAAGCTAACAAATGAATCTTTGAGAGCAGTCATAGTGGCAGAAGAATGGGGCAGGCAACCACTTGGCAGAAGAGTTGTGAAGATACAGGATCAACATGCAGTTCTAGGGTAGCAATGGGACTGTAGGGAGGGGACGATGTCAGAGCCAGCAAATACAGAGTATGGAGAGGAGGGCAGCTGTCTGACTGTGTGTTGCAGACTCCTGAAGAGAGTTGGGTCTTTCCGGGATGAGCAATTTTTTAATTAGAAAAATCAATAAGTTAAAAAACCCAGATAGACAGGATCCTCTTTTCTTCTCTCAATTCCTGACATTAATCTCCCATCTCTCTGGGTTCTTCATTAGGTTCTTTAGGTTTAGAGTTCATGGCTCCACTGTGTTAACCCTAAACCCAAACAACCAAAAATCTTTTGGACAGAAAAAAACATTCTACCACTTACTCAATAGCTATAATATAAATAATCTGAATCTTTATCTATGAACAGAGCATGAATAAGTAAAGGAACAAAGATGTCATAGTATCATCGATAATGAATGGAAACATTGTAGCAGCTGCAAATAAATTGCAAAAATATTTGGCTGTTCAGTACATTTTGAAGGAGAACTACAAAACCTGGACAACCATACAAACCTTCTGGAAATTTATCTAAAGCCTCCCAGAATGCTAATGGTAGGAAATGTCAAGAAAAAGTGGGGCCTTTCTGTGATTTCCAGTATTTCTTGACATCCTTTAGACCAACAGTACCCCAAAAATACCTGTGGTATTATGGTAATTCCACTTTTTCTCCCACAGAATCCAAGAAGTGTCAACATGTGAGAAAATGTAAAATTAAACACTATTCCTAACCTCAAAAGAGTTTTGTATTATTTGGCTCATTTGCGCTTCAGGGAAAAGCTCAAGTTAAATGGTATTTTCCATGAAATGTGTTGTTTATCTCTACTTATGACTTCTGTAATATTCCCAATGCACTTTGTACCAGATGAACTTCTGGCATTGGTATCCTGCACTATTTGGATAAGCACATTGTGTTTTCTCAATTAATTTTCTCAAAATACAGTACAGAACAAAGCTACCTTTCTTATGTAGGTGATAACTTGGTGATGGCCATCAGGTCTCTATCCATATCTCAAGCCTAACAACTTCAAAGTTCTGACTCAAAAGTCTGGTAATACAAACTAAACTATTTTGAATGTAGAGGATACAGAGTGAAATCCAGCACAGCCTCAAAATTAGTTATGTATAAGTAAGTGCCACATGTTTATTAGGAGGCTTATGAAGTCAATTTGGGCTCCAAGTTCTGCACATTCATGACTTGATGTCATCAAATCCCATCAAGACCAGGTGAAGACTGGCTGAATGTGGAGCAATTGGAAAATTTCCATGAGACAGCATTGATGCCAGGATAAAATACAGGAAAGGTGGCATGTTAGCTAGAAAAAAAATATATTAGTGATCTATGGGTTTGGTTTTATACTGTGGCAGTATAGGAAGTATGGCAGTGAACCATTTGACATTGATACAAAAAAGAAAAAAATATTTTATACAAAATTATACCCCAAACACTGTCACAAAAAGTCTTTGAAATACTAAGTAGGTAGACATGTTAGAAGATTAAAGAGACAAGAAAAGTAAGATAGATATATAAAACATAATGAATTATACCAGCAATGCCAAATGGGCTCTCTTATTTACTCTTCTTTTTAATTTACCTTGTGCCATAGTACAAGACAAATAAGTAACTAAGGAAATGTGTAACAGTAAAACAGTGTGAATACTTTTAATAAAAATATTTTGCACATCTATAGCACATTCCTTTGGATGAAGATAGGCCATAGTTACACATTTGAGAAGACTAAATTACAAGTAGGTGATTTGCAAAGATCGTACAGAAGTTTTATACTGTAGTGGAGCGGAGAACTTGTTTTCTTTATTTTCATTGCCTTCAGAAAATTTAGACTGGAACTATGTAGCCACAACAGGATGTTGCTAAAATAAGTGACATAGAACTTTTCTATACCTATTAAGAATTTTATATGAATAATAAATAAGAAGGTAAGACTCGGTATATGTCCTTGTGCTAGCCTGTACATGATTTTAATCACATATATACCATAGAAAAAGAGGTAGGAAACCCCCTAAGGAAAGACATCCAAAGGGACTAAAGCTATAGGATTAAGTACTTTATAATAGTGACCATAAATAAAAGCTGTGTGGCTCACAAAAAAAAAAAGTGTAATAGGCATTTCTGCAACTATCAATAAATACAGCATGTACAGACTACTACAGTGTGGAAGAGCAAGGTTGAAAATGATCCATCATGAATTCTCTTGAGTTAAAAGGAAAATATTTCAGTTGCTTCCTTTTTCCCAAATACTAAAAAAAAAACCCAAAAAACCCCAGAGATTGTTATCTTGTGGAAGCAAAAAGAAAAAAAAAACCCAGCAATTCAATCTGGAAGTAATTTAGGTTTTGGTGACACAACATATGTTTCAAACCCAATTTAGAACCAATATTGTTACTGGTAAAGAAGCCACTAAGGAAGAAATTAAAGTGTGTAATTAATGTTATAACATTACATTAACACATAAATAATTTCTCTGGCAGATCATACAATTCACATGCATATTTTATTAAACTGTAAGAAATAATTTTCTGTGTGACCCTGATCTTCCTGCATGCTTTGAAGTTTGAAAGCCAGCAGTATAGCCTATAAGTTTAAAGAAATTTAGAAAGAATTGTGAAGTTAAAAGGTACTTTTGATGTTTGTTCTTTTGCTTCTATCACAAGGGCATTCAACACAGAAGTAGAAAACATTAATGCCTAAGAAATTTCCATGGCAATCATGCTCATTTAACTCTTTCTAATCACTTAGTACAAAAGGCGGGAGAGAGCTATTCATTTAGAAGGGGTGCAAAGATGTTGTGAGGAACTTCCTGGTTTATTGCCCACAGGTTCTTCTCTTACTGTCCTTGCACACGCTGATAGGAGTTAACTCTTGCGTCAAGTATAGGCACCTTCCACTGCCCGATAACACAGCAGCTTTTTCACATCTCTGAAGGTGGGATTCAGAGAATGCCCTTTTGCCCTAGAAGCACTGCTAGTGTCTCTGATCACACAGAAAAGCATCAGATCACCAGATAATATCCACTCTTTTGTCCAGACAGGCTCCTTATCCTCATCATCCAAACAACTGCATCTACGCACACATGGGCTGCAATGGGACACAGCAGTATAGAGTAATGGTGACATGTGGTGGCTGGTCAGAATTTTAGTTCTTTTTTTCAAAGTTGAAATATGGAATACCTTCCCTTTGCCTCTCTCATTCCCACCATTCTTCAAGTCTCGTGGGAACCAAGTCCATTTTCTGGCAGATAACTGAGGAAAAAGTGTAATTAAGCAATAAAAGAACACCAGCACTCCTGAAGTTCACAGGAATTTCCCAAAGGACAGACCTTAATTTTATCACTAGTAAAGCAGCATTTTTTCAGAATATTTCTGACCAGTAGCACAACCACGTGTAAATATACCATAGAGTAAATGCCTTGGTGGAAATATTTCATTTCCAAGTGTGGTAGTGTCAAAGCTTTGTAGCTAACTATATGCTTGACTTTCCCGGTGGTTATTCTTGGAAGTATCCTACATTTTGAGCTGAGAAGGCAAATGCAACTAGTGAAGAGAAATGTTTCAAGGGGGGGTTCCAGAGAGAAAAAAGTTAGGAATAAAAAAATGCCTCAGCAGAGGTTATAAACCCAGATTTGCCCTGTCTCCTGAGCACAAATATTTCAAGCAGTTCCACCCACATTGTATAATTAGGTGCAATTGCCAATTAAAATTGCAAAATCAGGACTTAAAGGGGTTGTGGGTTATTCTTCTCTACACCGAACTCTATCAGGTACTTAAAGATAGCAAGAAACACACCCACGGGCACTTGAAATAATCCCTACATGTATGACATGTGAAATATCATGAGATTTTGAAAAGCACATTTAAATCAATTACTCATAATAATAATTTCATAAAGCAGATTTCTCAGAAGTATTGATTTAAATTCCTGCTAAACTGTTAAATAAAATTACCTGGCCACCAAAGATGAGGTTTTAAGTCTCCCAGTTGGTGCAACAGTCTCTGTTTGCCAGCAGTATTGTAATAACTGAAAAGTTAACATCTCTGACTTCATAATTATTTGAATTTTAATGAACAAGATGAATTAAATCTTTCAGCTTAGCTGCTTATGCTGTGAACCAGCCCAAGTTCCGGAAAGATAAGAAATAGATTGTGCTTATTCAACAGCTTTTCTGTGTGGAGAGAGAGGGAGGAAAAGCAGCCAGGTTTCTGTGGAATTTAAACTCATTATTAAAAAAAAAGATGATAACAGTTATTATGAATATGAGTTGTAGAATTAATTAGTGAGTTTGAGAACAGCTCCAAAATGAGAACACATCTCCTTTACCATGTCTAGGGACAACGTGCTTTGTTAAACTGTGGCCTATCTGGATGTTCCTGCACGTACGTGTGTGTGTGTGTGTATATATTTATATACACACATGCATCAGAATAGAACTCCCTTGTAATCACACTGGTCCAAAAATACAAGTTGAAAGAGCATGAAAGAACACATAATTTCTGCCAGCTTTCATTCTTTTCTCCTTGTTGCTGAAGCTTTTATCACCCTCACTGGTATCTACATTTCACACAAAAAATGTGGAACATCTTTTAAGCTTTTCCATTTCCCTCAGAATGAAAGGGATGGCGGTATGGCAGGGCAGTTTGCCAATAACGCTAGCAAACTAAATAGGAGATAAGTACATGGTGAAGTTGTCTCAGGTCCAGGCTGTAATTTCATTGTCAGAGTGGCAGATCTTCTAGCCAAAAGCATCAAGGCTTCTGCAAGCTCCAAAGCAGAGAAGGATTAATATTTCTATTGATTTTTTTTTTAATTCCACATTCTGCAATTAAAACACACAGGTGTCTCGTGTACAAATATATGTACATACATGCAAACACATGTAAAAAGACTCACCCTCTTCATCCACATGAATACTGTTCAGCATGAAAATTTACAACTTTAAGTGGGGGATTAGCATCTGCTTAGGGATTTATCCTCATTTCTATGCAAAAATTCCAATCAGACCTTAAGTAAGGAGTTATTGATGAGCTGGATACATTTGCAGATGTTTCTATTCTACACTATTCTTCCAGCATCACGCTTTTTCATGTTAAACAGCAGGAGCAATGCTTTAAACAATAGGAAATGTAAGTCTCTACAGTCACGCTTCTTTAGCCTATGCACACTGCAATTTTTGGAGTCAGCTTTAGTATCTTTCTATGTTGCCTTTTTTCCTATTGCATATTTTTCTTCCTGTGAGATTTTTAGCGAGCTAAACACTGCAAAATGCCCTCCTTCCCCAGAATTATAAAATAGTCTCGGAAGGATAAAAGAGCCTCTCTGTCGCATACCTTTAAGTCTGAATATTTTGATTTCCTGTGTAATTTCAATTTCGCTGTGAATCAGAACCATCTACAGTAAACAGAAAGCGGAACTGGAGTTTGCTGATATTATGGTTTGCCAGGAACAGGAGCTGTTATTGCAAGTCTAAAGAATTTTATACCTCTCTGATAGCTTGTATACCATCTGAATCTTATTAAACTGCTTGTGCCTGACCTGGAGCCTGGAGCCTGAGCCTTTATATGTGGAGAACCTTAATGCTAATAAGAAAATAGGCTTTAATGAATCACAGCTTCAAAAAGAAATAATATCAAACTTGAATGACTCCTTGGAAAGGATTTTGCTATCAGCATTGATTAACAAAATAAATAATATGCCAGCAAACCAACTGTGGTCTGCTCCGTTTGTTTGTTTCAGCCTCTCTCTTGGCTGCCTGACCAGCCTTTGAGCTTCTTTATCCTAAAATGTGTACCACAGCCTGATGCCAAGAGTAACATCCCCATTCAGCTCACTGTGTGAAACACAGTAGTCAGTGTTAGAGCTACCTGGCAGGACTGAGATTGTATGTACAGTAAAATTATCAAGAATGTGCAGATCAGTGTATGAGCAAGAGCAGAGCTGCAAAATACAAGTTATGTGGCAGAGCTACGGAGACAGAACTGTTCCTTCCCTTGTCATAGAAAACGTTCAGCCACTCCTTAGGTAAGGTGACATTAAAACTGTAATTTGCACTCTGATTAATGTCAGTGTAGTATTCTGATCTGCCCCAAAAGACACAGAATTATATAAACAGCAATAGAGAAGACTCAGGAGATTTCCCAGCCCATAACTCTTTTCCAAAACTGGATCTACAATCCCTAAGCTAGTTCAGATAGAATGACTGTCTAATATTTAAAAGACTTAATGCAGGAAAGAATATATTTGTAAAGCTAAAGAAGATCAATCAAACAGCTTTTGACTAACAGATCATTAAATAATAAACTTGATTTAAAATCTTGACATTTGTCTATCGTAGCTTTGCCTCCTTTTGTTCAACAACTACTTGCTATTTACTCCCTGGAGGTTTCCATAATTCATACTCCAGTTGTACTTAAAAGCTACAGGCAACAATTTTTCAGAATCATTATTTATGGCAATAGACAACAGGCAGGTCCTGATCTCTTAAGCTGACTGGAGTTCTAGACATTGGTATCAATAAAATAATAAATCAGTTTAGGTGAGCTTTCCCTGAGATCAAAAGAGAAATGGGATCAAAAGAGAAATGGTCACTGATATTGTCGGGAGATGCATCTGTGTGTGTGTGTGCACACGTGTGTGTGTGCATGCGTGCAACCAGAGGAATAAATCCTGTACTCAGGCACACATGCATGGGTTACTGTTGGTGGGCTGACGTTGAAAAAGAAGGTAATGAGTTCCTATAGCTGCCGCGTAACTGTGATAACTCCTTAGCCTCAAGAAATAGTTACCAGTTTATCGCAAATCAGCCAGGGAACTGGACTGGATGGGCATCATTCCGGGCTGTGCAGCTCCACTGGGGGACCTGATGGCAGCGGGAGCCCACAGATGACTTCAGGCAGTGCCTGTGCAATCTCCCGTCCACATCTTCCGACAGTCTCTCTCTGTCCTACGTATCGAAAGGAACAAGGAGGAAAGACTATGCATGAAAGCTGGCAGGACTGAAATAATTTTGACCCGGGAGCAGTAGGCTCCCAGCACGTCACTGTTATAAATGGCCAGCTACAAGGTTGTTAGACTTTCAAATGGATAAAAAAAATACCTTTTTGGTCTGACAATCTTCATGCCCTTGAGCACTTTATTTTTTAATGACTGTAAGTGTTTGAAAATAAAGACTTTCAGTGTGTTCTCACCTGTATTTTATACGGCTGCTATTATGATGCTGCAGCAAAATAACACAGACTTGATTTTTAATCATCGCTCGGTTTTGCCTTTGTGTGAAGTGCAGATATAAATTATTTTGTAGTCCTGACATTTAATGGGAGCATGATATATCCCTTTCGCGTCTTCTAAATATAATGAGTTTGCTTTACAAGCCAAAATATTATTTTTATAGATTCTCCTGCTGCAAACCCCCTTGCGTCAGAAAAAAAGAAGCTGTGGATCTGCCTCCTGCATTCCCAGCATCAGCAGTAGGGGATTAAGCCGCCCTCCCGGGGCCCTGGATCTGTGGTCAGCAGCAGCCAGGGCGCAGGCAGGAGCCAGGGCTGAGCGTGGAGGGTGGCAGAAACACCGGGAGGGGTGCCAGCTGGCCTCCCGGGAGGCTCAGCTGCCTCCCCTGTCTGAGATATCAAGGACTGAGGAGCAGGGGAAGACAAGATGGCGAGGGAGGAAGGAGGGATCCATTGGGCATACTGGGTGGAAGAGGCAGCAAAAGGAGCATGTTGGAGCACCTGGTGATTTTGGTAAATCTGGGAAGCCTTAATCCATTCTGGATCATAAGCAGTGAAAGCAAAGGCATGCTGGTGACAGGGACAAGAGGAAAACAAAACCCCAGCACAGGCAGCTTTCTGTTAGATAATAAATATCCCGTAATCACAATTTAATTGGCAGTCTGACTGGCAGCACCAGAGTCAGAATTCAGCTAGTGTGCTACAACTTTGGAGCCCTTGCTTTGTTTTCCAGACCAAACTCATATTTTTGTCAGCAAAGCAGCCAGGTTGGCCTCAGATGTGTGACAGGATTATATTACTGAGAAAGAAGGTACAATTTTTACATAGTTATTTGCAGCCACAGTTCAATTTCTCCATGCATTGCCACTATTTGATTATCTAAATGTCTCAGGAGACAACATATAAACCATTGGATAATCAAAGTTTTAGATAAAGAACATTTTATTTTCAATGTCAATTTTCAATTTAGAGATAGGAATAAAATGTGTGGCCCAGAAAATGGATAGCAGGGACTCAGTGAGTCTTGACAGGCAGACTTAGGCTTTCAAAGTGGTTTATGGAGAACTTCTGACTATTCCTTCCCAGACACTTACACACAGTTGCAAAAACCCTAAAGCACCGCCTTTTATCAGAGGCCTTTGTGACTCTCCACACTCGTACTTCATTGAGGAAGTGAAGATTAAGAACCCCTCCTGGTAAAAGCAGTATAATCCTGATTTACATGCTATTTGTTCTCTTTAATTTTATTTTTTTCAAACGTGATATCCTTTTTGAAATTTTTGTTTCCAGTGTCTGTTTTACCTTCTAGCAAAGAAGGAGTGTCCTGGAGTGTTTAGGTGACGTGTGCCACAGCACTGCACACCGGCGCTGGGCTGCGCAGAGCTGGCTGTTGCACCCTTCTGCCATTTGTGGGCGTTCGCCGAATTATGCGACCACCCACAGAATTGTGAGATGCTTTTGAACAAGAAAAAAGCACCTCTCCCTGCTACATACCTTTACATTTGGATTTCCTGTGTAATTACAGTTTAGCTGTGAATCAAAACCATCATCAGAAAACAGCAAGCAGACCTGGGGTTTCTGATGTGTTATGTTGTGCCAAGAATGAGAGCTCTTCTTGCATGTATGAAGAGAGCTGTAGCCTTGTGACTGCACATATGAATCTTATTGCATTGGTTGCGACCCAGTGGAGAACCAAAGCTGATTTTCATGCAAAGTCTCAAGCATGAGCCATAAGACAGTGTCTTCGGCAACAAGCGTACGGGCTCTGTTGTGGTACCCAGTGGGGGGGTCGTCACTACCACCCTTCATTATCGTTACATTACACAGTAACTAACCAGTTCCTGTGAAAATTCACCTTAGCTATAGCTCAGCAGGGAAGCACTTAGCTCAGGAGCCTTAAATTTTCACTTTTAGCCACAAAGCACCCAGTGCAGTTAGTCTCAGCCATTTAGTGGTTTAGTATGTTCCATGTGAGACTACCCTCATCCTCGAGCTCCATTGTTTATTAAACCAGGAGAGGAACAAAGCTTGCTTGGCTTGCTTCCCAGCTTCCCACCTTAGCTGGGGGGCAACTTCCCTTTCTGCTTCTGCTACTGCACAAACATGGTAGAAACATCCCTCAGACCCTGCAGCTCGGATCTGATTCATTCCTATAGCACTCTCCCCTTGGGGAGCAAAGGTATTTGCTACCTTTTGTTTTTGCAGATGCAGCAAGATGATCTCCTGGTGCCATAGACCCTGACAACTTTCTGTGTGATAAAGTTGGAAAATACACGTACTTATTTTTTTCCTTCAGCAATACACGCTGCTTTTCACATTCCTCTTTTCTTCCAGAAGCACAATTGAGCTAAAAACCAGTTTCCCACAACACTTCCCAATGCCAGGGGACTGATGCCAACCCATCAATTCTTAGCAAATAACTTCCTCCTGTCCATTTGCCAGACACATTTCCTTCTAAAGACCTCTGGCCTCCCAGATGTACAAATTTCACATGGGGAGGTCTCAATGGGCTCAAAAGGAAGAGATAAAGATGAAAGGTTCCCTATTCTACAGGTATCTGGCCCTTTCCTTCAAGAAAAGGTGTGTCTGCGGGGAATCCAGTGGGAGACCTTGCATCCAAAACATGCCATCACCTCTCCTCCATTCCATTCTGGGCAAGTCACTCCATATCTCTATCTTAAGTTTATTATTACCCTTTCTTGCCCAAACTTCACAGTAATGTTGCATTACAGCACTAATGCTGCAATACTGGAGCAACATTTCAGTGAAGCTCCACCAGATCAAAAGACAAATCAGCACGGAAACATTCCTCAGGGCATCTTTTACCAGGAAGAAAAGAGTTAATAAACAACAAGGATCCAACATTAAGCTACATATATAGTTTCTTTTCTCTGGTGTTCTGGAACATAACTTGGATTGATATAAAATCTGAATGAATCAGAGTTTCTCTTCTTAATGCAAGGTGGATGGATGTTGATGAAAAATTAAACTGGGCCTTTAGTAGGTGCCTTTTAAAACATACAAATTGTGTAGAAGGTGGATTGCCTCTAATAAACTGGGTTTTATCCTGCTCTAAAAATGAATCAATTTCAAAATGGTTTTATGTGTGAAAGGTTTCTTCTTTTTATTCGACATTTCCTTTTTATATTGGTTATTTGAAAAAAAAAAACCAACCTGTAAAGGATGGCAACATAAAAATGCATTTAAAAAAATGTGGGAGTCCAAACTGAATCTGCAGTGAGAGCTGACAGCATGTGCTTAGCTCAGGCTGTGGTGCCTCTGCACTGCAGAGATCTCACAGCAGAAAAACCTGCAGCAGTGCCAAGACACCAAAGGCGAGTTATGGATGGTATTTCAGTTTTCTCCATGAGCTCCCCTCCCATTACCATCAAGATTGAAAGGAAAAAGATCTATTTAGTTAGCTTGTCTGTCCTCCCACTGCAGGACTGTCACTCGGTTCTTGTTTTGTCCTTTGCATTTGAATTCCATGAATTCAAGCTTTGCACGTGCTGGAGACATTTGTACCTAGTGTTTGTATAAACTCACCATCAGCAGTCTTTATTCCTCCCTGCTGAGATATTCCTAGCCTTAAATTAGCACACATCCATTCAGAGACGGCCTCAAGGGCACAGCAGTCGCTATGTCAGTCTCAACAAGTTTTCAACCTCTTCTCTTGGCTATTGCATAAGAACATAGATACTACTCAATCAGACCGAGACCCTTCCCAACCCCAAGTCACACTTCCGGTGCTGACAATGCCAAGAGCTTCAAATAAAGTTTCAAACATGGGAGATTTGTAATGCACTTTATCTCGGATTTGAAGTCCATACAAAACAGCTGGTTGAAATCTTTGGACACAAGGCATATGACCTCTCAGGCTCAGCTGAGTTCCATGGCTGATGAACGTATTTAAATGTGAGGCTTATAAGAGGTTCATCATTTCAGTCCTCTACGGTTGAGATTTTTCTTTTTATTCTGGTAAATGTTTTCCCTTTTAGTATTTCTCTGTTTTCTTAGCGTCAGCTATACCAGCAGCACATATTTCTGTTGGTCATTTGCTTATTAATGCAAAATATTTCCCTTAAAGTTTTTGTTTCCTATAGTTCTACTTGTCCTGGTTTCCAGCTGTGATAGAGTTATTTTTCACAAGAAGCTGGGAGAGCACAGCCACGACAGCTGACCCAAACTGGCCGAAAAGGTATTCCATACCATATGGTGTCAATGTATAAAAGGGGCTGGCTAAGGAGGAGGGATAGCTGCTCAGGGATGGGATGGGCATTGGTCCCAGGCAATGAGCAAATTGCAGTCTGTATCACCTACTTTGTTTATTATTTTATTAGTGTTGTTGATGTTATTTTCCTTTTCCTTTGCTGTCCAAGTAAACTGTCCTTATCCCAACCCAGGAGTTTTACCTTTTTCTTCTGATTCTCCTCCCCATCCTACCAGGGGTGCGGAGTGAGCAAGTGGCTGAGTGGTGCTCAGCTGCCAGCTCTTGTACTTTTCACACTAAATATAAATTCTATTTTTCATTTTTTTTAGAGAATATATATAATTATTCTGTTTGCTACAGTCAGTTTAATTGTTTCTTCCTAAATAATTTCTATCTATCTACTTTATTCTGCTGGTCTGATGTGGGACCTCCTATGTTTCTAATAGCTCTTTTTCTCTACATATAAAACCATTTCATCTGGCCTACCTTTTGTTTTCTGATCAGAAACAAATAGAACTAGCCACGTTAAGACATTTTTAAATTACAGAAACTTTTAATGATCTCTTAGTGGAGACTCCAAGAGTTCTTTTGAGAGATGAAGCTAAAATTAACTTAAAGCCCCGCTATATGCACAAGAAACTAAAAATATTCTTTTCAGTCTGTGCAATGTGACTGTTGACTATATGGAAGTGTCTGCCATAGTACTGACAATTCAGATATGAGTTTCTCAGCCTTCCATAATCCTGCCAAATTAAGCCATTTTGTGCCATACAATAAAGTGTTCCAGGTTTCCATTCTCTTTTCCAAATGATAGAAAATGGCTTTATCCAAGGCAATCTCATTACAGGCAAAATGCACTTTAACTGTGCATTAATACACTTGTTAGCTGTTCATATCCTTGACAATGGACCATGTTTCCAAACTATCATTTTAGCTAGTTACAAAACTATGCTTCTCATTTTATGATTAATTTTATTTTTCTAGCAAATTCTGAGTGATCTTATCAAAAGACTGTGAAAATCCAGGTAACATTCATACACCAGTTTTGTTTTCTTCTACTCAAGGAGCTGTTGTGCATAATTGCACACAGAAAGCAGGATTGACCTTGCCATACTTATGCTGAAAATTCATATATTTTCATATCTTTCTAGTGATTTATAACTATGCCCTCCAATTTATTTGGCAATTATATGGGCCTCCTGCTATAAATTCGATGATCATAAAATGGTTGTTGAAACCAACAAAAATACAAACTTGTCCATGCACCTGGGGAAGGACAATCCCATGTGCCCATACAGACTGGGGGCTGGAAAGCAGCCTTGCAGAAAAGGACCTACTAGGCGTCCTGGTAGACACCACATTGAACATGAGCCACCAAGCACTGTTGCAGCAAAGACTAAACCACATACTGGGTTGTATGAGAAGGATTTGAGTATTTAGGTCAAGGGAAGTGATTACTGGCTGGTGTTTAGCACTGATGAGGCCACATCTGGAATGCTGTGTCCAGTATTGGGCTCCCTGCTACAAGAAAGATATTGACAAACTGGAGTGAGTCTAGCAGATGGCTGCCCAGATGGCTGGAGATCTCGACTTCAAGGTGCAAGAAGATACCCTGAGAGCACAAGGTTTTGTTCTTTCTTAAGAAGAGCTGGAAGGAGCTCTTACTGCTGTCTTCAGCTACATAGTGGGAGGATAAAGAGGGTATAGAGTACATAGAGACGACAGGGTTGTGTTCCCAGTGAAAGGTGCAATGAACAAAATCTGCAGTAAAGGAAATTCTCGTTAACTATGAGGTGTCACCCAATGTTATCTAACACTGGGGAGAGGCAGGTTCTTTTAAGGATCCTTGCTAGAGTGAGAGCTGGCCACATGGTTGCATTATACTTAGAGCTTTGTTATTATATCAAGAATTTACTTATCAGCATAGCTTATCGTTACACAGAATTTCTAGCAATTACATGGCTTTCCTATTATCTAGAATTTCAGTTACCTAGATTTTTAGTCACCTAGACTTTTCAGGTATCTGAAGCCTCTGCAGGTGAGGTTAATAATTAGCATGCAACCCAATAATCACAATCTAGGCTCTGTCTTTAAAAAGTACGAGTCATTCAGCTCTTGGAGGAAAACAACGGACATGGTGTCAGAGTGCCGTAGCAGATGGTGAAGGTGCTCGCCCTGAAACCTCCATCATGTTTTGGGCATCCCCTGTATCACACCCGGAAGCATGAAGTCCTGTCAGATCAGCTTAAAAACTTTTTGGAAAGGCTGATGTATTTATGCCCCATAGTTCCGGAGTTTGGGCTTCACCATTTCAATAAGTTAGTGGATACTGAAGAGGCTCCCAGATAATCAATATCCAGGAATTTCGGCATCAGGACACAGCAAGCTGTAGGTGGCAATGGCTGCTTATCTCCTCACCTCCATTGTCTCCTGCGTACTTGCTGCTCTCACTTTGACATAATGGTGCTGCTCCCAGCATACATCAGGCCTTAGCATGAGTTGTGCTTTAGCCAAAATCTGAGGAAGAGTTGAGTAAACAGTCACAGGAGGCATCCCAGACCACTGGGACATCATAGATTTTGGCATCCATAATATCTCATGTGCTGTTATGCTTTCCTGATCAGTTACGGGTGTTACTGTATGCTGGCAACAATGCTGCACCAGGTGTCAGGAGCATGGAGTACAAGGAGGGGAAAAAAGATCACTGTGAGCAGACAGTGTCTGGAGATGCTGTGGGTTCTCCCTTGGTGAAGACATTCAACAAACAACCGGACAGGGCCCTGAGCAACTTCCTGTAATTTCAGAATTGTTTTCTGAGGTCTTGGACCAGAAGTCCCTTCCAACTGAGATTAAGTTATTTTTTCAGTCCTACCTAAAGTTGGTCTTTTTAAAATTTTATTTAATTTTTAATTTCAGTGCTACGGCAGCTATAGTAACTTGTGGCTTTTTTCACTCGTCCGGCTTCACAAAATCAACATTTCTTAAATGCCTGGGAAGATGGTGGTTCCCACATTGTTTTTTGCTGATAAGGAAGGGAGCAGGAGTGATTTGGCTGCTTTGATAAAAGCTCACAGACTTCCTGCCTTTAATAAAAAAATTATTTCCTGTTACTTGTTTTCTTCCATTAAACTTGTTTGCATCTTTCTTCTTTTCCAGAACATACTGTACTCTCACCACTTAGGCCCCTTTCTTTGGACTGACGTCCCACCTTCTGAAGCCACCTGAAAACCAGCACTGCTATTTAATCATGGAGGGGGTCAGGTTTCTTCCTCTTGCTTTCTTTTCTGTTTAGGGATAAATATGACTTCTGCTTCTCTGGCATATTCTGCTTAGAACATTTAACACCTGTTCTGGAAACTTGCACTTACCCACTTTTCATTACAGAAAAATGTAAATAATTTATTATTTTGCCTTTGCTCCCCCAAGCTACTTTTCTAAAGCAGCCTGACACATGTTCACATCCTTTTAGTCTGGTTTTCGTTTTGTGCAGGAACATACACATCTTACAGCAAGCCCCAATTCCCAATCCAATGCTGCAAAATGTCATAATATTCCATTCCAATTTGGGGGTGGGGGTTTTTTTCCTTTGAGATTACAGCTCCTTCTCTCTCTAGGGCTCAGCTTTTAAGAATATAACCACTTTCCTTGAACAGCTGTACTTTAAATACAGTATTTTTGCCTCTCTGTCTCTATCATGCCACATTGATTCTTCATACAATATAAGATAGTCATTCCTACCATTTATATCCATTCACTGTAAGGAACCAGAACAGTGTCACCTTGACCCAGATGCAGTCATTCCCCTCCCATTCTAGCTCAGAATGGTTCCTCACACTTCCTTGTCCTGATGCACCTCTGACCGCAAAGGGAAACAAACCCTTGTCCCAGGAAAAGGACGACTCTCCTACCAATTGCCAGGGTAAGCCACTGGAAAGACACAAGCAAGAACACACAATTGCACCATGTCCTTGCATTACATGATGTCTCTCCTCAAATCACTTCTCCCTCCATTCTTCATTCTGGAAGCTGAATCATTATCATAACTTTCTTAGTGTTCCCAGAAAATCAAGGGGACTGTTTGCCAGGGTACTCAGTGTTGGGTGGTATGTGACATGTATGAGTTGTTACAGCATATTTACTATGGACTGAACCTTCAGATGAAAGGAAAATAATCTCCATACAGCAGAAAAAGCCACTTTTTTTAGTCTCAGGAAACCTACGGAACAGATATAAATAAATCCATTTCTTAAACCTCTTGTGAAGATTTCACTTTTATAATTATTCTTATGTCTTCTTTGTTTTATATGTAATTATAATCTGATTCACTTCAACATTCCTCCTTTTTTCAAATCTGAATGGCTGTTGGTGTAGCAAAAGATGCTGGGTCTGCCTATGGAACCTAGATGGCTATCATGATATATTCATGTAGCAGTAAAACATCACATTTATAAGTAACTGGAGACAGACCAAGATTACAAAATTCACATATAGAATGGAATTTGTCCAAGATTTAGGGGTTTCATTATTTTTTTTTTAATTGAGAGTAATGCCTGTCAGCAAACAACTCATCATAATAGATTTGTTTGCAAAAGTTACCATTTCATTTTCCTCCTCAGACAGGTTATTTAGATTGTCTCAGACAGGAATATGTCTCCTAATTGCAACTGTTCAGCAAATACAATTGGGAGTATTTTAAGAGAAGACCTAACTTAATATTGAAATAGTTTCTAACTCTGCTTCAGATAACTTTGTTTCATCCCAAACTAGAAGCATTTTGTTAATGTTTTTCAATTATGAACCTCAAATTACATTCCTTGAACACTTTTTTCCATTATCTTTATATGTAATCCTTGACTTCCAAGCAAACGTACACCACTTAAGAAACACGGTTATGTTTAAATACATAGTCAAAAATTAATGTCCACTTCTTTCACTTAGCTTTACTGCTTAATAGAAGAACCCAGAGGGATTTTGAAACAAGACAAATATTTCCATTTCTTCTTTAGATTTCATCTCATATTTGGCATCACATCAGTGCTTTTTAAAAATGAATACTATGGTCAAAATATCTTCTCACTGGGGAAAAGCATTTTCTTAGATAAATCCCAAAGAGGATAAGAAAGGTCATTTACTGGATATAAATATCCATAAGAGATAAATATATATATATATATATATTTAGTTGGAGCATTTTTTAGAGAAAAACCCACATTTTCCATAAAGTGTGTGCATTTGTTCACTGAGCACAGTGTGGTAATGATGAAACCCCATGTTAGTCCTGACTGATGATATTTGCACAGAGGAAAAGACATCATCTGTCAAAGTCAAATCTATCATGCTTTTTACTATATTTTATAGCTGGCTCTTATTCAACAAATAATCCAAAACATGCACAAAGAAAAGCTGGGAGCCAGCATCATGAAATACGATCTATTTTCAAGAAATGTTTTAGAATACCATTTGCAGTTATCCCATGTCAATGATTTATTGCTTGTTATTGCTTATGTGACTAACGATAAGCGTGATGAGTTGACACAAAATTTCACACTACTTACAGCTTGCATTGCTTGTTTTGTCACTCAGAAATATCCCTGGTTATTGTACCACTCACACAATAATTTATTTGCTGCATGTAATAATAGACTTAAAAGCAGACATTCCAGACAATTATTCTTTTTAGTGATAAGTCAAGGTTATTTTACTTGATCCAAAATAACGAATTTCCTTGCTCAGAAATGATATATATGTGACCTGACCTAGAGCATACCAAGCCAGACAGCAGAATGATGCAGAGCAGACAATGGAGGCTACACATGGATTTGTACAGAAAAAGCTCCACCAAGACAAAAATGATGAAAGACGAAAATGTTTAAGATGTAGGTTCCCCTTCCTTAATTTGCTGCACTGTTCTCAACAAATGTAACACAAAGTGGCCTAAACTGAGTTTTCCAAGTGAACAAATGGCATAAAATGCACCCATCTCCAGTGTGTAACTATATAGCTATTATATTCATATATTACCTAAATATATATATATATTTAAGGCAATTGATCCTTAAATGCTGTTTAGGTATTAGACTTAGGTGGTACTTAGTTCAGCCAGAGCTGGTAAAATCCCAACTATGGTATAGGAACATACTGGGTCACCGTATGTTAAAAAAAATATAAGAGCCAAAGGAATAATAACACCAAGATATTTAGAAAGAATTACTTTTATGGAATGATTTTGCTTTGTTAGTCTAAAAAATAGATGACTAAGATGCACAAGAACTGTCTTCCAAGAAGACAAGTGCTCTCTGAGTGCAGAAGGGGCAGGACCACAACAAATTGGTTTATTTTGCTACAAAGAAGATGAAAGTCAGATGCAATGGAAAACTTTATAAATCACAAAAGCAGGCAACCGTTGCAAGAGAAAAAACAGGAAGGTGGTGGCATCTGCTCTCTGGAAGTTCTTCAAGGGGAGATTAAAAAAACACAGGTTATTCTGGGATAAACCATAAATATCTTGACTCTGTGGAGCAGTTTGGAGTAGGTGATCTCAGTCAATGGTGTTAAAGCTAACTTTCTGTGTTTCAGTATTGCCAGCAAGGAGGAAAAGCTTGCAAGCACAAGCACCAAGGTTGTCATTAGAGGTGTCCGGAAGGCACATCAGTGCTGTCCCAGTTCAAGTCAGCAAGACAAGAGGGTCTGTGTCTGGCCAGACCTGAAGGCTACCCACTATGATGTCCTACCTCCAGACACCTTGCAACATCTGGAGAGATGTTAAGAGCCAGACAAACTGTCCATGTCCTCAGGGCACCAGCAGCCCTGACTTACACTGCCCATGCTCTAGGCGCTCCCCCTCACCACAGCCCAGGACCCCGTATCAGTCCTCAAGGGCTATCAGTCCCTGCCTCAATGATGCCATAGTAGGGCTAGTCTCCAGCTCCCCACAGCTCTGTTCTGCCTAGCACTGGACCCCAATGGGCTCCCCATCCGTGGCAACCCCTCATCTAAATGGTGCCCTGGCATGACCACGCAATGAGCAATGGTGGCACTTCCCCAGAACACTTCATCTTCCAAGTACTTTGTGTCTCAAAGACTTTTTCTGAACAGTCATGGAGTTATAGAGTTGGGAACAAAGAACAGAGGATGTACTTGGAGGGGATGATACCTTTGGGAATCTGCAGCTAAATATTTGTAAGTTATGATTGATTACAGGCTAAACATGAGGTCGCTGTACAATTCTGCATCCAAAGGGCTCTCTGAGCCCTGGATAAAGAAAAAAGAGCTGGGAGTGAGGAAATCATCCTGCCTTTATGGGCAAGATCAGTTCTGGAATATTGAGTTCATTTCTGCTATCTACATTAGAAAAACAGTGTCAAAACTTGGAGATGTTACAAAGAGAATCCACAAGAATAACTTGAGACTTTAAACTTACTGAGAATGTTTTAAAGGAGTCCATCTCTTTGGATTGTCAAAAGGAAGATGAAGGAGGTACCTGATATTATTCTGTACTTACTTACCAGATGTTAATAATGTGCTCCTTAGCCCACCAAAGAAAAATGGATCAAAGAGCAGCAGTTGAATCAGAACTAGGAAGAGGAAACATATTTTAATAGCTATGGGTGATTACTCCTTGAAAAAAGTCTGCCAAGAAAAATGAAGGACTCTACATTTCTTGGTGTCTGAAAATCAAAAAGGAAAGCCTTCCTATAAGATAAACCCAGGTAGATAGATACTTACAGAAGATCTAAATGGGTCAAATTCTGCATTTTAATTATACAGTCTTTCAAAATATAAATTTATTGGGCCTTACTTTGTGCAGTTCTCAACAGGAAACATTCCACAAAGAATATTTTTCAATTCCCCTATTCATACTTTAGCTTCAAAAAAACCGATCAGGTTTAAAGACCTCATAGAAAGAGCTAGTAAAGGACTGGAACAGCATGTTAAATTTACCTTTCAAACCTGTTACTATACCAGGATTGCAACTAGTTATCAAAAGCAAATATCCTATATCTTTGACTCACATCAAATGACCAATTTTTCAGCTTATCAAAAAGTGGTAACAAGTTGTCCCATATATAATTTGTAATTCCAAACCCCCATAATTGACATCTGTGTAGTCAGAAAATCTCTGCAGATATATCAGGCAGACATAACTGGTAATGTCTTCCACTCTGGCTGTGTTTCCCCTAATGGAGCTAAAGCCAGACCAGATGGAGGGCTGGAGGCTCTTCACTTTTTTGATTGAGCAACTTTTTCCTCTCTTTGATGTAGCTTGTGATACTGCAATGATTGCAATGCAAACCTTCTCTGAAATAAGTCACTAGGAGACATTCAGGGTCAGCAGAAAAAGCTCAACCACCCATTTCACTCACTAGGTGTAAACAAGTCACCATTTCTGCAGGCAGTTGGGAAAAACTGTTAGTTCCTGAATTTTGTTTACCTTCTCATGGTCATTTGACTTCGAAGTGTACAGGATGGTGTAGGTTGTTAGTAAAGTGAATAGCATGGGGATACTGGACATGGTCAGGCAGCTCGTAACAGACCCCTCCACAGCATCAGCAGCATTACCCTCCCCTCTGAACTTGATGCAAAGAATGTGTTCTGACACTTCTCTGCTCTCACACTGGAGCTCTGTGCAGAAAAAGAGCTCCTTTATATGGAGCAAAATATTTCCCTCCTCTTCCCTTTCCAAACATCCTGCACTCATCCATGACAGTGACACCTTGCTATCCACACCCCAGTCATAGGACTCCAAACTTTCCAAAAGTTGCCATGGAATGGAGGTGTGATAATAAACATTGGCATCAATTACAGGTATTTTTTTTCTAAGTAGAAGATACACTCCAGAACCATAAAGGCTTTTTGTTTATCTTGAAATCACACGCAAACAAAAGTAGAGTAATAGTACAGTTATTCAAGTGCACACTGTGTATCTGGTTTTCTGCAGGCTCCTTAGGAACTGAACATAAAATAGTGATGCCAAGCACCAAAGGGTGCACATATAGCCCTGTTGTATTAGTGATCAGGCTGAGAAAACAATTCGATATGTCTATAAAATTATAACCTATTTATTCCATTCTGAGGAAAATGTTGGTGTTCATTTGCATTAATATTACTTAATTATAATCAAATCCATATATGTCTAACAAAGTAATTAATTTTCTGGCTCTGCTGTGTTTAGGCACCAAAAGATTATACCTTTGGTTATACCTTTGGAGATATAGTAAAGAAGTTGCAATGTATAAAGTGTCTGCATTTACAAGATGTTTCTTTGATAAAGCGCACACACAGACACTGCCAATCACAAATATTTTCACAGAAGACATGGACTCATTAGTGAAGTATTTCCAAAACCATTGCTAAAAGCTTTACCCAGATTCTTTGCGGTCTTTTTCCCCCATATTAATCTCATCCTAAATGTGTATTGTTTATTGAATAAAAGAAGAGAGAAGGGACAAAGAAAAATAAATTATTTGCAATATAAAAGTTACAGTTTTAATTTTGGAGGGGATTCCTCCAAAATTTAAACCAAGTTATAAATACCTGGGGACCATAGACAGTCTGGTGATATTGTTACTTTTTCAAAAATGTACAGATTGGTGGTGAAATCCTAAACAAAATATGTATGTTTGCTGTATGAATGAAGACCACTTCTGAGGTTTCAAATATAGCTATTAATTTCTGATTTTTCTCATTATCATTTCAGTCCTGATGAGTCCCTGGCAACCTTGCTCCTCTTACATTTAAGCTTTAGTAAGTGCTAGTCATGCAGTTATTTTTACTCCCTGTGGGGTTTATTCTTACCAGTATTGTTACGTAACATTTTGTAGTCCAACATGTCTTTTTTTCCCTAAGATTTTACTGAAAATGAAAAAAAAGCACTGGAACCATAGCTTTGCACACCACAGCCCACCTGTCACCCATCCTCTCCCTCCCATCCACAAAGAGCAGTATAGATATATGTTGAAATTACCAAAAGAGAAAGCTAGTGACTTCTATGTGTTATGAGAATTCTTAAAAACACTGTTTTACCCTCTAGATGGGGAAGCTTGCGAGATTAGAGTTATCATATCTTAAAATTAAGAGACCACCCATGAAGTGATGATTCCCATGATATGGGAATAAACCAAGCAGTTCCCATTTCTAGCCAAGGGTTAAAGTCTTTACTGGTGTAACTCCAGTTGTTCCTTTACAAAAATCAAGACAGTTAAACAAATTGCAGCCTTAATAAAAGTGATGTTCACTGTGAGCTGATAAGTTAACAAACACATATTTAATTACAAAAATTCTTTGCAGTGAGGGTTGTTCTTGCACACCACCTCAATTCCTACTCAGTACCTCACAAGTATATAAAAAATCCTCAGCAATTTTAGAATTCAAAATGATTTATATCAATTTTGTTTTGGGTGGCAACAAATTATGACTTCACTCAGCGAGAAAACATTTCCTGCTGCTATCTCTTGAAGACTGCCTGCAGTGTTTAACTATCAACTGCCAGCATCACACAGACTGGAAGGTGACCAATGGAATGTGTGAGCAGAGATTAGAATGAATTTTTGACGTGTGTTTTCATTTCATAAACTCTAGTCTCTGCAGCCGCAAGTTTGTCATTTGTTATGTGTTTTTTTTCAAAGGCAGTTTTGTCTTATCTGATGTTGAAACTCTTCCATGAAGCTTTGAATGCTGAGGCATAAGAAAGAGAAATCAGTTGAAAATTTGTTCTTGTCTACTTCTGTGCTTGACATTTCTCCACTGATAAGGTACAGCTAAATACTGACTTTTTAGTTAAGTTCAGATTAGCTGTCTGGTCCATGAGCATTGATTGTAACCCATTATCTTTTCCCCATTTATGGGCCCTGGTACTTCAATGCATAAAAAAAAAAAGACAGAAAGAGAAAAAAAAGAGAGAAAACAGAAAATTCAATGGAATGGGAAAATGTGTGATTGGCTGTAAAGGTGTCATTAAATTTTGCTGGGAAAAAATAGAAATGCTATTGCTGTTTACCTTTAAAAAGCTATCCTTTTTTCATTCTAACAGTCACCCCGTTCAACTCATTTTTGACTCATTCAAGGAAAATATCAAACCAAGATTGCCACTGGGACGTAAAGCTGGGAAAGGTATAAAAGATTCCTCTATCACTAATTAAGCAAACACAAAATCTGGCATTAAATAAGCACTATTAGTGGTATTCCTCTGGAGGGGCTCAGTAGTACTGCCAATTCCATTTCATTATCCTAGCCCCCATCCCAATCCAGTAGAGTATGTCAAAATAAGAGCAGATAAGGGAGCGGGATGATGTAAGTATTTTAATTTTCAAACAGCCTTTGACAAAGTCCCTCCCAAGAGACAGTAGAGGAAACTAAGAGATCATGCAGTAAAAGGCAAAGTATGCTTATAGATAAGAAATTGGCTAGGAGAAAGAAAACAAATGGGAGGAATGAGTAGGAAAATTTCAGGTCGGTGAAAGTTGATCAGCAGGGAGCCTTGTGATTCTGCCTCAGAGAGGTGGAACGGAGGGGACATGGCAAGACAGCTTGTTACTTCAGCTGCCTAGGGATGTCCCTCTGGATGTTGCAGCCAGCTGGAAAAGATTAAGGCAGCCCATGGGGCTCACACACACATGGATTTATTCTTGAAGCAGCTATTGCACACTCATTTCACACCATTCAGTTAATCCCATCTAATTTCCAACTGTAGACAAGTATTTAACTTCACCAGAGCTGAAGCTGGAATAGCACAAGTACCCTGGCTGCCCTGAGCAGATAAGATGCCTGCTACCCTCAGGTGCCAGGAGGAGAGGAGGGAAAGGGTGACAGAGAAACATCTGGGTCAGGGAGACAGCATTAATGTTGGCAAAAGCTGTGTCTATTCCTCCAAGACTATAACCAGGCCTGACCTGAGCTAATAGGGTCAGCTGATTAGAGCATACATACTGACTTTTATAATTTGGACCCTGCTGGGAAGCACAGACAAAGAGTTAGGTTTGAAATTTTAGGTCTAGCACGTCACATCTCCATGTGACCTTGAGTCAATAAAGAAGACTCTCCAGGTATGTGAAAAGAAGCTGCCCTCAGTGGGACAGAACTGTCTGATGCAAAGGGAAAAGAGCTCCTCTGACACTTGGGAGACACTATGGATTTAACGGTAAATTTAAGGATCCTTTCTGCTGTGAGCTGTGCCAGCAGTGCCCAGTCTTGAATGAGAAACTACAGGTGTTATCCTGTGTTCCTCTTCTTCACTGTGCCTGGTACTCAGTTTACATTTCATATCCCATGTCTGTAGGTGTATTGCAACAATGATAGTTCACTTATATGAATTCAGTTAAATTAAATACATTATGTGGCTTACTTATTTCAAATACTAGCACCTGCTAAAAAACAACTCATCTAGAGGCATGATTTTCTCTTCTCAGTTTTGATTCAGAGCAGTAAAGGGAAGGGAACCTCAGAATACAGCATTATAGGCTTTATCATGTCATCTGGTAGAGCGGAGCAGAGTGGACCTGCCAGTACTTCAACCTTGAGTATGACAAAAATGTGTCATGAGAATACCCAGCATGGATATGGGACAGCAAGTGTTGTTATAAATTCCTCATGTGACATACCATGCAAACATGATGAAAATATGAAAGCCGGGTGTGTGTCTTTGAATTTTACTTAAGGACTCTGTCCTTTAGATTTTCTAAATTGCCAGCACACCACAACTTCCACAGAAAGAACTTGCACTATTTCAGTTTTAATAACAGTTTTTTCTATTACTATAGCACAAATATCAGCAAAAATCTCTGAAACTTGAAAAATAACTGATTGCATAATTTCTCCCGTTCAAAAGCAAACATTGCACTTATTCAAAGTTTCAGATTGATGCATATTTAAAAACTAAATTTTAATTCCTTAGAAAGATATTCACATCAGCAATGCTGATTGATAGGCTCTTAACATGTACCTACAGTCCTAGAAATGGATGCTGTGACCTCATGCTATACCACAGGTCCAGCTGGGTTTGAGCTAAGTCATTCTGTGCCTGGGAAACCTGAGTGGAGTTTTAGGAAGTAGTATTAATGATTTAGAGTCTATTTACCCTGCAAATTTTGCTAAGGTTGCAGTGCAGTTCATTATTTTCAGAAAGCACAATTAAAATTTTAACATTGCTCCTGAAAAAGGATGCAGGAGGTAACTGTCAGCCTCTAACTACAATCACTCTAGAAATAAGTAGCATAATGTTGCAGTTTGGTGTAACTGTGCTGCTTCAGTGGCTCTTGTAGGCTGCAGTTACAGCTTTCTGCAAGCCCCATATTTTGAAAACATTGGTCCATTCAAGGCCGAATTTGAGACCAAGCCTATCAGAGCTGGTCATAGCGCCTCTGTGAATCACATATAGGAGAAAAAAAACTGCTGGCAGGCGCACTTTGCCACCGGAGCCGGAGTGAGAAGATGTAACAAGCTGCACAGACGCTAAGGCCAGGCCCGCAGGAGGCGGGGGGATGAAGAATGTGAAGAGAAAGTTTCCCCTGCAGCTCGTGGTGGAGTCCATGGTGAAACGGGTGTCCCCCCGAAGCCCATGGATGAGGACGGGGAGCAGAGACAACTATGCCCTGTGAAGGTTGATCCACGCCTCAGCAGGTTTGCCAAGGGACTTGTGACTTTGCGGGGGACCAGGCTGGGGGGTCTGGACCCGGATGTCAGCACCCTATGGAGGGGAGAGTCCTGCTGAGAGGCCTGTGGTGAGGGGATGACTCCCCGATAGAGAGGACTCACGCTGCAGAAGGTCGTGGACACGACTCTCGCGTGGGTGGGACCCCACGGTGCCGCAGGGGAAGGGTGTGTGTATGTGGAATGCCCCCCCCCACAGCTCAGATGGAAGACAGCTTGGGAGGAACAGACTGAAACCCCTCACTCTCCATTCCCTGCCCCCCCTGTACTGCGAACGGGAGGGAAGAAGGGAGCGAATCTCTGATTAAAGTCATGAGTGCGAAGAGGCGAGGGGTGGGGGGAGGAAGTAGAAGTGATAATATCTGGGGAAGAAAAGCAGCTTGTTGGGAATCACCGGAACCCCCCTGCCCCTCCCCGCGCCATGTTTGGGGGGGAAGAAGGGAGTAAAATCGTGATGAGTTTTAAGTTTGCTAAGAAGGGAGGGGTGGGGGGAAGGTGCTTGAAGACCTGGCCGCTTCTTATCTCGTTCCGGTTCACTGGGTGTAGTAGTTGTAGTAAGTAGTAATAAATCACTTTTTCTTTCCTTTATTCTGTGCTGCGTCTGTTTTGCCCATTGCACTAATTGGAGAGTGATCCCTCTGTCCTTATCTCAAGTCCTAAGCCTCCCAATATCTATTTTCTTCCCTTTTTCGGCTAAGGGGGGAGTGAGCGAGCGGCTTGGTGGGTATCTGGCCTTTGGTTAGGGCCAAAACCACCACACATAATTAGAACAAGATGGTGACATCTTACATGAAGAGATGCATTGATGCCAAAAGTCTTAATTTTGGTGTGACTGTCTACATCATGCAAAGCTTTTTTTTAGTAGTTGGTCCATCCTGGTTACTGTGCGTATGCTTGCATATGGCCAGGACTTCTGGGGCCAGAGTAACTTTACCCTCCAGAAAGACTCTACAGTTCTCCACTAGTAATGATTTGTGACGGGACTTGTCAAGTGGTCTGAGCATAAGGAGGGTGGGTTGTGGAAAAGAATGGCAGAATTATTAGTATGCGCGTGTTCCAGCCAGCATCTTACTTCGAAGACAGTGAACTGAATGAACATGCCATCCTCTTATCACTATTCCTGGCTGAGTCAATAATCCTGAAATTATAGTATCACCAAAGTCAGGCGAGCTGTAATTATGTGTGTGTAGATAAGACGTAAAATCAAAGTGGAGTTCAAATTAACTCCACAGTGAAGATCTGTGGAAGTTAAAAAGCATAGATTCTTCTATTCATGAAAACTGAGGAACAGGGTGAAGAGGACGTACACAAACAAGCTGCAAAATACAGTTTCATAAAATTGCATAAATTGTTCTCTAATATCATTACAGTGATAGTTAAAAAAAAAAAGAAGATTGGTTCCTCACAAGAAGCATCTGAAAACTCCTGCATAGCACAATGTGATCCACAGTCCCTCTTTCATACCTGCTGAACTTCCTTTAGTGGGAAATTAATGGGTCTTCTGATATCTCAGATGGAAGCACACATGGCTATTTTCAACTTGACTACCATTCACTTGGCTAGCATTAACCATCTTCAAATAATAACTAATAGGTCTAAGCTGGGCAGCTAGAAAGAACATCCCAAAGACAACCCAATTCTTTGTAGGACAGATATCAACATAAATTGGAAGAGTTTTCCTCTGAAAGCACTTAAATCCCTACCTTGATTATAAAGGACCCTAAAGCATTACATTGACTAGAAATCTAAAATTTATGTAGCTAAAATTAGATGGAACAAATCCCATGATAGGTGGTTGTTCCTGACATTGTAATTGCTCTTCTCTGTTGACTGTATAGGATGCCACATTGTCATGGAAAGTGCTCTAATTGCAAACTCTGTGCCTATAGCAGGCAGGTACTAAAGATTTTCATTTCAGCCTTTATTTTTCTTAAACCTATTCCTTTATGGGAAGGAAAGAAGAAAGGATTGAAAGGAGAAAAGAAAGAAAAAGAAAATAAGGAGATAAATTATTAAGGAAGAGCCTGGTGGAATAATTTCATTTCAAGTATTTCCCCTTTTTCAGGGTGAACAGAAGTCTTAACTGCTCTAGGTATCTCCTTCTGCCCCCTTTCCTCTTATTTTTGCATTTATTGTAGAGAAAAAAGGTCAGAAAATGTGTCCTGAACCTGGAATGAAACAAAATTATATTACTTTATTCCATATATACTTTAAATGGCTGTATTTTGCACAAATCTGAATGCAATCAACTTTTAGCTATATTTTTAAAAATCCATTTTAAAATTGCCATTTTCAAGCACCCTATTAGTCGAGTGATGTTTTCAATTACCTTTCCTCTATGACCACTAAAAGCTCAGTAAAGGGCTTGCTGATGCTAACAGAAATCTTTCAGGTTGGCACAAAAACACTTTTCAATGAAACCCTAAAGGCATTATTTTTATCAGTATTTGTCAAGTTCAGCTCAAAATATTAAAATTAAATGAGAGAACTCCAGGTCTTCAAGGCACTAACTTGAATAAATACCAGAAAATTAAACGAAATTCAGTCATGTCTCCAGCAATTCCACTCAAGCCAGTGGCATTTCAAAGGTTTCAGATAAAAAGAGAATTTGTCCCAGTCACTGTTTTGCAGTCAATTTACACTCAGAGTTCATTGACTTCAGTGGAAATTCCACCATGATAACCATGACAGAGCTGGGAATGATTATGTACAGTTAAGATATAAAGAGTTAATGAGGCATGCACAAATCAGTTCAATATGTTGAATATTCTCTCAGGACTTCTGGTTAGATAATAACTTAAGTAGATTAAGAGTTATAAACAGGAATCTTCTTTGTCTCTATCTTCTAATTAAATAATGACTAACCTACACTAGGAACATAGTGATCTACATAGTTAATCAAAAGACAATTTAAAGAATAAATAAAATTCTAGAGATGTTTTCCCACAAAGAGTTTTTGCCCTTTTGTCCTGCATTTTTCCAGTCTTAACTATAGCAATCTTGTTCAGAAATATGTGGAGCAGACAACCGTATATTTACTGTCACTTCTCATTTATTGATGGTCAATATACTGACGTAAACATTTCAGAATTGTCAGCAATTGCTAGAGATAATTCACATTACATATATACTCCCAAACTGATACAGTATTGAGCAGTCTTTGAAATTTTTTTCCTATTTCTTTGAAGATAAAATATCACTGATTTTTGGAGTACAAGAAACAGCATGGATAATACTGTAAGGGACTGTTACACTGTCTCCCAGCACCAGGCTCCAGTAAGTTCTTTGGCAGATGGGGAATTATTCTTAATTATGTCCCAGGCACTTCACCCCATTCTGGCATGTAATAGCCCTTGACTTAAAAATACAACCTGGATCATCATCTCTCACTGGGTAATTAGTAGTGATAGTAATGGAAATGAATCACCTCTGGTAGAAGGGCATCGGTGAAAACTGATAAAGAATGTTACTTGGGATTTAATGCATAGTCTTATACACCCAAAAGGACAAGGTGCTGGACAACTTTCAGGAGATGGCTGGTAGATGTTTTCCTGTTTCAGGCACTCACAACGAGCCTAACAGCTTTTTCATGCGTTAATCCCACAGGCAGTCCTAACTCAGGATTTCCAGAGACTTGCCATCACAGCGAGATGTGGAACGATTACGCAGTTATCTAAATGGAGTGCTACCAAACACAGCGATGTTCAGAGAGTTGGAAAAGCATCACTGGAAGGAGCAAAACAAAACTATTGAGACAGAAAAAGCCGCCAATCGCAGAAGTAGCTCAGTTGTAATAATGTTATCTAAAAACGTTGAGGCTGATCATAATAAATACAGTCATAAGAACCAGGGTGACATTCAACCCATCACAGGATTTAAAAAAATATATCAGGAGGAAGCAAGAATCATGACAGATAAGGAGCAGAAAAAACAGAACAAAGATCTGCTAATACTTGTTAGGGTAAAAAACCCCAGCCTTTTGTGTTCCCGTTGCCAGACACTGCTTTCAAGGAAAATTATGTGTTATATGTGATCTTTTTTTCCGTATTTCCTGTGACCATTATTACAGTCTTCCAATTGCTACGTTCTCTACTACCTGCCTTCTGTCTATATGATGAGTAAGGACAATCTAAGTAGCACAGGTTTCCAGTGTGGTAGTCTGTGGTGGTTTAGCCCTGGCTGGAGGCCAGGTGCCCACCAAAACCAGTCTTTTACTCCCCTTTCCAGGTGGACAGGGGAGAAAAGATATATTAAGAGGCTTAGGAGTCAAGATAAGGACAAGGAGAGATCATTTTATCAGCGACGATATGGGCAAAACAGACTCAACACAGTGCAGGAAAGAACTATTCTAATTTATTACACTACACTAGAAAGAACAGTGAAGAACCGGAGTCAGGAGTGCAATCAAATCTTAAAACAAATGCAACCAGATCTTAAAAACACGTTCCCCCCACCACTCCCTTCTTAGCAGACTTTAATCAGAATCTTGCTCCCTTCTTCCCCCCCGCTCGCAGTACAGGGGGGGCAGGGACTGGGGAAAATGGGGTTCTCAGTAGCACCTTCCCCCCACCCCTCCATTCTAAGCAGAATTCCCTTTAGCCATGATTTTACTCCCTTCTTCCCCCCCTGCTCGCAGTACAGGGGGGGGCAGGGACTAGGAAATAATAATGGGGTTCTCGGTTACTTCATGAGCTGTTTTCCTTTCCCAGATCTTAAAACACCTCTACCTCCCCACCCCGCTCCCTCCTTAGCAGACTTCAATCTAGTCATGATTTCACTCCCTTCCTCCCCCCGATCACAGCACAGGGGGGCAGGGACTGGGAGACGGGGGCTTCGGTCAGTTCCTTGCAAGTTGGTTTCCTTCTCGGCCGGGGGGGGAAAATCCATTCCACACACCCTCCCCCTGCTGCGCCATGAGAGGCCCCGGTACTAGAGACAAGTCCTCCAGGAACTTTCTCCGTGTGTCTCATCAGCTGCTCCGCCTGGATCCCTGCTGTGGCGGGCAGCAATAAATCACAATGTCTCTCAGTCCAAGTCCTCACACGGGGCACACCAGCCTCCCCCAGCAAACCTGTACCAGTGCAATTCTCTCTCTCTCTCTCTCGCTCATCTCTGTATATTCCAAGTGCTGGCAGGGGCTTGCTTCAGCGTAAGGGTCACAGCGTCTTCTCTATGTCTCCACCTGCTCCATCCAGCGTGGAGCCCCTCCACGGGCTGCAGGTGGGGTCTCAGCCTTTACAATGGGGTTTCTCCACAGGCTGCAGGGGCATCTTTCTCTCCGGCACCTGGGGTGCCCACTCCCCGTCCCGGCCTTGGTGTCTGTACAGCTCGTTACATCTTCTCACTCCCTTCTCCGGTGGCAAAATGCCGTTGCTTCCGGGTTGTTTTCTCCTATATGTGATTCTCAGAGGCGCTGTGACTATCTCTTACTGGCTTGGCCCCGGTCAACAATGATTCTGGCCTTGGATTGTTTACATTTGGGAGCTCCAGAGAATTCCTGCAGCTCCTCACAGCAGCCATTTTGTGCACCCCTGTTCTTTTCCAGCACCCAACCTCGCAAAACCACGACATAGTCCCAGATCAGGAACTGGAGGATTGTAAACCCCAGTTATCCAAAAAGCAAAATTTCTCTCTCATGCTTATTCAGTATGCTGTAGGCTTCAGACAGTCCATGTGCATAACCTCTGTTAAGAAGAGATTGTAGAGTGGAGTCAGAACTTCAGCTTACCTGGAAATTTCAATCAAATTTTATACAATGAAAAGAAGAGTACAGGTAAGTATGCAGGGCATCACTAGTTGAACCTTCTGAGTTAGTGGCCCTTTACCACATTGTAACCATTTTCCATTCCCACACCATCTCATGTGATTGTTCAAGACTGTTTATAAACTTCCCTTTCCCTAAGGACAGATTGGCTGTTGATTCCCACAGCACTCTAACAAGCACTATAATCTGGGAAACACTTAGAGACATACATCGAGCTGGCAGGGAAAAAAATCCCCATTGTGTAGAGGTGTTCTACAGCTTGAATGAGCTGCAGGCAGAAAGCTCAGCATCCCTGTGAGCCATTTGAAAAGCCATTTGAAGAACTACATATATCTAGAAGTTTTACCTCTCCTGGTTTTGGGAACAGCTCTGAAAGATGCCCTAATCTACTTTCAGCTCTATTGCTCCTAAGAGTTGTAATGACAGATAGCAAGTGGAGTGGTATACCAGGATTGACCGAACTATCTCATCCATAGTGTTGGCTTTAATCTGATTTTTATTTAAAGTTAAAGGAAGCAAGTTACATTTTGCAACAGTCTCATGAACCATCAGAAAACAACCAGTTGGTGAATTTCTTCCTGTGGTGGTTCAGCCCCAACCAGCAACCAAGCACCACAAACTACTCGCTCACTCCCAAAGGAGAAACAGACAGAACCTCCATGGGCTGGGATAAGGACAGTATACTAACAAAAATCACTGTGAAAGGGGAACAATAACAGCCCACAGCAAATTTCACTTAACACCAGTGATAACCCAGAGTACCCTACCAACCCAACCATAACACAGAGTGCTGTATCACACGAGGACCAACCCAGCACTCCAGCCACACTCAGACTGTCCTGGTGGCACCCAGGAGCACCCCTCCCCAACCAGCCCCTTTTATGGGGGAGTGATGTCAGGTGGTGTGGAAAACAGCCTGGGCTAACTCAGCTCCCCTGTGCTGGCTGCCTGGGTAGGTTAACTCTGGCCTGGCCAGAACCAAGACATTTCCTAAACCAATATATTTTTGAAAATTAAAAGAAAATGTGTGTTCATTAAACTACAAGCTTTGAGAGTACCTTGCTTTCATACTTGCTCTGCTATACCTTCTTCCCATCTGTCCAAAGACTTCTCAAGCTGTATCCACCGTAATTTGTGTGTTAACATTTGCTGTTTCAAAAATTTCTAGTAAAATTGAAAATAAGTTTGTGTTACAGCATACAGATTTCTGGTTACTTCTCATTTTGTAACAGTGGCTACTTTAAATAAAATCTAGCATGTTTCTGAACTTTAAAATCCTTATCTTTTTTCTGGAATGAAATAAAAAGCTGCACAGGGGAAAAGGATCTGGGGGTGTTGGTTGACACTCCCCTGAACATGGGTGTGCCCAGCTGGTCAAGAAGGCCAACAGCATCCTGGCTTGTGTCAGGAATAGCGTAGCCAGCAAGACCAGGGAGGCGATCATCCCCCTGTACTCAGCTGTAGTGAGGCACACCTCAAATACTGTGTTCAGTTTTGGGCCCCTCACTCCAAGAAAGACAGCGAGGCCCTGGATCGTGCCCAGAGAAGGGCAAGAAAGCTGGTGAAGGGTCTAGAGCACAAGTCTTATGAGGAGTGGCTGAGAGAACTGGAAATGTTTAGCCTGGAGGATGCTGAGGGGAGACCTTATTGCTCTCAACACCTACCTGAAAGGAGGTTGTGGTGAGCTGGGGGTCAGCCTCTTCTTGCAGATAACTAGTCATAGAAGAGGCAATGGCTGCAAGTTGCACCAGGGACATTCAGGTTAGAAATTAGGAGAAATTTCTTCTCAGGAGGAGTGGTTAGGCTTTGGAATGGGTTGCCCAGGGAGGTGGTGGAGTCACCATCCCTCAGGGTGTTCAAGGAAAGGTTGGATGAGGTACTTAGAGACATGATTAGTAATATAGGTGGTAGAGGGATGGTTGGACTAGATGGTCTTGGAGGTCTTTTCCTACCTTACTGATTCTATGATTCTATGAAAAGTAAAGCTCTAAACACTGTTATTCAATTGAGAGATTACTATCATCTTGGATAAATATAAACAACTTTTCTGAAAAGCAAGTCCCTCTCACGTAGGCATGAATTGTTCTTGAAGATCCCTTTACCTACCACACTTTGTGTCTCATAGAATACACCCATCTCTCAAAAACAAAACTACATTCAAAGGTTTCAAGGCTGAAAATATCCTTTTCTTTTTTTTCACTTGCAATTAACCAGCTAAGCAGTTGTTTTAGAATTGTGACACAAAAGTGAAGGCATTTTAGAACAGTCTTTTCATTCATAGGATTTAAAATATTTTAATAACTTCTTTTTACATGAAAAAGTTCTGCCAAGGACATTAATGAGATAATCATGGACATTCGATGGTCTTTATCTGGGAGAAATTCACAATCAGAGTGAGTTCACTGAACGTGATTGTATCACTTCATGCTATGACATATTTTGTCCTATAAACTCAGTTCCTTGGTCTTCATGTACTTCTTTAGAGGTTTGTCCTTTAAAATCAAAAACTGAATGGTCATTGCAAATCTTTGTTGAAAGAATTAGTTAAACATTGGGCAACTGAAGATTAACAATAAATGTTAATTAAAAGAACTTTTTTTTTCCAGTTACATGGTGCCATGGCACAGTTAGGGCAAGGTATTTCTGCCCTGTTCTCTCTTCCTTGCAAATGACTTCATAACTTTCCCATGGCTATTTCTTTTTTCTCATCTTCATTATTATTTTTCACATGTGGGTCTTACCCCTTTCTCTGTTCTATGAATGAAAGAAGGGAAAATATGTGTTTTCTTTAAAAAAAAGTTTGTCTCATTTTTAATGCAAATTACAGCAAAAAGACCTTTATTAACACAGCATTATCTGAACTGAAAGTCTACAAGACTATGGTGTCTTGGTTTCAGCTTGGATAGAGTTAATTTTCTTCCTAGCAGCTGGTACAGAGCTGTGTTTCAGATTTAAGATTAGAATAGTGTTGGTAACACACTGATGTTTTTAGTTGTTGCCAAGTAGGCAAGGATTATTTAGCTTTTCAACTGGCCTGCCAGTAAGAGGGTAGGGGCCACTCAAGAATCTGGGAGAGGACACAGCCAGGACAGCTAACCCAAACTGACCACATAGACATGCCATACCATGTGACATCATGCTCAGTGTATAACTGGGGGAGTTGGCTGGGAGGCATCATGGGTCAAGAACCAGCTGAGCATCAGTTCTGGGTTGTGAGCAGGTGTGCTGTGCATCCCTTATTTTGTATATTCTTTTGTCATTACTATTATAATGGGCCAGCCTTTTCTGCCCTGTTAAATTATCCCAACCTACAAGCTTTACCTTTTGCTTTTTAATTCTCTCCTCCATCCCACTGTGGGGAGCAGGAGTAAACAAACAGCCATGTAGATGTTCTAGCTGCCTATCAGCTTGAACCATGACACATAGCTATTGGAAGAATCTAGGACTCATGAGTGCTAGTTAACCATAGATCCAGCATCAGTGTAACTGGGCCAGTGCTGACACAGAGCTCATAAGTTTGTCTTGAGGAAGTTGAGAGCTCATACAGCCCATGTCAAAAATGCCCCTGCATAATGTGTTGCTGGGAGCAGATTCTTAAGTTACCTGCAGGTTTTGATGGAGAAATAGCTGTCAGGAAGCATCACACCAGCAATAGAAAAACATGTGCTGAGAAAGTAAAGCACGGAAATCTCCTAAGGACTGGAAGTCTGAGAGTCCTGCAGAATATGTAATGTGGTCCCCTCTCCAAGAGGAGTTGGGGTACTCCACTTTATCTGTGCTGGCACTGTGTCCTCAGTGCTGCGTAGGAAGCCACAATATAGAGGATATTGTGAAGAGGTGTGGAAGCAGGTCAGTAATAGCCAGCATGACATTCAGAAGGTCTGACACTGAGGAAGGAGATACCAAATGGCTGCATCTCTGCTCGTTTGTTTCAGCTGCTTGTTTCCAGCAGCTTGATTCTGCACAAAGGCACCCCAGAGCTACCAGGATGAAAAGTTGTCTGTGCTGGGTATAGAAGAAATATTGCTGTCTCAAAAACCAATCTGGGCATAGGAGAGGTACATCCTCCTCCACGTAGCTCTGTGCGTAAGTACCAAAATGAGACACCCCTTTCAAATGCCTAGTCAGTGGGCAAAAGAAATGTTTTGTATAGACATTTCAAAGACATGTCAGTGGTGTATGCTTTAGCTAAGTGCATCAAGAGCTACTATGTATTTTTATTAATTCATTATGGTTGATCTAGTTATATAGACAGGAAATGGCAATAGATTAGCTCCTGGAGAGTATTTCATATGGGATTATGTTTAATGCTGAAATTCCTGTCAAACTCTTAACTTTTAAAATACTGATAACACAGTACATACTGTGCACTTTTTTGAACACTTGAGCAATGCATTCCTGGCAACACACTCAGAGTCCTAATAATCAAGATTGCATTTAGAGAAGCTTAATTTTTATGCTATTAATCTCTCCAGTGGTAAGAGTAATTATTCAGTATTCACCAAGAAGCAATCCCATAACATGCACAGGGTGCCAGTATGTTAGCATGGTTTGAATGACCACATAATGAGAAGAAATGTTTCTCTCTCCTCAGCAAATTATTATGCAGGTCCTTAAAAAGACTGTAAATTTTATTTGCTGGATATAAAATTCTCTCTGCTATAAAGATCATGTAATTTCTCTTTACCCCAAATGACCTCCAAAGCTTCCTATCTTCTTTAGTATAGTCTTTCAGGTCTCCCTTCCAAGACTACCTTTCCTTTTATGACTCTTTCTTCTTTTTTCACTATGCACCATTGTCCAGCACTAAATTCTGCTAAGGAATTTTACCATTATACCTATTTCTCGTTCTTTTCTCATCTGAAGCCTTTTTAAACAACTCCTCCTGTGCATTGTGCAGCCCCCTTCAGGTGGGTAAGGCAGAAAGGCAGTATTTGAATAAAATAGGAACCACTGAATGCTAACTAATGGCTTGTCTTTGTGTGGATGTTTCGATTTCCAGGAAGGAAAGATACCTTTTTTTACTGGCACTTTTCTTTGAAGATGTCTCTTCTAACCAATTAATACCTTCCATTGAAAAAGATGAAGAATGGTGGAAGAATAAAAATGGTGTCTTAGATAACATGTCCTGTATCTGTAAGTGACTAAACCTACAACCTAAAGGTTGTACACATCTGTCTTATTAATCATGTATCTCACTGTTTCTTGTGTTTGTTTCCTTCTGCATTCTCTTGTCTTATATTTTGATTCTCCTGAAGATAAAACTATCTATTTTTACTGTATCTAGTACAACCCAAGTCATGATTCAGGCTTGTAGCAATGTCTGTAAATGCATTTCATAAAATAATATAAACTAGGTAAGTACTAGGCTTGGAAAATATTACAACATGAGAACAGTCTGTATTGGTTTTGAGAATTTGCCCTCTGCACCTGATAGGCAAATGACTGGATACTCTGACTTGCATCTTTGTTCAGCCACTGTAAGTTTGAGAAGTCAGCTAACACATGCAGCTTAGATAGGATAACTGTGGCCACTCAGTGCTGACAGCCCATGGGATCTTTTCTCTCCTTCTGACATGTAATTTCAACAGGCAGCCATGGTAGCTGCTCCTGACTGCAGAGGCTGTCTGATTGCTGTTCCTTTCTCAATTTCTTACTCCTTCTGAACATATAGATTATTATTATTATTATATATTCCACAATTATTATCGAATTAATTCAATTTAATCCCATAATTTAATGGCATTTTAGTTGTTATTCCATCAGTCCGGTTGGTCAACCTGTTTCCATATAAACTTTGACTATTCCTAATTCTTTTTCCCCATGTGTACTCAACTCCTTTACCCCCTCTTTCAATTCCAACTTTATCAGAAATGTGAAGTCCTCCAGGAGAGACGAAAACATTTCCTCATCAAACACGAATGAGCTTGTGTATGTAGCATATCTGGACTCTTCTCTTGATATTTTTAAGGGGCACAACATAATAAATAGGCCTATGAATCACATTTTGAAGATGCCAAATTCCTGCTGTTCAAGCATTCTTGAGGGCCTGAGGGTATAGTGTCATATTTGCTTCAGGGTTTATGAAGATGGTGAGGAGCCAGGTTTCAAAAGAGGAATTATTAGCTGCAATGAGCCTGCCACCTCTGAGATGAATGTGAGTGATCCAGTAGGAGTCAATACCACATGCACATTCTCTGGCTTCCTGGCATCCTCCAAAGTGAGCCAGACTCAGTGTCTCCTTTACAGAACAATGCAGTGTAGGATAATATAGTGTGAAAGGAAGCCTCGTGGCAGGCTCTGAAGAACTGAACCACCACAGCTGTAAATATTATCTTTGAGTCAAACAAGCACACATCATGCTCAGTGTAGGTGTGTTCTCTGGGTCTAAAGGCTGCACTGTCCTTGGAGAGTGCTCAAAGTTAGATTCCTTGTACTACAGCTATTACTAAGAAATATTTGTCTGTTTTGAAGAGATAGTGTATGAACTTGTATTATTTATTTTGATCCCCAGGAAAGAAAACTGTTACTGTTGATGCATCTTTATGCTGAGAATTTCTCTCCACCACTGGTGGGTAACAGAAGTCTCCTTGGGCAGCTACCACCCCAGGCCATGTGCTGACCAGAGGAGCTGTCAGAGAAGATGACTGCTGTCAGTAGCTCTCTTCATGCTTCACACCAGTTTACCATGTGAGGAGAGTGGTTGCTGGTAATCTGCACCTCAGTGAAGTTATGGAAAACCTTTCGACACAGTTTCCATTTGCAGAAGACAACTGCCTCCTCTGTCCCCCAGGCTGGCCTGGCTACCATCCTGCTTTCTCTTGAACCCCTGAGCTTAACCCTTCCTTCTCCAGCACTCCAGTATTTATCTCACTTCATCCCTCATCAGCCTGCCTCTTTCAGCTCTCTCCACATAAACTTTGACTCTTCCCTGGACCTCAAAATCGTTAAGATTTTGCGGAGTGTGTATGCAGCTGTGTTCATGGTCAGCTCTAAGCTCTGCCTGACAGCCAGTAAGGCCAGGGTGAACGTTAATGAGTAAGCAATGAGGAAACCATTGAGTGTGACCTTGAATCCTAAGCTAACATGACAGTATAAACACAGTCTCAGTTATTGCTCATATGCTCTCTGCCTGTCTGAACAATCTCTCTCTTTTTCTCTCAGGCTCCCCCATTCCCCCTCACCAAACTTTCATTGCTTCCTCCACCATTCCTCACTCTTACTATGTGATTGAGGACCTTTTAAGCGAGTTGAATAGCGGTATTCAAACAGTACAGAAAAGCCACTAAAAGCACCTGGTCCTGAATGGCCTCACATATGTCCATGCCAACAAAACTCAGAGTCTCTATTTGGATACCCAGAAGGCTCTAAAAATTTAAAATTAATCGTTCAGCGATTCCTTAAAATTTATTTCACTGCAGTCCTCAGTAATCACCTGTGTAAAAGAATTGTGAATTTCTGTCCCCAGTGTCATGATATTGTCCAGTCATCCTTCTATCTGAATAACCAACAGATTAATCAGCTCTGGTTCCCAAAAATATTGACACAAGTGACCTTTGCACACTCACCTATGGCAGAGACAAAGTTAAAGCCCAGAAGATGCCTCAAATCCTACTTCACCTACTTACGGAGTGTAGAGGAAAGCCCTGTTATACAAAATAGGTTTTAATTAAATAGTAATTAAATAGGTTTCTGTGTCCTGCTTTGTCTTCACAAAGGGTGCCAAATTTCAGCATATTCCCCAACCACTGCCATCACTCTTCATTCTGATAATTGTTTTGCAGACAGGAAATCCCATGATTTATTAAATTACTTTTTAATGAACATATAATAGCAACTAACAATAAATGAAACTAGAGAAGGCAAGAGGAGCCATAATCATAGCCATCAACTCAAGCTAAATGTGGCAATCCTGATGCTAATTTAATTTGAGATTTAAGAAGATTACAGAAACTGTATTATATTAATTTCTATTTCCACTGCCTCAGCAGTCAGTTAGATGGCATCATAACCAAAACATTTTTCTTGCCCCTTATGTATACTTCCTCCAGTAATTTACTTTACCATACTATAGAGTATCTGAAGAAAACAGAAATCAGAATGTCTATTAGAATTATAGAAGGCTGGTCTCAATTAGGGCTTATATATAGCCATATACATCTCTTTTCCTGAGGTTTTTCAAATAAATGAATTTTAAATATCTAGTTCTCAACAAAAACTTTAAACTTCCCACCTTTGTTCCCCAATGACCTTCTTAAATCTGTTTTTCACAGTGGACTACATGTCCTACTTGATGGATCAGCACGAGATGGCACATGAGGGAATAAATCCACAGAGCAATAAAACAAGAAACCCAAATAGAAATTCTATCAAGTTCCTAACTGCATATTTGAGTTGTCATTTTCAGACACTTTCTGTGTTTAAGGTCAAAACTTTTGTTTTCCTCTTTCAATCAAAAGTTGGTATTTTTCAGTCACCCCTAGTCCCATCCTGATAGTTTGATTCTTGTTACAAACCACTTGCCAGGGCTGCATGATTTCTTTCTATTCTCAACTTTCATTAATTACATAAGAAATGCTGTAATCTTTCTAGACACTCAACTCTTCTATGACAGACAGGGCTTATACTAGCTGTTCTTTTCAAAGTTCCATAATTTTAGTCAGTTTACAATTCTTTTCCTCTCCTTTTACAAACCTGGCCACCTGTGACAAGGAGGAAGTGTAACTGGCCATTCAAAACACAGAAGGTTTTAGCATTTAGAGTAATGTGCTGCCATTTTTATAAGCTGAATACAGAAAAAAACATGTCTAACTGTACTGTACTGGTTTAGTGGGTACACAAAAGAACCAGAACTAATCCTAGTTCTGGTGAAGTGCAAGAATACCAGGGACAACAATCTAATGTAGCATTTGACAAGGTAGGTGGCCCACTGGATCAGGTGACACAAGTGAATTCTTTATTGAGAGGGGAAAGTAGAGGCAAGAAAACATAATCAACATTCATGAATGCATCTGGAGAAGGAGCAAGACACCTGCCATTTTGGAGGATGCAATGTAAGCAGAAGACTAGCATGAGGAGACAGGCAGAGATTTATACAATGGGAGATCTATAAAGTTTATGTAAGTGATTCTCTCATTTCAGTTGCTAGAAAACCATGTTTACAACAAACACTTCCCAAGAGTCTGCAACGTCAAGCAGTTGGTATGGAAACTGAGATACCTACGAGTATAATTTCAGAACACCACTGAATCGGAGCAAAGATTTTGTCAGCACTGTATCCTGCATCTGACAGGGATTAATACCACTTCATTAGAGGGGAGGGGAAAAAAAAAAGAACAAGAAAGACAACATGTACAAAGTGACCTCTAACTACTATGTACTTCCTGCAAATACTTGCTCGGGAGGAAGGCCTGCCTTAGACAGAGGAAAGTTAGCAGTGATGAATGGATCTGTATCTGATTCCCTTGTTAAATAGACTATTTTCTCTATACTTTATGAATATCAACTTTTTAGTCTATCTTACCATAAGGATCAGATTCCAAAAATCACAACTCAGATGGAAACTTCCAGAGCACTCCCACCATAAGAAGGGGCAGGCTTGAGACACTTTCTGTGCCTAAAGACATAAGAAGCGTGGCCAAGTTACCTTCAAGTAAGGTAGTCTTACTACCTTAGTAGTAGGTCGGGTCACAGTACCTTCTCCTCTTCTGGATTTACGTCTCTCTCGCTTCTCCAACTAAGTGAGCTCAAAATCTTCTGAAGCATACTTACATTAGCCAACTCCCTCTTCTGTCCCTACGTGACAGAAAAAATGGCCAAGTGACTGGAAGTTCGTGCTGAGCTATGAAGAGATGAGTACTGCATCAAAGAAGGAAATGAACACATAGTTTTATCTTTTTAACAAGTCATCCCTGCTATAGAAATAGCTAAAGTGAGTCCAGAATGGGAGCATGCAGAGAGATAACAATCTCTTATGATTATACTTTTCCTGGGGGAACCAGTGAATCTATATATACACACTACACTACACTATGGCATGCCTGGAATAAGAACGTCCCAGACCCTTCACGCTTCACCACCACCTTCACAAACAAAGTGCTTGGATATATACATATGGCACCTGGTTGAATTCAGCCTCCCTCCACTGCTGCCAGCAGAGCATGTGTTGTGCCTAGTACAATTCTAAAAAGAGTCAGCTTCAAGTCAGAACCACTTCTCTGGGTGAAAAGTGAAGAGTCAAGTAACTAACTGAATCACAAGCTCCACGTTAATTACAGTTTCCTGCTAAGTCACCTCTACTGCTAGCTTGCTGCAGGACATCAGTGACCTTCACATGTTAGCTGGCCATTCAAAGTCAATGATACAAGATCTAGCAAAAATAGAGAGAATAATTTGATAAAAATGGAAATAATTCTAAGCCCATACTTTTTCTCCTAAATCAGGTGGTTTTTTCCATATTATCAGTCACGATTTTCACATGCCAACAAGTCTGACTCTATATAAGCAAGCTTCATCACCTCCTTCAATCAGTGCTTTTAAAGCATTGTAGCTCACCTCAGATTGTCTACTGCAATTTCTAGATAGTGTTAAAAAGGCAATACGAGCAGCATGCTCCACTCTTCACTTTTTTACCCCTCCAGTGAAAATTTTGTCTTTTTTTTTTCCTGCACTGAGCTTGAGGCTGTCAGACCGCTGAATACTACACCAACCAGCATGACTTCCAACACCTCATAGGGAGCCATTTATGTCTGAGTTATTGTTTCAAAGCAAAACAGTGCTGTAAGTGAGTGGTGCCCAGGCTCCCTGCAAAGCCAGGCCACAGGACTTACCTCTTCTGCAGGCACATACATGAAGCACACACAGCAAGCAAAGCCTGCCTGTCTAAAAAGAATTATATTGATGACACCTACCCTTATCAGCTAAGTTGGCCACACACAATATGAGTCTTCTACCTGCCATGTGTGAAGCATTTCACCTTGCCACACCTGATGTCATTGTGAAAGAACTTCCACATAAGCCGGGAATCACTATGGACCCAATGAACAACACTGGCACGGTGGTCCCCACCACTACATTTATGAGGACCACAGCCTCTTCTGCTCTCCAGTCAGGTGACTTAACGCCGATTTACAGACTGGGTATTGGACACCTTTTGCCTTAACTAGAAGAAGTATCTCCACTCTCACCAATGTGAGGATTGAGACTTACTGAAAGAAAAAAAATATTATGTTCTTGTAGAATTTGCTTTTTGAGCACAGATGTATTCCCCCACCCTAGTGAGACCATCATATTCCACCTAGCAAAAGGCCTGCAAAAGTGAAGGTTATCTTCCCATCATGAGCTAGGAAGAGAGTGGGATACGCATAGTAGGCAATGACAACAGCAACCAGAGGAGACAGAGATATTACACCTTGATCCAGAACACCTGCAAGCTCCATAGACTACAGATCTCATTTCTCCTTAGAATTTTGACTTTACCATGTGTCTGCACATAATTAAACACTTCTGATTTCAAATACCACAGTGTAATAATTGTTAGCCCATGCTAGATTCCTTTTATACTAAGTAACCACCCTCAGATTTGGATAGCATTCTGAAAAATGGTAAGTTAAACAGTTTCAGCTATCTTTACAAATACAGTGAGAGGAAAAAAGAAATGACATTTACAAGTAAGGGAGAATTTCCTTTTCAATAATTCCAGGAAAGGCTATTCTTATGGAGGGATTATAATGCGAATAAGAAATGGTATAGACTTAACCCATTTTCATTACAGTCTTAAGACTGCAATTTTGTGGTTGTAATCTAATGTCATGCCTTTGCTATTAGTAGATTTTCTCCAGAGTCCAGAGTAGATGTGTTCAGAAAGACCTCAGGAATATCCTGTTTTCCTGGCACAGATTTAAAATAATTCTCATTATGTTGTTACCTTTGTGTTGAGACAGAAGTGCCCTTTAGATCCTACTGCCAGGAAGCTGTCATTCATATATCAAATGTTTACATTCACCTGCAAGTCTGATATTTAAATTTAACGGAGACAAAAGGAGTGCGCCTTCATGTCCCCCTTATTCTTCATATCCAAAGTCAGCAGCAAGGATCCCTGTGATTTCAATGCAAGACTGGGTCATCGGAATATCAACTTTTGGAGACTGGGGGACAGGTCTTACTCTATAGTCTGAATGGTGCCAAAAACAATAGTCATGCCAAGTAACCACTGAACACTAATAGCAATGAGGAAACAACATACTATTGTCCTGGCTTTTATTTGGTATATTTAATAAAACAATATATTTCCACAGATTTAAGGCTGTCTCCAAAACAACCCAAAATGAGGAGGCAGCTCCATGTCAGAGGGAGCACTGGAAGCTTACCCTGCTTTAGGAAAGCATGATGACTCTTAGACAGCCCTGTATACAGAGGGCTACAATGGCTTCTCCTGGTCCTTAGAGAGTGCCAGCTGCTTTCCCTTTCATACCCATCCCCCTGCTACATGGAACTGAAGGGATGGCCCTGCTGTCTGCCCCCTCACTTTGTCCCCAGTGGGACAATGGAAAGGGAGCAAGACTGGAACAAAGCCTGCACCTCATACATATACAGCCCAATTTTCCACAAACTCCGGAGCTGATTTTTAAAAGATCTGGGCGAGCAATGTATCTGTTCAGTGCCAAGATGAATTTTGCCCCTTGCTGATCTATTTCTGGGTAGGATTTTTTGTTGGGTATGACTTTTTATTATTCAAGCCAGTAGCAGATGGCTCACCAGTCTGATTTCATCTGGCAATTCCTCTGCTCCTGTATTGCCTTCATGGACCACTCCATAGCCACAGTATGGGGCAGTTTCAGAGCTTTCTGGTGCATAATTGTCACAGCTATTCAGAATCATAAAGTGAGATAGTGACAACAGCAAGTTATTTTAAGTTCTGGGCTTATTTCTATCCAAGGTTTTCTTCCACATTCAATTTCTTCCTAAGCTGTGAAGCATTCAAACTGCACTTTTCATATAGCTGAAAGCAGATTTGATTAATATGATTTCTTTGTGAAAATCTGAGAAGATTAAGGAGCAGTGATGTAGAGAACATATGCCCTTTCTCAACATGACATTCTCTAACATTACACAGAGGTCTGCAGATCCTTCCAGTCATTATAGTGTTCCCACTAGTGGTATCTAAATAGAGAAAAATCTATCATCAGGAAAGAATCCCATTTTTTTCATATCATAGTTTCAATCTCACGTGCAGGTCAACAAGTCTGCAGCTGTGTATCGATTTCATTCTCTAACCAGGCAGGAAAGGCCACATTTCAAGGGAACATTTGCAGATTGTTTTTCTTTTGAGTTACGGGGTCTTTTTGTGATGGTCCCCTAGAAAAAAATTAAGATTGACCAGATGATTTCTATGCTCAGTGAAGCAAAATGCCAAATAAATATGTTTACAGGCATGTCAGCTAGCCAGTCTTTCTCTGTGTACTCCAGAGTGTTACTAACCATGGAAACCCTTTCCAAAATCAGTGGGGGGAAAAATCAGTCCAGTATTGATTGAATATGTTTTCTCATCTGTCTCATGACCTTTTCCATCATATATAATTAGAAATGGAAAGGTCTTACTGCATGCTTGCAGTACCCTCCAGAATACAGATAGCAAGTTTGGTTCAGTGCTGAGATACAATGAAGGTATGGTCCACAGATTCTAGGATACGTCAGTGCCAGTATTTGCTCCTCAAAACAGGGAATACAGACCATTTCATCACTTTCAGGCTGATGCAATATAGTGTCAGTAGTATCTTAACTGTTTTAGTGAAACATCTTGAATTGGATTGCACATTGGAGAGGATGCACATGTTTACAACCACGTACAGCACAGGAACACATCAAACCTGTCAGTTGCATGATACGGCCTTTGTTACTTGGTGCTGCAGGGACGTTTCTATGTGAAAGAGCCAACATGGTCTGGTAACCAGTGGTTAAGGAGACGATTATGATGCCTGTTTCTAAAAGCATTTATATGAATCCCTTGCAGTGAGTCAAGCTGCTGTTTCTGAAAGTCTAAAACCTTAAGCAGCCATATTGACCATAGGCCCTTTGCAAGGTTAGTGCACTAGCATTTCTGATTTTGACACCAACACATCCTTGCTTTTGGCTGGATTTAGAAGTTTTCATGAATACCATTGTGAACTGGCCCTCACCCCATATATACATAAGGAATTGTAGCACAGAAACTTATACCTTTCACAATTTAAAAAGCAGAGAACTTAAATATATTTCACTTTCAACTGAAAGCTCTATTTTCCAATTTGATGTGAAAATATTCAAGCAAAGTACCAGAAAAGCTATTATTGAAATTCAGTGTTTTGAGATGGGCACTTTCTTCCTGTATGGGGTAGGCTTGTAGCCCAGCAGAATGTGTTTGTTGGCTCACTATTTGTAACTCCTGTGCAAAACTGCTTAAGAGACTGATTAAAGATAGGTAAAATAGATGTTCAGTATTTAGGATGCTGGATTAGTTCAGATAATAAGTAGCTGTCACCCTCTTATGGTTGATTACTGGTATGTGTATGGTTTCAAATGGACAGTTGGCCATACTGCACAGGATACAGCTAAAATTGGCTCAGACCCAGAGGAGAAGCCACTGCAGAGTCCACACGACAGGTGGCTCAAGAGACCAACCCAGTATTTGAGATTGTTAGGCCCCTTTAGACTTCTCTTCCGATAATCTACATGAGTCCATAGCCTACAGGAGCGTGACATCTAACTGACAGTATCTGTCAATCCTGTGCCTTTCAAAAATCATACACACACACAAGCAATTTTGGGGGTTTTTTTACAACAGCTGACATTCCTTCCTGACTTCAGATACCTTCTCATACCTCTGAGGATTCTGCTTATGTGGTTTGTAAAACACAAATATCTCCCACTCATTCAGACCATTTCAACTCCCTGCTTTGCTTCCTGGGTGTTAAGAAGGCTTTGTTTCTCTTCTAAGAGAATAGCTTTATTGAAACACTATAAATTAGAGATTTCTACATTTAGTGGTATGCAGTTGCCTCGCATGTGAATATATGCAACAGAATTTCTTTTGGTGTCATTATAAGTAATTTCAGACATAGCTGTGATCTGAAATGACATTTCACAACAGACTGTATACAGGTAGTTTTCTAGATAAAGTTCTTCTGATTGTTTTCACCAGAAATATTTCTGGATAATAATACAATAATATGAGTATTGTATCAGATTGCCAGAAAAGAGCACTTTTTCAGAGAGGACGAAATATGAATGAATGATGATTCATCAAACCAATAAAACAAAAAAAATCTCCCCAAACCCAGCAAAAAAACCCACCTGAAACACCCCTGATGTTCTTATAAAGAAAAAAAGAAAAAAGATGTCTCGCCAGCAAAACACATGATACAATGCCACCTTCTGGTTAAAATGTGAAGAAAAATATACCAGTTTTGTATTGAACATAAACTCATAAAATCACAGCATATGCTGAGTTGGAAGGGACCCACAAGGATCATCAAGTCCAACTCCTGGCTCCTCACAGGGCCAGCCAAGTCAGAGCATGGGACTGGGTTCATCGTCCAGATGCTTCTTGAAGTCAACCAAGCTCAGTGCTGTAACCATTTCCCTGGGGAGCCAGTTCCTATGCCTAACCACCCTCCCAGTAAAGAACCTCTTCCTAATATCCAACCTAAACCTCCCCATCACAGCTTCATGCTGTTCCCTTGGGTTCCGTCACTGGTCACCAAGGAGAGGAGGTCAGTGCCAGCCCCTTCGCTCCCATTCATCAGGAAGCCATAGATCGCAACAAGATCTCCCCCAGACATTTTTATCTGTTCTCTCATAGAATCATAGAATGCTTGTTGGGAGGGACCTCAAAGACCATCTAGTTCCAAACCCCTGCCATGGGCAGGGGCACCCTCCACTAGACCAGGTTGCCCAAAGCCCCATCCAACCTGGCCTTGAACACTGCCAGGGAGGGGGCAGCCACAGCTTCTCTGGGCAGCCTGTGCCAGGGCCTCACCACCCTCATAGTAAAGAATTTCTTCCTCACATCTAATCCAAACCTACCCTCTTTCAGCTTGAAACCATTTTACCTTGTCCTATCCCTACATATGTGCTTAACTGGATGACTTTGTGTATGCTTCACAATAACCATTGTTGATTGCTTGGACTAGTTTCTTTGCCAGATCACATTACATCCACCACCCTACTCTCTGGAACAGTCCAGCCTGGACTCAGTGCAGGTTTGCATCTTAAGACAAGAATCTCTCCAGTTCATATGCTAGCAATGGGATTTGGCCTCCAATTTTAACACTCTCACTTTTCATAGACTATCTGATTTGTAAATAATGTTTCCTTGTTCAAAGATTCAATAACTTTTGCCGCAAAAAATGTTTTAAAATTAGGTCTTTGTGAATTTTCTCCTGAGAACCTCATGTGTTATTGGAATCATATAGCTACAAACTCTTAACTCTGCAACATGCAGTGACATATTTATAATAGCTTGGAGATAAGATTTAAATATTTTCCAGTTTAACCAAAATAAGAATCATTTGCCACTGGGGAAGCCAGCAGCTCTCTGAGGATACATTCAACACCTCCCTTCTCTGGTGCTTTTGAATTGCCGAGCATTTTAAAATATGACAGTATCAAGGTAAAGATAGTGCTGTGCTGCTGCTTGTTAAAGTTAAGAGTTAGAAGAGATCCCAGACACACATAAATTTTCAAGTTTCAAATCTCTCTGATATCTTTTAATCCAAGGTCAGGACTTAGCTATTCCCTTACACTTTTGAGGAAACTCTAGGACTAACTTCAAAATGCTGAAGTTTCCCTAAAACCTTCAGCTACTCCAGGATCACTTTATAAGAAGGGCACCCCTCCCTTATGTATCAGTACTGTGTCCCATCCCAGGCTTCATGTCCCATGGCACACCATGGTCTCTCAAAATCCTCTTCATGGAGGAGAGCAAGGTGAGAAACCCAAAGGGGACTTGAGCATGATGAGTAAGGTTGGTGATGTTTCCCACTTCTGATTTTCCAGCTTATTTAGAATCCCACTTGACTTTTCCATATTCTCTGTGTGCACCATATGAAGAGGAGAGAGGTGTGCAGGAAGAGGCAACTGCCACTGCTCCAGAGAAGCATCACAGGGAAGCTCCATGAATGCACCAGTATGACCCAGCCTGTGGTTATTGCAACATAATTCTACAGCTTTAGACTTATAAATATCAGAATTGTCCCTGACGGGTAGTAAATTCCTGAACAAGAATCTGAGCTCTCTATATGATATGAGAATAAAGCTGATCAATGGAGAGAATTATTGTATTGTAAAACTACAGCAATGAGGGCACTGTGACAATTACTGGATATTTATTCAACTGATTTTCCTCAAGGAATTTTAATGAGGATTTCACACTCCATAACCACATGCTTTAGATTCTGTCAGTAAAAATGTTAAATGCTTCTGTTAAAGTAATGTGACACTGCTTTTACTGCACAACTCCTTGCAGGGGAATGATATTTTAGTGAGATGTGAGCATGACCACTTTTTATCAGACATCCTGGGTATGTTTTCAATTACTTTATGTTGTGGTTGAGTCCCTCAGTGTGCCACTGAACCCAGAGGAAAATGACAATGCGAGCCCCACAGCACAACGGTTGTGGGAATTCCTTTGGCTTTCCATGTATAAGTTTCCCAGTGCTCTCCATGTGGCTGGCAGCAATATTGTGTGTAATGCACAGAGAATGCTTATGGAGGGATTAAAAGTGGCAAAATCCATCATTTTAATACAGAAATTTCCAAAGTTAAATTAATTTCTTTTCAGTTGTGGCCACCACATGTTATTGATTGTTATGATTACAGAAAAATTAATCCTTTGGTTCACAGTGCTAAGATTTAATCTCATTGCTATGGCAGTGGAAACTGAATAAGAAGAGAATCAATTAAGACTTTGAAAACTCAGCTTGTATTCTTGACTCTGCCACTGATCAACACCATGATTTTGACAGGCTTCATTTTTCTATGCTTCTCTTCAACTCCTGTCTTGCAGATTATAAGCAACATTTTCAGAAAAGATTGTCTCTCAATATGTGCTTCAACTATGCCTTGTTTAATGAAGTGCCAAATTCATTGAAGCCTTTAAGCTTAACTATACTATACATAATAACATAATAACCCATAATGCACAGAAATCATCCTTCACAAACTGAAAATAAGACTTTGTTATTCCAGATTGTCATTACTTTCCTGTGCTTCTGACACAGGCTGCTCTGCAGTTGGTCATGGACATGTCCCAGAATATTCAGACAACATGGCAGTGTTTAAAGTGCAAAATCTGAAAAAAATCTTTCAGGTAATCTGCAGTAAATCATTCATTACTGTGGTCATTTAAGCATTTCCATGTATTTGGCATGGTCTGCTTTTTCTGCTTGGATGTTTAAGATAAATAATCACCAAAAAAATTAAGTAGAGCTGTGTGACCTCCTTGAACACAACAATATACATTTAGTTTTAAGCAATTAGTGTTTCCATACATGCTTATGCCAGACCACTGCAGTTTACGGCTCCATGAAGCAGAACAGAAATTTCAAGTTTGGGCTCTAAATTCATTCTTGCTGTAATTCTACAACATTTTATAAGATTATACCAGAAATTAATATAGCTCAGCAACAGAAAATTACAATCTGCCACTTTGGATTTGGGATTGTGTTGTGAAAGGAAAATATCTTTCATACTGCAGACTTTAATGTCTCTCAGTCATAGTAACTAAAATCTTGATTGCACAGACATTTCATTGAAATGGCTCTTCCTCATTCAGTCAGTGCCACTGGTAGCAACTACATAACTCGTTAAAAACAACTCAAGGGAATAAAACCTGCAATATTTCTCCACACCAGCAATAGGCCATACCTTTTAACAAGGATACCAAGGAAGCATCAGGAACTAAAATGGGTGTGGTTTTTTGGTCGGTGTGAACTCAAAAGAATTGAAGAGAAAAAGAAAATTCTGAACTTTGTTAAGGGTTGAAAGGGAAATCACTATGACCAATAGTGAAGCCATTACAAATGAAAGAACTATAAAAAGCAAGAAGTATTAAATTAGACAATGATTAAATATGGCAATATGCATTTTGGAGCAGTGACGAATAAATCTAAAGCTAAGAGTAAACTTTCTGGTGTAAACTACAATGGGGGTTCAGAAGCTTTACATGAATCCAAGCTCTCCAAATCTCTCTCTAGAAGCTGTTCTGTCTTTACAGGGAGGCTCAGCACCCTGACAAAGACTGATAAACTCTAAAGATAAATCTGGGTGCAGACCTAATGTAAATACAGACTACACACATCACAGAAAGCAGCATAGGTTAGAGACCTTTTAATTAGAAGTTGTTTAGGACAGATATAGATTGTGCCTGCTTTCCTTTGGGAGGTAGCTGTCACTCTGTTGACACAATCAGTAATAGAAGTGTTTTTAGGTATTGGTAGCTTAGGCAAATACCTCCAGCTTTTACTACAAGAAAAATACATGTTGCTACATTCCAAGCATGGCGTAGCAGAAGACAAGGGATCACCACTCTTTCTAGCTGATTGCTTTCATGCCTGAGAACAGGCAGGTGATGGGATGAAGCACTGCCTTGCCTGCAGAGAGGGTGCAAAACACACACCTGGCCTAGGCATGACCCAAGGGACAGGAGCTAGAGACAGGACAGCAGGAGCGAAGCCAACATGTTTTGCATCAGAAGAGAGTGGGTGCAATGTGTGCTATGCTATTTGGTCTTAGGGTGAAAGGTTTGGGCCTATTTTATATACTAGCCAAGGGATTTTCTAGGAGTGAAAACCATCTCTAATTAGCAAAAGCAACATACGAGCAGTAAACCAGTGCAGTATCCAGCCAGCCTACTGCAGTAACTGACATCTGCTGCTCCAAAGGAAGGTGAAAAAAAGAAGACTGGGCTCAGTCAAAAGTACCATGCACTGCATGGGGGGGAGAAAGTCCTTGCTAATAGTGTCTGTGGGGACTGACATGTTCCCCAGGCTTATGCCACCTCATGTACCTCCCAGGTATCTAGCTAGGAGAAAAGGGATGACAGCTCTGGCTCGTAGGGATTTATTTTCTCACAGGGAAGCTGCCTTCCCTTGCAGTTCCCCCTGAAATCAAATTTCAAATAAGCATGTGGGGAGCTCACTCCTCTGCATGGCCAACTGAGATTAGAGACAGCATTTCGTTTGTGCGGTCCTTTTGGCAAGCGCCCACTGAAGTGAGTGATTAGACAAAAAGTCAGTTATTCTGTTAAAATAAACTGCCTTTTTTGAAAAGGAATCAACGGAGCAAATTCTCCATGAAAAAAAAAAAAAGTCATTAAATTTTACTTTAAAAGAATTTATCAGCACTGAAGACTCAAAGAAAAAGAATTAGGGAAGCCATAGCTAGTCAAAAAAAGAAGAAAAAAGAAGGGGAAAAAAGGGAAACTGCTTTCTTCTGAATGTTTTCCTTAAGCTGATGACATCAAAACGATCATGAAGAAGAAAGGGAAAATGCCGTATCTGCATTAATCAGCATTAAGCACTTAAAACAAGAAGCTTCAATAATGGCAAATTTAAATTTTTTAGCTTCTCCTTTCTATCCTTTCTCATTGATATTCATGGGGCAGTAAACACTATTTGCAAACAAAGATAAAAACCAGTATTTACTCTTGCTGGAAAATGGAGCTATAACATGTCATGAATGCATTCAATTTAGTGTGCACCACTTTGTAAAACTTTCATAATATAACCCAAAGCAGAGCTACAGAAACAAGTAGGTTCTTTTGGTTCAGTCACTAAAGAAAAAGGAAAACAAAATGTAATCAGTTAAATCTGAATCAAAAGAGAAATTTTATGGCTTTGGGAAAATTAGGGATTAATTTTCTATTATTATTTTTAGTCTCAAGTTAATCTATAACAATTTTTTGGTTTTAGTTTTGAAGCCTTTTATTTTTACAGTGAATCTTTTTTAAACACCGAAAAGAAATTTATTTTGCAAATTTCAAAATTAAACATCCTAGCATTTCTACAGTGAAAGGGGTTTTTTTGGTTCAGAAAATTCAGAAATCAAATGTTTCTTTTTATGTAATTTCTGTTCCACTGTCTATTCAGATGAATTTATCTGCCGATGATTCATATTTGCAAACAGTTTCAGTTGCCCCAAAAATCTGGTTTGTGCTATTAACCCAAAACATTTCACACAATTTCAGTAAAAACCAGGAGCTCCTTCCTGTTGGTTTGGAGTTCATTCTGCACCTGAACACTCAGGACATATTTTGAAAACGACTGTTTATTTGCTTGGTTTGGCTTGACTTTTCTTGGTTGAGTAAAACCAGGCCGAATTCCAGTAGATCCTGGAGTGACTTATGTGTTTGGCTGGAAACTCCTGAATGCCTTTCGACAGTTTCACACTGAGTGTTAAAATCTCTCAGCAGGTGAGAACGACTCTATGGTCAGGTCTACTGGCTCTGAAAGGCCCTAAACAAAGGAGAAGTTCATCCAGAGCTTCTTATAATACAGGCAAAACAGAAATTTACCACCCTAAATTTCAGGATTCAGAGCTGGGCTACACCTACCAGAGGCTGTCTGATGAGCAGTCAGCCCTTACAGGGTGCTAGTAGAGTGGAGAAAACGGGGTGGGGGTTGGGGTGGGGGGAAGACCCCTGCAGGGAATAGAAATCTCTGTTCCCAACACCAGGCACCTCAGCAGCAGCTATCAGGAGTTTCCAAGCTATGTCAGAAAGAAAGTGGGCATAGACGCATAAGGATTATCAGGATTGTAAGGATTATAAAACCAAAAGACCATTTGGTTCAGCATCCTGCAGTAGCCAAGAGAGGCTGTGTGTCCTCGCCGAAACCAGGACACTGGGGAAGGATGCAAATGAAGACAAACATGCAGTAATGTTCCCCCAGCTTTTCACACTCCATGAGCTTCAAGATTTTCCGAGCCATAAATGGCATCTTTGTGTTTTACAGCCTGTAATGGATTCTTCTTATGTGTATTTATCTAGTCCTTTTTGAAGCGACATAAAGTCCTGGCATCCTCAGAATCCTGTGCTAGTACCATCAACAATTTAACTACCATTTCTGCAAAAAAGTCTTGATTTTGTTCATCAAACCTTCTACTGCATGCCCCTCCTTTGTGCTACCTCCTTTACACTACTCACAATGTACAGATACCTATTTTCTCCTCTGTCAGACATCTCTTTTCCTACTCAGGACACCAGGTTTATGCAAGCAATCCTCATCTGAAAGATATTTAATAACTTTGGGCACCCTGTCCCCCTTTTCTAGCTCTTTTTTATTCTTTTTGGGATGGAGGGGACAGGGCTACATGTAGTCTTCAGGATATGTTCACCCCACAGACTTATGAAGTGCTATACTGATAGCTTCTGTTTAATATTTTCTCTCTTAATAATTCCAACTGTCAATTTGAGAGTCAACCCAACATGTATCAGTCTACATCTTCCAACATTGACTTACATCTGCCATTTTATCATCCATTCAGGACATTAAGATCTCTCCAAAACTAGCTGAATTGCTAGTTCTGTTTAAAAAAGCTATGACACCCGATTTTGTTTACTCCCTTAACCAGATCTGTGTGCATTTGAAATCACAGAGCTCAGCAACAATCTCTGTGGGTTTTCACACCAATTACCTTTCTGGCTTCTTTTCCACCTCCAGACTTAACATTTAAAAATACTAGGACCCTTTGTTTTGTGCAACAGCACTTAATTTCCTGAAAAACATTTGATGAGAATCTACTCAAAATCCTTCTGGAAAAGCCAGTAGAATGTATCAACAGGATTTTTTCATCCAATGTTGATTGATTCCTTAAAAAAAAAAGTATATTTTAAGAATAATTTCCTATATAAACACAATGCTTTTGTCCTAGTGAGTAAATCTTGTGTAAGTATGTTCACTGGTTCAGTTCTTTATTATAACAATTATATTATATATGTTCATTGGGTTCTATTCTTTATTATAACTACTACCAATTTGTTAAATTTAGATGTCAGGTTTACTAAGATTTATATATCCTCAACACTTCCATTAAACCTTTTTCTTTTTTCCCAATGTAAATTTCTTTTCATATGCAAGGGGGAAATTTTAGAAGACTGTACACCACAATTAATAGTTTATTCATTTCATAGCTAACTTTCTATATAACTGTAAGCATCTCATGCTCTGGATGATCTGTTACTATTTCTAGTTAAAAAAATGAAATTATTGGTAACTATTGTTCTCCATTTTCTTTGAAGACCTCTTTTTTACCAACACTTGGGTTTATAACAGATAGTCAGAGATGTCCCATTAAAACATACTCTGAAGAAAGGATCCACCTTGCCTCCCACAGTGAATACAGCTTTAAATAAATACCTTTTTTTCTGTTTTTATAACTGGATCATCTATTGTTTCTTGCACACTGTCTCACATGTTTGATAAAACATTTTTAAACTCATCAGCAAAAAGCGCAAAGATGGTCACCCCATTAACCAACTCAGCTATGGTACTGTCACACCTGTATCAATGTTTTAAATTGAAACAGGGGATAAAAGGGCTGTATAAGATACTACTCAAAAATAATTATTCCTTAATGTCTAATGATGATTGTGATTATGCTAATCTTGACTTCACAACATTTATTTCCATCACATCACAGCTATTTACATACACCACAGAGAGCGCAAAGACAGGCCAACCTGCAAGAGAATATCCAAGCAGGATTTGTGGAGTGCACAACGCATTCTCCTCACTACCCTTCCTCTCTTCCTTCTTCGGGGAGATTACTGACAATGGCCTGCCCTTGTTAGTCAGGCAAAACTCTTCTTTTTTATCTTTTTCACCTTCCCCAAGGCATCCATGAACTCTGAACCACAATCTGGCCCCATTTGTTATATTTACAAAATATGACAAGTCAGTATAAACATTCCATGTCTCAGGCAAGCTCAGTTTATGATTTAAAATGGGGTAAAAATTTAGATTAGATACTGCTGAACTTAACTTTGAAGTTGCCATATTTAAGTTAAACATTAGTGAAATCAGAATCCTTTATTTGAAGCAGGGGTTGATAAACAAAGCAAAAAGGAATAACAAAAGAGAGATTCAAATATGTGATGTCTACACATGTTTGCTTAGACAAGAGTGCTTCCCGCCTCTCAGAGCCAAAGGCATTTCCATCTTCACTGAGGTTTTCACAGGAAAGAAACCTGGCTGTGTGAGCTAAAATGATACATTTCCTAATCTAAACGTTTTGGAGAGTGAATCTAAAGGTGGTAAAAGTCTACTTGCCCTACAGAGGCCAGACAGTGATGAGGAGTGGCATTATGTCTGACAGCTGTAGCTTCTATGTAGCATAGACATTGAAATGACTAATACCTTCCATCAAAAGCAAGACTAATATACACTCATGTAGGAAAAAGGTAGTTACCAACACGTGGCACACGTGGCTGTGCAACTTACCTTCCACTCACACACGAATGAGTGACTCTTCTCTAAGAGGATAACAGCTTAACAGTGAAGGAAGGTGTTTTCCATTGTGGGTCAAAGCCAAACCCAAATAAATCATTTATTATAAGGTCTAAGTTTTGGCTAAATTTCAAAAGTGAAAATATTTTTAGCATAAAACCTTTCAACAGAAAATGCTGATATATCCATAGAATAGTAAGTTCTGTTAATTTTCACTTTTAAAGAAAACCTTAGAAAAATATTTTGAAGATGTCAAAATATTTTCAACAATTTTTTCAACATATTTTTCAATTTCAAAATTAAAGTATTAAAAAGGAAAAAAAACCCCAAACCACTATATATCCTATAAGGTCAGAATTAAAAGAAAACGTGGTAAACTTATTGCAACATTTCAGCCAGTGCAGTCTGACTACCCACTGAATTACCTTTTCCTGTTTAAAAATGCATTTTGATTTTCCCCTCTACTTTTAGACAGGGAGACTCTTTGAAATAGTGGAAATTCTCACAGAACAGGCAAATTGATTCTCTTCCCAGCTCCAGTTGGGAAGTTAGTTCAGGATTGTCCATTGACCTGTGGTATCTTTGGCCACAGATCAACACAGAATGTAGATCAGAGAACATTTTTCTACCTGCGGTGTTTTGAGGGGTAGAGACCCTTATAGAAGAATCTTGAAGCCAAGTGTTGAGGTGATACACACTGAAGTGTGTGTTGTTGTGTATTGACAGCAATCTGGTATATATCTTTAAATTTAGGAGCCAAAACCTGACCCTGTTGAACTGGATGTAAATTTTTCTAGAAGGTTCAGCAAAACCTAGACTTGACCTCAAACTTCTACACAGAAGTAGCACTGGTTTGAGGGTTTGTATCAGTGACACATTTTTTTATCACAGTATCCTATCTCACCTTCATCCCACTGCTGCTGCCCCTACTGTTACCATGCTGCCCCCTTGTTCACACATGGACATCATTTCCCTCTGAAATTGAGATTTGAGGTCAGGATTTCACTGATAACTTTCAAGGTTCTTCAAGCCTTGACCCCTCTGTTCTTGCATAACCTGGTCCACATTTTTGTTCCCTTTCGTAACCTACTTTCTGTTTCTCATTTATCTCTGCTCCTCCATCACTTTTCAAGTAGACTGTATCAAAATACGGTGCTTTTTGCACAAATGACCCCAGTGTGGTGGAACTCAGTTCCTCTTGATATCTACAGATTTGGGAGATAA